>CAXAMN010021662.1:787275-895810 GCA_963970005.1 Durusdinium trenchii
CCACCTTCAGACCTACGGTCAGCCCACCTTCAGACCTACGGTCAGCCTACCTTCAGGCCTACGGTCAGCCTACCCTCAGACCTATGGTGAACCCACCTCTAAAATTTTAGGTTACTTAAAAATGATCAGTCAACTGTACAAGTCCTCAACCAGTTTGCTGCATGATGAGAAATGAAAACAAAATTGTTTAGGGAGCAGGCCAATCATCATCTCCCTTGAGGAGTAGTCGACTCATCATTCCTCATGACACCTGTCAGATGAATTTGTAGTCAGATCTATGCACTTGAAACTAAGAAACCACGCACCACATGTGATAGAAGATCAACAGGTCTCGCAGTTCAACACAACACTGTTTGGCCCACCTGACATGTCTTGCACTGAGGAATTCATGTTGCACAGTACCTCGCACATGACATTGCAAGCGTGATCACCACTTGTACTGAATATCAGTCTGGGGTATGACCTCATAAAATCAAAAGCATCATATGTGTCATAAGTCACATGAGCACACATAAATATCATGAGCATCATACATATCATGTAAACATAAACAAACATGTAAGCTCCAGCTGTCCCTGAATAAACAACAAAAATCTCAACACAGTGGGCCAGTGGCCTAATGGTTAAGGCGTTGGATCCATGAGGCTGGCACCAGGAACCTCTTGCCATCCTTATGGGTTCATCTATTGGGTGGTTCGAATCCCCCCTGGTCCATTCTCATTTTGGCTCATGACACTTGAAGAAGAAATCAATCTAGAATTTGCACTTCTATGTTATGACAGAACTGCAACGCACACTGCATGGAATATTATCCCATCATGTTCAGTTTGTAAACGAGGCTGAGGATGAAACCTTTCCTTTCATCATGCAGCACCTGACACATGACACTTGAATAGTATTTGAGTCTACTAGGAATTTGCAGTTCTATGTTATGAAAGAGCATGGGATGATGTTTCATCATGTCCAGTTGTAAGTGAGACTGAGGATGATGCCAGTCTTTTCATGTGGCCCCTGACACATGACAATTGAATCTGACACATAGTTTGTGGCTTGCAGATATGAATGCGCACAGCATCAAAGAATCTTTCTTGTGGCACCTGACACATGACACTTGAAGAAGAATTGAATCTAGGATAGTTTGCAATTCTATGTTTTTTGCTACAAGACACACACCACATGGAAGAATCTTTCAACATGTCCAGTTGAAAGTGAGGCTGAGAATGTGACAGTGACACCTGACAATTGAAGCATATTTGTTGACTTTCAGTTATACAAGAGGTATGATGCACATCACGATGTGGAAGATTCTTTCATCATGTCCAGCTGTAAATAAGGCTGAGGATGAAGCCATCCTGCGGCGCCTGACGCATGACACTTGAAGAAGAATTGAATCTAGTATAATTTGCAATTGTTATGAAAGAGCCACAATGCACATCATGCCCAGCTGTAAATAAGGCTGAGGATGAAGCCATGCTGCAGCACCTGACACATGACACGTGAAGAAGAATTGAATCTAGGAAACTTTACAATTGTTATGAGCCACAAAGCACACCACATGGCAGAATATCTTGTCCAGTTGTTTCTGAAGCTGAAAGTGAAAATATTGTTCCTTTGATAGCTGACACACAACACTTGAATAACAATATATGCATTGCATTGTGAAGCTCTAACGTCAATCACCACATACACAACTGTAAACTTCCATTATGTTATGATACCAATGCTTTTCAATGCACACCACTCGAAGAACCTGTCATCATGTCATGTGATTTATGCAGCTGAAAAAGTGTGCAAACCAAACATACACCTTGCACTATTGCTCACTCACTCAGCCGTCCCAGGATCCAGCGAAGACACTTGCATCACTTGATCCAATCCCCACAATTCATAGAGTGATGATGCTCTATGTGGACTGGAAAGTATACTAGACTGCCATTCTCATGAGCAGTTGGTCACATGGCATAGCAGTTGGATTGCAGTGAGGCAGTTTTTCACAATTGATCACCTGGCAAAGCAACACATTGTACTTTGACAGCCATTGGAGTCCCTCTGTAGAATTCAATCCTGGCTCACCAACCTCCTCCTGCGAATTGCCTTCAAGACTCTACAGTTTAAGAAACTGTGAGTCAAAGGAAATGACCTTCCATTGCCAAAAAAGCCACGAACTTCACATGACATAACTCTGGCTTTGTGAACATCTGAGCATGCATAACAATCCGCTTGAGCTTTATGCGCAAGCTGGCGAATGACTCAGTCTCACCAACAGCAATGGTTCCCAGCTGCTTTCCACTGAGCATTTGACACGTGGCAAAGGCACTTCCCTGCTTGATCCAGCACTTCACAAATATCACAGGGCTAATCAATGGCTTGATCATCACACTAGGTGGTGCTCGCCTCTGCGGCAGCCGCATTCCTTTTTTATTGGTGGCCTCAATGATATAGTTCTTGTGATCTTGTAACCATATGGAGTACTTCGCAAACCTTCCCTTGCGTGTCCTGTACCGAAACCATGTGTCATTTGTCACTCCTTTGACAAGCCGCTCACAATTGCCCTCAGTGATTTCACGCCAGCCTTCAATATTTCCCCAATCAACCGCAGTCCAGGACTTGTTGGACTTCCACTTGCTGAATAGGTTCAGCTCCTTCACTTGAAACAAGCCCATGCTCTCCATGGTGCGCTGGTAGCGGTTGACAAAGGACCTCATGGTCTCGGTGGGGCTGCGATAGATGCGCCCGTAGGTCGCCAGCAGTTGGCGTTTCAAATGGACAGTCCGGGTCTCTACGGCCTTGTGGTCAACTGCTGCGTCCTCCAGCTCCTCTTCGAGCTCCCCCTTGAGGGAGTTGAACAGCAAAATGCCTGCTTCCCGGTTTGGGACATAGTTCACAACTTGCAGTGACCGCGTCTCCACCCGTTTCCGCCATTTGCGGAACGCAGACAAGTCGCTTTTGTCGTAGTGCCATGGTGGAGGCTGTGGAGGCTGACCTCCACGAAACTTCAGGCCTGCCATAGGCCCCTTCATGCTGTTCCACGAAGTTGATGAGCTTGCACCGGGACTTCCTGAAGGTGGATCTGAAGGTGGGCCTGCTCCTTGCGGCCGAGTGGCATTCGGTCATCCAAGCGGCAGATCGGGTTGTCGCGGTCCTGGAGGGTCTCCATGATCATCATCACCTGGCGGGTCTCCACCAGGGCTGCCAGGGCCGCCACGTCGTCGGCGTCTCCTCCTGCGTAAGGCCGTTGAAGAGTGACCTGAAGGTGAGGTCTCAGGTGCAGCCAAGTCGCTTGGGATCACACTTGGATCTGAGGCCCTTCCTTTTGAGAGCCGTCCCAAGGTCCGTCAGGACTGGCGTCAGGTGCTCGAGGTGGGTCTCCTCTCTGTTCAGGAGGTTGCCATCGAGGGGGCCGTGAGGTAGTGAGGAATCCAAACCATGTGCTACATGAGGGTGTACACGTTCGGGTCCATGGGATACTCTACAAGGTCCAAGGTGTGCACGAACAGGCTGCGGCATTGGTCCCCTCAGAATACCCCATGACATAGTCGGAGTGCTACCTGGTGCAAAGGTGGGATTGGGCTCAAAGTTCCAGGGTCCACTGGGAACGAAGCACCATCTGCCGTTCATACCAGCGGCCGGATCAGTGGCCATGGAAGGCTGCGGAGAAAGAAGGTTCGATCCGCAGCTACCACAGCGCCATAGCTTGCGCTCATCACTCCATTCATAGTCCCGGGAGCCGCATGCGCGGCAGATCCAGAGCTCGTCGGAGGCGAGGTCGACGAAGTCCGGCTCATGGGCTCCTGCTTGGCTTGAAGCAGGGCTTGAACAAAGCGAGGCATTCAAACTCGGCCGCCATGGAGCGCCAGCGGCGCTGGCATCCAGCAAGGGTTGGTCCTCAGCGGAACCAAAACCACGCGGTACCAACGGCATGGCGCGAGCACGAAAAGCTCCGCTGCCAACTAGGCGAAGCGTGAGCGGAAGGACGAAATGCCTTTTCACAACTGCTCGAGGCTAAAGGTGCACCTTGTCGGCGCGGTTCAGTGCGTCCAACTGCAAAGACCCCTCACGAACTGGTGGTGACATGCTGTTGCAAACTCTCATATATTATAGAGTATGTATGTTGTGTCAAAATCCCGCACATTCCCCTTTGAAGCAAGGATGCCTCAAAACTATCAGGCTAAAAGGAGAAAACAGGCTTGATCAAATGAAGGAACAATAAGACTGCAGCCCAGTAGTTGAACCTTGCTAATTTCTCTTCTCCATCGACTTCCGACAACTTTGGAAGGAATCTAGGAGGTGGCTCTATAAGAAGTGGCGGGAAACGTTTCAGGCGGCAAATGACGTTGAAATCGCACTCCTTCCTCGCTGGCTGGGGAACTTTTGAATCAAGAAGCTATCGACAAAGGTGCTACATTTGTCTATGCAACCTGCAATGCTAGTTACACTTGCTATTAAAAGGAATCATACAAAACTATACAAAACTACACTCAAAAATAGATCTTGAAGGGCAACCTTGCAGGTTTGAGTGGGGAGAAATTGCAAAAAAACCTTTCTCTCTTGCAATTGCATCTCCACACCGCCGAGCTTCCACACGGAAACACTGAAAACCTCCGCCATCCAGCTCAGGACTCCCACCACATTTGGAAGAGGACACATGGCCACATGGGCCATATGCATGGCCCATAGTAAAACAGTGGCACACTTCAAGGCCAAGACGCATCGGGAGATATACATCAGTTTCTGCTGGTGCCCCAAAAAGAAATCTATTCCTGGATGGAGCGCACACAAATGCCAGTGTAATACTGCTACGCTCAAATGGTGCGCTGATGCCTTCTGTGTGTAGCGATCTTGTTCCGGCAGCTACCCTATCCGTGCATATCCCGCTTGTTATTTCCAGGTCGTTTGTGCTCACAAAACATCCTCCGAACCTTGTGTGAACACAACGAATGCCCACCTGTAAAGGATGTATACATTGATATACATTATTCAAGCCAACGGTGCCAAATGCCTTACAATCGGATCCTTGAGAGCCAAGTGACCTGATTCTTGGAAAATGCTTCGGATGTCTTGGCTCCTGAGGCATTGGACGAGTCCGGTGGCAGCCGCAGGTGACTCAGGTGGGATGCACTGAGAGAAATGACGCATCAAGGACTGCGAGTCTCAATTCTCAACGTTATAAAGGTGATACTCTCACTATTTAAGCTCTGCCAGGACCGCAACTGGGCTTGAGAATTGAGGGTCGTCAACTCCTCTCAAAACTTCCAAGACTAAGGAGAAGAGAGAGAGAGAGAGAGAGCGAGAGAGTGACAGCGCAGCTGTCCTCGTTCGTGTAAAGAATTCAATGTGAAATTTAGAGATACATGCCCTTCACAATCCTGCGATTGAGTATGAGTATAGTCTTGCAGGACAGGAGAAAGTTTCAAGAGATCCTGCTGTCTTTGGTGGCATGTCTTAAAAACATGTTCTGCCTTCTCAGCGACTATTGTGGCTTCGGCATGAAAGTTTTGGGGTGCAAGTTGGAGGCTTACGACATATTAATCATTAATTATGCAACGTACACGTGGGATAGTATCGTCCTTTGGTCTGGGGAGCCACTAGGTCTTGCTCTCTCTCTCTCTCTCTTCTCTCTCTCTCTCTCGCTTCCTGAATGATTGATCTGAGTGAAACACGTGATCTTGCACAACAATATGAACATTTGCAGAATCTCGCTCAACCAAAGTGGTTTCGCCAAATAGTCCATGTGAAAGTCTAATTGAGAGAACTTCGAGCTTGTTTCACCTTACTTTCATCTGTCAACCAAATCTGACATTTGAACATTTCCATGAAGATCAAAAGTGCTTTCCAACTGATCCCCTCAAAATGTAGTTGCTTAGTAAAATGTCTTGGGGTCCAAGCTTCGCTCGAAGACCTCCCCAGTCCGTCTTGGGCAGCTCCCCGGTCGAAGGCGGCCTTCAGAAGTCAGGTGTCGCTACAGTCACATTGGACTCATCAGGATCTATCTAACTTTGCAAGGGTCTGGGGAAAACCAGTGGCTTCATAATGCACCTCAACTCAACTTAAGATTGCAAGGTCTGGGAATGTATGTGCCTCCGGTGCCGTTGTTTGTTTTGAGTCTCAAAGAGCCTACGTGAAAGCTCTCAAGCACCTCTGAGTTGGAATGTTTCTGATGAGAGATCCATGCAGAAGAGCTCTAGGGCATTGTTGGAATATCTTCAGCCTTCGAGGCATTTGCAGGTGGAACATTCTGGGTCAGGCCTAAATTGCACTCACTTCTTGGTCTGGTCTGCTGCCTTCCCGTCTTGACAGGTGGTATAGCAAAATTGATTTGCTCCATTCGGGTGTGTACGTGTCAACTAACTTATATAACTTAATTTATGTAACATAGAGCTCGAACAAAACTCCATCAACGGACATCCCAGACTTATATAAGCCCAAGTCTCCGCCGGAGAAATCGCGCCAATCATCCAACGGAGCCGGCATCTGAAGTCGTCTGAAGTCACGCGTCTGTCGCTCGTGAGCCAGCGAGCAGCGGATGTTGAGCGACCGGTGGAGATTCTAAGTGGATCGAGTGCAGCAGACACCAGTCATTCGTTTACAGATTACCAGCTGAACCGGATGCCGCCCCCTGCAAACTAGCATGGAACCTGAGAATTGAACTGTAATTTCGACCATTTTCCTCCACAACCGAGTGGTTTTGGGGTTCCATGTGGTCCCGATAGCAGGGGAGTCCCTACCAACATGCACCTTACTGGGGGTTTGTGGAAACATTCCTCAGTTTTCGGGATCAGAACCATCTCAGCAATTTCGCACAAAGCGGCATCGCCCGCTGTGGCCTTTTTCGGAGCCAATCACATTTCTGGAGCGAGGGTTCGGCTCGGTTTGTCGAGCGCTCTGCGCATTGAATTCCATTGCTGCAGTAAGGGTTCTTTCAATTTGACCTATCAAAATGGAGCGGGACTAGTTGTCTCAAGTAACTACATGAGCTCTAATGGGTTTCCACTTCCCACAATACACTACAATGGATCCCAGTCAAGATCCTCAATAGTAAAGCCAGCATCTCTGCAATCTTCGAATGAGAACCCAGCATCCACACACTCTTTCGCTGAAAAATCAGCCTCCTTGCACTCCTCGGCAGAGAAGCCTGCATCCTTGCAGTCTATGGCTGAAAAGCCTGCTTCTCTGCAGCTCTCTGCTGAAAAGCCGGCATTCTTGCAATCCAGGGCGGAAAAGCCAGCCATCTTGCACTCCTCTGCAGAAAAGGTTGCATGTTTGCACTGCTTGGCTGAGAAGCCAGCATCTCTGCACTGCTTGGCGGAAAAGCCTGCATCCTTGCAATCTAGAGCAGAAAAGCCTGCATCTTTGCACTGCTTCGCTGAAAAGCCTGCATCCTTGCAATCTATGACAGAGAACCCAGCAACTTTGCACTCTCTGGCAGAGAATCCTGCATCCTTGCAGTCTATGAGAGAAAAGCCAGCATCTTTGCACTGCTTTGCTGAAAAGCCCGAGTCATTGCAATCTCTAGCAGAAAAGCCTGCTTCTCGGCATTGCTTTGCCGAAAAGCCTGCATCCTTGCAATCTAGCACGGAAAAGCCAGCCGTCTTGCACTCATCGACAGAGAATGCAGCATCTTTGCACTGCGTGGCTGAGAAGCCAGCATCTCTGCACTGCTTGACGGAAAAGCCAGCCTGTTTGCAATCTAGGGCAGAAAAACTAGCATCTTTGCACTGCTTGGCAGAAAAACCTGCAGTCTTGCAATCTAGAGAAGAAAATCCAGCTGCCTTGCACTGCTGTGCAGAAAAGTGTGCATCTTTGCACTGCCTAGTTGTGAAGCCAGCATCCTTGCACTGCGTTGCTGAAAAGCCTGCATTCTTACAGTCCAATGCAAAAAAGCCAGCCGTCTTGCACTCCTCTGCAGAAAAGGCAGCATCTTTACACTGCTTGGCTGAAAAGCCAGCGTCTTTGCACTGCTTGGCAGAATAGCCTGCATCTTTGTAATCCATCGCGGAGAAGCCAGCATCATTGCACTGCCGTGTCGAAAAGCCTGCGTCCATGCAATCTTTCACGGTGCTGCCAGACCTTTTGTACGCTCCAGCGGAGAAACCAGCATCTTTGCAATGGTCTGCAGAAAAGCCAGAATCTCTGCAATCTTTCAAAGAGAAGCCAGCATCCGCGCAATCCTTGGCTGAAAAGCCGGCATCCTTGCAGTCTGTGGCAGAGAAGCCGGCAAGCTTGCATTCTTTTGCAGAGATTCCTGCATCCTTACACTCCTTTGCTGAGAATCCAGCCTCCTTGCACTCCTCGGCAGAGAAGCCGGAATCCTTACAATCTCTGGCTGAAAAGCCCGCTTCTTGGCATTGCTCGGCTGAAAAGCCAGCACCTTTGCAATCTATGACAGAGAAGCCAGCAAGCTTGCACTCTCTGGCAGAGAATCCTGCATCCTTACAGTCTTTAGCACAGAAACCGGCATCCTTGCACTGCTTGGCAGAATAACCCGAGTTCTTGTAATCCATCGCGGAGAAGCCAGCATCATTGCACTGCTCAGTCGAAAAGCCAGCATCCATGCAATCTTTCACAGTGCTACCAGACCTTTTGTATGCTCCGGCGGAGAACCCCCCCTCTTTGCATTGGTCTGCGGAAAAGCCAGCATCTCTGCAATCTTGCAAAGAAAAGCCAGCATCCGCACAATCCTTGGCTGAAAAGCCGGCATTTTTGCAGTCTGTGGCAGAGAAGCCTGCAACTTTGCACTCTTTCGCAGAGAAGTCCGCATCCTTACAATCCTTTGCTGAAAAGCTGGCATCGTTGCACTGGCTTGCTGAAAAGCCTGCATTTCGGCATGCTTTCGCAGTGAACCCGGCATCCTTGCATTCTTTGACAGAGAAGCCAGCATCTTTGCAATCTTCAACCGAGAATCCAGCGTGCTTGCAATCTTTGGCTGAGAAACCAGCTTCCTTGCACTTCTCGGCAGAAAAGCCTGAGACATGGAAATCTCCGCCAGCAAAGCCTGCTTCGCGGCATTGCTCTCCTGAAAAGCCAGCACCCTTGCAATCCATGACAGAGAAGCCGGCAACTCTGCATTCTTTGGCAGAGAATCCTGCATCCTTACAATCTTTTGCTGAGAATCCAGCCTGCTTGCACTCCTCGGCAGAGAAGCCCGAATCATTGCAGTCTCCTGCAGAAAAGCCTGCTTCTCGGCATTGCTCGGCTGAAAAGCCAGCACCCTTGCAATCTATGACAAAGAAGCCAGCAAGCTTGCATTCTCTAGCAGAGAATCCTGCATCCTTACAGTCTTTAACTGAGAAAGCAGCCTCCTTGCACTCCTCAGCAGAAAAACCAGAGTCATTGCAATCTCTAGCCGAAAAGCCTGCTTCTCGGCATTGCTTTGCCGAAAAGCCTGCATCCTTGCAATCTAGCACAGAAAAGCCCGCCATCTTGCACTCGTCTACGGAGAAGGTTGCATCTTTGCATTGCTTGGCTGAGAAGCCAGCATCTCGGCACTGTTTGGCAGAGAAGCCAGCCTCTTTGCAATCCAAACCAGAAAAGCCTGCATCTTTGCACTGCTTTGCCGAAAAGCCTGCATCCTTGCAGTCTGTGGAAGAAAAGCCAGCAACTTTACACTCACTAGAAGTGAATCCGGCATCTTTACAGTCTTTGGCAGAGGAGCCAGCATCTTTGCACTGCTTTGCTGAGAAGCCTGCATCCTTGCAATCTCTCACAGAAAAGCCGGCGCTCATGCACAATGCAGCTGCGAAACCAGCTTCGTTGCACTGATCCACTGAAAAACCAGCCTCTAGGCAATCTTGGAAGGAGAATCCTGCATCGGCACACTCCTTTGCCGAAAATCCGGCATCCTTACATTGATTTGCAGTGAAGCTCGCATCCTTCCAATCTCTAGCAGAGAAATCAGCCGCTTTGATCTCCTTGGTCGTGTAGCCAGCACCAAGGCAATCACTTACCAAGAAGCCTGCATCTTTACACTGTTTCGCAGAGAATCTTGCAATGAGCTTGCACTCAAGTGCCGTGAAACCCACCAATTTGCAATTGCCCGTCATATGTCCCAGATCAAAAAGCTCGTTGGCAGAGATGCCCGTCTCCACATAGCTGGCCACCAATCGACCCCTGATTCTCTCCCCGTCCTCCGAGGTGACCACCTGCGAAAGCCACTTCTCCCGCGAAAGGTGAAAGGCCTTGAAGCGCTCAGCATCTCCCAAATTCAGTTCGCTCAGCAAATGCCGCGACGCCTCGCTCAGCAAGACCTGTAGCTTCTGCCTGGTTTGCTCCACGCTCAACGCCGACGAGGCGGTGGGCTTCGTCGACGTGCTGGGCTGCAGGTCTCGCAGCAGGAGTTCCACGCTCTCATTGGATCGGACTAAAGCCACCAAGGCCTGCTGAAAGGCCGCCTTTCGCTGTGAAAGCAGGAGATGCTGACAGGAGGGAATCAAAAGACTTTTGACAATGCTGATGATGGCAGAATATCCGATGAGTCCCAAACCTGGCTGATCTGTTGCACTTTGAAAGAGAAGGACCAAAGCAATGATGGCTTCAGGCAAATCCTTCGACCAAGCTAAGAGCAATCGAGAACTGCTCAAGAAATCCACGCACAGATTTCCAACTTGCCTTGCAATCTTGTCCACTAGGCCCTCCGGGAAGGAGCTGGGAGGCTTCAAGGGAAGATACCGGATGGCCTTGAAGGTCTTGCAAAGATCCTTTGCAGAGTCTTCATGAAGCACAGCCAAAAAGTGACTATAGAGGATGGCATAAGCGGAGATTACCGCCAACAGCCTCCCATCAGCCAGAAACCAAAAGGCCGTGTCTGCGTAGGTGATGTGTAGCGAGCGGAGCCATTGCACGAGGCCAAGCACAAGAAGACTTGTTGGGAGAAGGAAAATTAAGACGGGACGTTCTCGGGCACCAGTACATGCAAATAGCCAACCAGCGATACATGCAAGCGCCCAAATAGGGATGCGTGTCACCAGAAATGTGGCATAGAGTGCCTGCAAAGGCTTGGACTGGAAAGCCCGATTCAAGAAAGGTGCTAAGCATACAAAGGACAAACACAAGATATCACGAGATATTGTTTGACATCCTGACTGCTTCCAAGTACGTTCCCTAGAGCTTAAGTCACATCATGACTGAGTAAAAGGCCATTCCCTTCTTCATTTGCCAAAGATTCATCATAGAGATTCTCCTCTGTTCAATTCTCCCAACCACCTTTTCACAGGAGCTGCGCGCCTGCAGGAGCATCGCCGGAGGGCTGATCCGCGTTCGCTCGGAGATCTTCACCGTGACGCGGTGCAACGCGCCGCCCACGGCCACGGCGCCGAGCGCCAAGGCGAAGGCCTCGAGGCCCAGGAGGCCGCAGCCCACGGTGAAGCCGATCAAGTTCCGCTGGGCCTCGGAGACGAAGCGAGAAACACCTGTGGATCTGTGACGACGGAGAGATACCTAAGGGAGAAAAGACCAAGTGTTGAAGTCATCTATCTATCTTTCTATTCTATTCTATTCTATCGATCCATCCATCCATCCATCCAGCCAGCCATCTACAAAAGGTTTTTCCCGAATGCGTAGCGAAGGGTTCTCGTTTATAGTTGGGGGTCTGGGGGTTGGAGCTATGTTTGCATGGCTTGCGTCGTCTCGTCGTCTGTCGTCGTTTGTCGTCGTTTGTCGTCGTCGTTGCGTCTCAAATTCGCTGCCATTGGGGGAAGTTTTTGCAAGTGACTTTGCATGGATGTGTCACGTGTCAGTTTGTGCCGCTATTCCATTGTGATTTGCACGACAATGACACGTCGCGCAAGAAACGTGATGCATTTCGCTGCACAGGCGCAGCGTTTTGTGAGATCCGCAGATTGCTGCGCAGTTCCATTGGGATTAGCGTTTGGAGAGTCGTGTTTTTGGGGTGTTGGATGTGGCCGTGCCATTGGGATTTGCATTTCAGGGTGTGGCATCGAAGCTCGGTTTTCGTGTCTCAGCTGAAATGGCGATTTTTGTGGATGGGAGTGTGCTCAGAACGGGTCGAAATCATTCCAAACGTGTGGTGTGGTGCAAATTTTGTTGAAGCTCACATGAGATGATATTGTCACTTTTCGTGGCAGGCGCAGGACTTTGTGCGGGTTTTGAGGCCTGGAAGTGCGATTCTCGTGGCAGGCGCAGGGAATCGTGAGGTTGCGAGGTGTGACGGAGGTGACATTTCGTGGCAGGCGCAGTACTTTGTGCGCGTTAGACGTGTGGACGTGGAAAGATTCGTGGCAGGCGCAGGGAATCGTGAGGTTTTGAGTTGTGGTAGAGGTGAATGTCGCTGTCACATTGGGATTGGCGTGTGAGCGGATGTTGTTTGGAGGGGCTGGAATCGCGAAACTGCTTGGCAGGGCTGCGTGATGTGTGTGCTCCGATGGGTGTTTCCGCTTGACTTTTGGAGGGAGTCTCGTACGAAACGCTCGTTTTGCAGACTTTGACGTGTGAGTTCTTGAGGAAGTCTCGTACGAAACGCTCGTTTTGGAGACTTGACGCGCAACCCTCTGCGGAGATCGTGCGTGTCGAGTGAGCGCAATGCAGGCGAGAGCGCGATTTGTCCGGCGCCGCAAGCTGAGAACTGGCGACCTTGTAGTACAACTTTAGTACGCGGAGCACCTGGGGAGCTAGAAGAATGTCCCACAAGAGTGTCCCACAGAGTGTCCCACAAGAGTGTCCTACAAGAGTGTGTCCCACAAGAGTGTCCTATGTCCTACAAGAGTGTCCTACAAGAGTGTCCCACAAGAGTGTCCTACAAGAGTGTCCCACAAGAGTGTCCCACAAGAGTTTCCGACAAGAGTGACCCACAAGAGTGTCCTACAAGAGTGTCCCACAAGAGTGTCCTACAGGAGTGTCCCACAAGAGTGTCCCACAAGAGTGTCTTACCTGTGCATACGAAACGTGTGTCTCGGCCCCCGGTGATGCGGGGGCAGGCCACGCGAAAACGCGAAAACCGCGAAAACGGGAAAACGGCGGAAACAAAGTGCCTGGATTTGACACAGCTCATGGTTTTCTCGAACACCGCATCGGCGCGAAAACGGCGAAAACGGCGAAAACGCGAAAACGGGAAAACGACGAAAACCGTTTTCTAGGTTTTCTCGTTTTGCCGGTTTTCTTGGTTGCGGTTTTCACGCTCAAAGGCAAGAGAAGCAAGAAGACGGCGAAACTTAGGGATCACCTTCCTCGATCCTTCCTCCCATGACGCTGCCCCGATCTTCTTTTGCGCGAACTCCAACGAGCTCTCTATTGGAGTGGATGCACCGTGCGCCTTTGGGGGAGCCTACACCCCAATCAGGACTGCTCAAAACGGTTCGCAGGACACTAGACGCATCAGTCCTCACTGCAAGACGATGGCCACATGACCACCCTCCACAAAGCGATTGGCCAGCGGTTCGGAGCGACTGGCGTCCACCACCACGACAAAGATGGGGTTGCCTTGAAGGTCCCAAATAGATGGAACACTGAGGCATTCTCCAGATCGCTGGCTCTTCTCCCCAACAAGACAAGATCTCTTTTTCCCACCAAAAAAATTTGGGTCTTTGTCGACGTATCGGTGGAAGTGGAAGGCCCATGAAGGCCCTGAATCGGCCCTTTTCGGCTAAACACTCATGTAAACTATGTATATAGATACATGTGTATATATATATATATTTGTATGTGTATATAGTGTACATAAGCTAGGCACTGACAACTACAATAGTGTTCTGATCTTGTTTCCTTTCCCACATTGACCACCTACAGGATCTACAGCGCAACTTTGAATCTACAACACTCCATAAATGTATATCTTTTCTTGTTCTAAACCAGGCGCATCTTGCTTTGCTTGGGTCTGGCCGACAGCTGTCGACCAAAAATATGGCATCCCTTGTTTTGGCTTATGTCCATGGAGCCCATGGCATGGCAAAATCGTGCAGGATCGGAAGACACAAGATTGAAACAAGTGCGCTCTTTAGGGCGGCCTTGAAATCGGTCCACCTTTGTTGCGCCAGGCGGCTCAACGTGTGTTCGAGCAGTAGCTGCGCGGGGCCCGATAGGACACAATGCGCCGCCAGAACCCGGACGTGAATTCGGGCCTCGCTCGGTCCTGACGATCGGGTTTGTTATGGTAAGTAAGCATGGAAGGTCTGTGCCTTATACTCTTTGCATCTTTTCTTCGCAGCCGCCCTTCACCACCAGGCTAGAATCTTGGCTTGTTAACATCCAACTACCCTGTTTCAGCGTGAGCATCTAGCTATATATTTAGCCGAGGTCAAGAAGAAAACTGGAGATGTCTTAATGACTTGCAAGGCATACAATGGGAGATGTGTGCTGGAGAACTTAGCCTTGGAGCTCGGGCATGCCTTGGCTGGGGCGGCTTATCCCAACCATCAACGATTGATCTTAGCTGCTGTTTGCATGTGCCCAGGCCAGTCTATTGAAACAAAATACAAAGTGTTCACGGGTAATTCTTGAACTGTCAGGAAGGCAAGCCCCACTGAACTAACTTAGAGTCCATCGCAAGCCCTTGGTTTCCAATCTGTCCTTGCGTCACAAGAGCTCGTCGATTCCGCGCAAGGAGAGCCATGAGGCATGCCACGGCTCTTCAGTTTGATGGAGAGGAATGGACGTCGTCTGATTCTTGTTTTTCTTTCATCCCTGGGTTCCCTCTGGATAGACTTGGTCACGTTATCTGGTCGTTCATGCGTAGTGCCTGTGATGAGGTGATATTCCATTTTGGATTGGAGATTAAGATCATTCTGATTCACTGAACTATTTACTAAGATTCGTGAATTGAACTTAAACTTCAACCGTTGAGATTTAGTGCACAACTAAGGAGCATAATTGAAAACCCTCGAAAGTGGCGAAGACTAAGAAAACAACTACTGCGCCGCGAAGCCGACACAAACGGCGAAAACTACGAAAATGGCGAAAACGACAAAAATACGCAAACGGGCGAAAACGGCGAAAGCGGCGAAAACGCGAAAACGGCGAAAACGGGAAAACGGCGAGAACGATGAAAACCGTTGTCTTGGTTTTCTCGTTTTGCCGGTTTTCTTGGTTGCGGTTTTCACGCTCAAAGGCAAGACAAGCAAGAAGACGTAAGCAAACTGGAAAAAGCTTCCACACAGGAAAACGCGAAAACGGTTTTCTCGGTTTTCTGGTTTTCTCGGTTTTGTCGTCGCATCGCGCGGGCCACAACGCAGGTTTTGTGTTCTTAGCCTACAAGAGTGTCCCACAAGAGTGTCCTATAAGAGTGTCCCACAAGAGTGTCCCACAAGAGTTTCCGACAAGAGTGACCCACAAGAGTGTCCTACAAGAGTGTCCCACAAGAGTGTCCTACAAGAGTGTCCCACAAGAGTGTCCCACAAGAGTGTCCTATAAGAGTGTCCCACAAGAGTGTCCCACAAGAGTTTCCGACAAGAGTGTCCCACAAGAGTGTCCTACAAGAGTGTCCCACAAGAGTGTCCTACAAGAGTGTCCTTTCAGAGTGTCCTACAAGAGTGTCATTTGGACATATGTAGTTTTTCCAACGTGTTTGCATTCGGGTTCGTGGGTTCCATCTTGTTTCATTGAGATGGATGTTGTTGATATGTCATAGTCACAAGGCACAGGTTCACCTCAGTTCCACTCTTGATACGATTCCAGCGGCGTTCGCCCTTGACTTGCTGGAGTGTTCATACGAGGAGCGAGTACTTCTCACAGCACTCTGTCAAAAGGAACAGTCACGTGAAAGTCTGTGCCAGAACCAGAACCCTCGCAAGCGGAATTCTGCCCAACATGTTCGCCTAAAAATGAAAGAAAACCACTTCTGCCTAGTTACATATGAGGAGGGAGCGCAACTCTGAAACACCAACCTGACCTGCCAATAAAGGTCCAAGCGACATGGCAAATGCAAATGCCTGTGACCACCCAATCCTTCATGCTATCGGCCACCTCGCTCAAAAAGGGTGTCGTGTAGAAGAGCACCGACGTGACGGTGGAGGCATGCAGGGCAGTTTCATCCTCGTTCGGAGCATCGGGGAGGCCAATCGAAAGGTCCAAGGTTGGAGGCCATCGCTCTTGGGTGATGTCCACTGATGTGTTGGGAAACAGTAAGAGATCGAAGGGATTCCGGTTTCCAGTTTGCATAGGGGTGAGTTTGGTCGAAGAGCCAGCCTGATTTTCTCAATATGGCCTATGTCGGATGCCCATGGCCTATGAGGCACTCACGGGAAGGGCGCGAGCGCGTACTGGTCGTAGACTACTTCTTTAGCATCTATAGTGAACTAGGGTGCCGTGGCAGAGAAATATTCACATTGGCTTTCACGCTGGGTCTGGATCCAAGAAGCCGGCACAATACCAATCCTGAACCATCTGTTAGATCCGACAAAACAAACACCTTTCTTCAAACTTGCATCGCTGCCAAGTCACCTGCATCACACATCGCGCCAAGTTCTGCAGAAACAAGTTCCAAAGGCAAATCTGCTGCCAAATCACCCAAAGCTCCCACGCCACGCCGCCCCCGAAGGCACCGGAGATCCACCCGTTCAGCAAACCCACGGCCACCAGGCCAGCACACATGGCCTGGGAGCTGCAACAAAGGTGGAGATCGGTGGTGCATGCTGGTGGTAAGGGTGCTGTGGGGTGCACAAGGCTCAAAGAGCTCACCTATAGGTCATATACAGTATATATATATAATATATATATATATATATCCTCTCCGTTTCCAATCGGTGTCCCATTTTTGTTGGCAGGATGTTCATGGATGTTCGTGTCTAGGATCCTCTTTTTGTTCATCTGGGGCCCTGTAGTGGGCCCTGTTCACATTGGCCTACGTAAGTGTTCATAAGTGTTCGGGAAACATTTAAGCACAGCATTGCACAACTATTCTAAACTATGACCAACTAATTCGGGGCAGTTGTTCGCAAAGGAATTGCAGACCCATCCTTACAGATCTGACCAAATCAACAACTTGTCAAATGAAATCATGCTCTGCTTCCTTGACAAATGGTCCAACCACCTTCTTACGAGCTTCACTTCCACTGCCAAGCAGCATGATAGATCCACAGCATGCAACAGCAGCCGGATGGATGATCGGGCTCAGGAGGCGTCTCCACTGTTTCGGTGAAGGGTTTCTCTAAGTCAGGCATCGACTCCTCCATTTGAAGCGACCTCGGCGCTCGGTTCTCGAGCGAGTCCTCACAAATGGATCCTCTGCGGGGGGATTCCTTCTCCGAGCGCCACAAGCATTATCATAAAAAAAGACTAATAAAATAAGGCTTTTTGCTAGTCAATGCATCTAGTAGGTAGAAGCTATTAGGTTGGAGGCCGTCGCTATTAGGTTGGAGCCCATTACGACTAGTAAAAAGTATCGGACTTTTTCCATGCCGATATTCTTGGGGGCACTCTCACAGTCTCGCAGATCCAATGCAGTTGAAGGGACCTGTAGGTGCCTGACGCAATGGATGCAGTTGATGACTTGCCACCCGGCGATATTCGCCGCTTGGCACAGGCAAAGCACCAACGCATCGCTTCGCAAAGGAAGGCCATCAGCAAAGGTGAGAGCCTCATGTGGCATGCCCAGAGATCTGTGTTGCACCCCATGGTCGCCCGAAAAAAGAACAACATCAACACAAAAAAACAAAACAATTCCATGACAAAAGCCGATAACGCCGAGAACATCCGGGTGACACGGTGGCGTGTCTTGATCCGCTAGGCCTTTGCTCCATTTCGGCTAGAAATCATGATTGATAGACCTTCCTCCGGATTGTTGTTTTGAGTGCGACCACTGCCGTACTCTTCAAACAAAATCGGCCAAGGTCACCCAAGGGCAGATGTAGCTGTTCATTTATCCAAGTCACAGCTCCAAGAAGGGGAACCTAAAAGAAGTTCACATTAGTCAGGTGGCAGCAAACAAGAACAGAAACAGGAAAGCATCGGTTGAATCCATTGGATCAACAAGCGGCAAAATCACTGCCCCCCAGTAGTGCATCCGTTCCCATGCTTCCTCCTCGCCAATCTCCGTGAGCTGAGGGAGGACTCGCAGTGGAGGCTGCACCCAGAAGGGCGGAGGCTGCTTCAGTTGGCAGGTCTTCTTTGCTTTACACTCTTTCCTGACGTACGCTCAGCTAGAGGTGACTGCGAGTCTCGCGTCTGGCAAGGGAATTAGGGGAGACCCACCGCACGGCCCAAAGCAAACAAAGGGGTCAAGTGGGTTGACTCTTGGGCAAACACAGAAAAAAAAACACCCTTGAAACTGAAAGTCCCTAATTACAGGTCCCTACACCGAAAGGGTCTTTCTTGCTCGACTCCTCCAAGCTTCCACATCTTCACACTGAACACCGCAGTGAACCAACCGAAAGCTCCCACCACATTGGGCACAGGAGGCAATGCAATCGTCATGGCCGGTGAAACATTGTCGCCCAGCCACCCAAATTCCTGTACAGCGATCTCCAGCGAAGAAGCGAGAGGGGTCCAACTTGGTGTCGTGAAGTTCAGAAACCTTGAACAATTGCCTAACATGACAAGGATTTGATGCTCCAACTCTTACCAAATCCGACAGGTCACACACACACACATGCACATCCATCCAACTTCAATTCGACAGTTTTACCTACCTGCAACGCTGTTTTTTTTTTTTTTCATCTTTTTTCCAAACATAGATCGGCCGCGCTTGCGAGGCGCTTTGCATGTTCAACGAAGGCTCCTGCAGGAGTGACAAGCTGGATACAAGTGACAGCCAGTGGAAGAGCAGGAAGCAAAACGACACCAAAGTGTCCACTTGGTCTACATCTTAGTCTGACTAATTAGACGATTAGATGAACACAGGAGAACGAGATCAACCAACTCTGCTTCCCAACTCAATTCCTTCCTTGTTGGGCTAATTATCTGGGAATGGACGATGTGGATCGCTGGGATCTTGGGAGTCCTGAAGAAGCCCCAGATCACTCACGATCTCTTGGACATCCGTTTCCAAGTCCTCAGAGTTTTCAACTTCGAGACGTCGCGGTCGCGGTCCTTTGGAGTCATGAATTGTGTGACACGGGAAGTGCAGAAAGCAAGTCTTGGGATTTGCCAGAAGTGTTCAGCTGCCTCAAGCATACAAAGAAACAACACATCCAAAGGTCAAATTTGGCAAGTGTGTGATGAATAAACGTTTTGGAGTGTCGAATCCTAACTTCGGTAGCTTATGTTTTGTGTTGCTTTGTGTCAAGTTCCTCTCATTCGGTGACACCATCCGCGGTTTGCTTCGCCCACCGTTGCCCAGCGTCCAAGCCAGCACGCCGGTGTGTGCGCCGGGTGGTGACTGAGAGCAGTAGGTGGCCTGGCAGCCGGACAGGCAGGAATGTTCAGACTTCAGACTATAAGTGCAATCACAAAAAACAAATTGACAACTACAACTCTAAATCAAAAGATCGTGATGAGTTGTAGCAGTGCTATGCGGTGATGCTTCGGACGACCCACACCAGCATAGAAGGATCTATTGACCTACCACAAAAACATCCTCAAAACGTTCCTTTTTGCCCAAAAGGACGTGCCACTCCACCAGATCGCCACGTCACCGTGCTCACGCGCCTCCCGGCCGTAGAGACTCAACCATCCGCGCCAGCAACGGCCGGAGGAAGCCGCGGCGCCAGGCCTTTCTCGGTTCTGTTTGCTTTCTCGAAAAGTGACGGCCCATGTCATAACACCTGCCATCACCTGTCTGTCACTGAAGTGAAACCAAGGGTTTTCTCCAATCGTAATATGAGCACGTGGCGCGGAATAAAAAGAACAACGTGTGAAAACAATTAACTATACAGACGTGGTATTGCTCGTGGTATTGCTTGGGGGGCGCGAATGTTTAATGGATCATATCAACCCCCATAAGTCTCGGGGTAACTCAACAAGCGACTTATGAAACATCACAATCATCTTTGTGCCACAAAATGAAATCCATTGAAATACCTTGAGTGTCCAAATCCAAGCTTTCGAACCTACCCGCCTCCACGTCCGGGAACCTCACATGGCTCTGGCTCTTCTCACTGCTGTAGGCTTCCTTTGTTGCTTGGCGCAGAGAACGGTGGCCAACAAATTGGGACACAGCAGTGAACTACATCACTGCACACAGCTAAGCATACCTAATCTGGTCAAAAGGCACAACCACACCACTGACTCCACAGGTGCAAGGAAGTGTTGAGTTCGATTTGAGCCCCCATTTTATGAAAGTGCATACAGGAGGTTGGGGCTCCTGACAAAACTCGACTTGCCACAGAACAAAACATGCACACGACCACAGGTAGGCTTGGGTACACGAGGACTTCCTTGACCAGTTTCTCTCTAGCTTGCATACTGCACGGGCAAGCTCTTGGGATTGCGTACAAATAAATCATTTCAGAGCATGATGAATCTCCAAAGTCTTTCAACAACAAATAACACTCAGAGACTAAAGGATTCTAAAGGCCTCACGCTTGAACTAAAGTCCTTGAGCAATGTGGGCAACCAAGTGCTTGAAAGGATATGGATCTAGGCTGGGAGGTTGCTTGATGTTGCTTAATGATCATGAAGCAGCACATCTGCTGCTTTTAGTCCGTCCAGCGTCGGTATTGAAGTAGGGAGGCGAGGTGAAGGCCAAGTCTACTTGCTCCGGCACTTCAAAGTCCTTGAGCACTGTCTAAAACGTTGAGGATGGAGGGGGTAAAGGGAGGACGCCCTGCCAGGAAGGGAGACACTCGAGAATCTGCCTAAATTTGGGCAAGTGAATCTCCGATGAAGGAAACTGTGGTAATTTGAAATCAAGTGGCTTCCAAAGAATGTCTAAGATCTGAGTGAGGCAGCCCGTGTTTCTACACAACCTGGTTTGCCCATTGGCCACATCCTTCACCTTTAACACACATCAAATCGATTACATATGATCCAAGATCCAACAGTCTGTCAAAAGCTTCTCTACATGATACTTATACGATCCTTCCACAAACCCGGCTGGACTGGAGCTCCTCCGCCCCGCACTGGTTGAGCTCCACCTCCATGTTGGGCAGAAACTCGGCGAAGTCCTCATCGACCAACTCTGGCAACATTGGGATCGTGCGGAGCCCGCACGTGCAACCATCACCACACATGGCTTGCCAAGTAAAACAAACCTGTTTATGAATAGGACAAACAATTAGGGCCATGCATTAATGGGGCATTCATGGGAGTTGTTTTCAAGCATGCTACACTATGTTTAACCGAAATCCATGGTCTTAGGACTTTAGGCCTATCAACGTAAGGTGGCCCACGGATGGCGGCGCTGTCGTTTCAGCGGGACAGAAGCAGGTCTATTGGCTCATGAAAGGTGGATGGAAACCATATCCGGGAGTATAGTGGATCCCTAGATGTCTCATTTCACTTCTGGCTAAGCAAGCGGCATTCAACTGACTCTACAATCCAACACTATGTTCTAGATTCAATAACATTCAGACTCAACTGATTCAACTGACACAGCCGATGATCACACTGCCACTCTTCCCCTCTGCATGGGCAGCACTGCGCTGCAGAACCGCTCCTTGAGACCGGCGAAGGTTTTGGAGCTGGGCTCACAGGCGATGTACTTCCGGACGCCACCCAAATACCTAACCATCCGGAAGAAGTACAGCGGCGGGGTGCTTTCGTGTCTGCCGAAGTGGTCACCTACCTTTGTGCTCATCAAAACCCTTGGGTGAAAACTTCACAGAAGGCCAACAAGATTCAACTAGATCCAACCAACGGAATGCAAGCGTTGGAATGAACACTGATGCATACCGCGTACAACTATAGATCCACTGAGCTCGCAGGATCCCAAGGCCCAAGAACAGATCCTGCGAGCACCGCACGGAGCCGATCTAAAAACCGATGCTCCGAGCCACGCGCCCAACAAGCGTCCGCCCCACCCGGCACAGGCATCGTAGACGATGCCCTGCGGGGCGAAGCGTTGGTAGATCGCCTGAAATGCGGAATCTATGCAAACGGCTGGTCAGACGGGTTGAAGGACTAAATATCTGCATGAGTATACACCTGAGTTCACCTCAGTACAAGTAGTTGTTGCAGTTATCTCGTTCTCTTTGACATCCGTGATCCATCGCTAGTGACTTAGTGAGTCTAGTGGGTATAGTCACACAAGAACACCGTACTTCTGTACACAATAGTCGGCGAACATGTTTCTCTCTCAAAAATGGCCCACTGTGATTCAACACGTTTCAGACCATCTGTCCTTCCAAGCTACATAGAGAACAATAAATCTACTAGCAGAAGATAGCAGAAGGCTCGAAAGTTGGCATGTTCCGTGCGCGTGCAAGTTGGCTTGTACGTTTCTCAGCCGCCACGTTTCAAGCATGTTCTCTGTCTAAGAAGGCCGTAGTGAGCGAACCAACACTCAATTTGCCGAGTCGCTGCAGCCACGGTAGGTGGAAAGTTGGCAATCCAGCTGCCACCGCCTCGGTCAAGACCGAGAAGAGCGGCTCAAAGAGATGACATACATTGGGTCAATGGGTTCCCCAAGTAAAGGTTGAAAGAACAATACCATACAATACCCATTATCCATCACCTATAGGATTTGTGTGGTACACATTGAGTCTCTCGGACCAAATTTAAGTGGATGATGTGGGTTGGGTGTTTATACTTTGTCTCATTCCCTGTAGGAGTGGATGATGATGGTGAGGTTCCAGGCCTTTCTCCGAAATAGTGACAATTAGCTTACCGACTGTTACAGGTAATGGGACCAACCAAATGACGCATCAAAGAACTGCTGCGACCTCCCAACACTTTTCTCAAAAAGATGTGGACGAAGAACACAAGGATTGTCGTGCCATGTGGAACATGTCAAAGCACCCCCCGCCCCCCAAACTCCCCCACAACACTGATCTTTTGCACCAAAGTCCTGCAAGAAAGTGAACGAAAAACCGACGTCGTCCCACACCACGCCACGGGTCGACGGTTGACATTGGACCATTGTCTCCCCGAGAAGGGCCCGAGAACATTCGGATCGACCTACTGCGATGGCCTCCAACCGAAAAGCGATGGCCTCCAACCTAGAAGCGTCCGTGCTCCTAGTAGCGATGCCCTTTGTTCCTAGTAGCGTTCTTGCTCCTAGTAGTAAGGCCAGGAGCCCCGTTCGTAGTGTCCTAGTCGCTCCTGCTTTTGGGTCATGGTCCCACCTTGGAAGACCATCGAGTCATCGTGGAATTTGCACTCCATCCGCAAGGTCTCTGGCTGGCAGGAGGGATCGCCCGCACGCTCCAGGCCTACAGATGCGTGTTCGAACAGTGGTGATGCTGGAAATTGGCAGGGTCCGAATCAGGTGATCTTAGAGAGTGACCATCTGCAAGTGATGTATACATGCTTCAGACGAAATGTCCAATGACGTTATGGGGACGTTCAATCTTTGCCTTGCTTTTCAAGTAGCCTCTAGCCACTCCTGTAGCCTTGTCTGCCGTTCTTTGCTGCATTGGAGACTTGCAACTCTCGTAGTCAAATACATCCAAATAACTATTTATAAATAGTCCTTGTTACTACTAGTAACAAGTGCCACGCTAGTAGTAACAGGTGCCTTACTAGTAGTAACAAAAAGCTATTAACAATATATTATTCCCGGATTTTATGCTACTCACTGTTCTTTCTCACACCGACGCGACAGGTCAGGTTCCATCATCTTATCCGGTCCATCTAGTTTATCCAGTCCATCCTCCCCGGTCCTCTCCGGTCCTTTCGTTTGCCAGGTGACACGTGCGGAGGCTCTTCATAAGTCCAGAGTTGCTCTCGAAGGTCTGCAGTGCACTGGGCTTCTGCTTCACCACACCCGTCCGGTCCCTCAGCGGCTGCCGCGCCGCATCCCCGCGCCGGTCCGGCATGGCTCTCATGGGTATGGGGTGTCCCCATCCAGCTTTGCCAAGGGTGAGTTACACATCCATAGCACTCAAGTCACTCAAAACATTCTAAACCCAGAGTACTCGGCATGACCATTCGTGAACAAACTCGCGCATCGAGCCACTCAAGAAATTGTCCTCAATGCAAATGGTTTTCATACCCATAATAGAGGCTGGAGTCATCCTTGGCATGGTGCCCGAACCATCGCGCACGTGCGCCTCCTGTTCCATCGTGCCCCGCACCATGAAAGCCAAAGTGGCCGAGCACCGGTCTTGGAGATGGAGAAACTGTGCGGGTGAAATGACCAGCAAAGCTCGTCCTTAGGCTAGCTGAGCCAAGACAAGCGGTCTTTCGGAAAGCGCTGTTTGGACTTCCTGGACTTCTTCCACCATCTTCTTTTGCGATGTGTTTGATCCGACGAACACAGACGAGCACATGGAAGTGGATGGCACTTCCTGATGTGTACCTGCAACCTCCTGCCTTGCACTTAAATCGCCCCTGGAGCTAAGAACAAGATTTTTGGACCCTTGTACTAGGATCAGCCCCTAAGCAAAAAATCAGCCCCTGGTACTTTTTGAAGAAACAGAAACCCTTCCCAACCACATCACCCATGGTGAGCACGCCTGCGTTGGCTTCAGCTTGAAGTAGAAGCAGTTGGAGAGCAAAGAAACATGTTATGGATTTATCAAGCGGTTTGTCTTGAACATATCAGTGTGTGTTATAATATATACCATGATTAATCTAGCTTGGGCGGCTTGGGAATGGCCCATGCCAGCTGGAAATCACAGCCACTGGGTTGCAAGCAGTGTCACTCTTTTCCTTCCACTCTTTCAGACATCCTGCCGTCGTTTCTGTACAAAACGCTTCAAAGTGAGTTTGGCTTTGACCTTGTAGGCATGGAGAGTAGCGGAAGCACTGTTCTTGTTACCAATCCTTCTGCTTTGCCGAGCGATTCTTCCTACAAAGTCTTCGCTCATGCTGCAATCCCATGCGCATGGATTCAAACACCAGTCTTCCAAAGCAGAGATCTCCAATTTGTGGTAAAGGTGAGCCATGCTATGAATCTTCGGGACTTGAGCAAAGAACGTAAGTCGCCTTTGCAGGCAAATCTGCGCCAGCCGAGCGTATGCAAACACAAAAAGTTTGCAGTTCTTCTCTAGTTTTTTCCGACAACTTCTTGTCAACCAAAGTCCATGGCGATGAATGCCTTGGAATTCAAGTCCTTGGACACAACCTCGGTGCACTTGACCAAGGTCAGCCGACTGAGGATGGCTCAGTAGAAGCAAGCCAGAGAACCACTTTAACCAGCGCAGCAGCAGAATGGAGTCACTGCCTTTGCATCCTACCCAAGGAAATGTACCTTGGGTGGGATAGTGAAATTTTTCCCTGGTAAAGCCTCTGATTCCTGATGTGTGCGCAGAATGTGTAAAGCACCACAAGGCAAACGAAGCCCACGCCCGCGCCATTCTACGGTCAACAGCTGTGGAGTCACCAGCTTCGTCAAAGAAGCCATCATGACATAGCAAAAGAACTGCTGAAGCGATAAAGTTCCGTGCTACTCCCAAGCGAAATACATGAAAAGGATCCAAAAGAAACCATCTTGCTGCCAAGCCAGATGACCAATCCTCGAAAGGAATGTGCTTGTAAGGGGGCGCTTCATCCCATGGAGCTGAATGGTAGATCGATCCCTTCCAAGAAGCCTGGGCTGAGAAATCCTCAAATGGGTGCAGAACTCCCCCAGCACTACAAAGATGGCGACAAGGGATTTGGTTCCTGTGGCCGACGTTCTTGTAAGACCTGTTCAGCAAACCAGTTTTGGCGTGATATTCCATATCTCCCATCATGCCTAAAAAGGCAAAATGATATCGATCACCATTTTCAGTTCTAATGCCATCCAGCAAAAGCGGCCCGAGGTTCTCAGAGATCGCTGCCAGCAAGCTAAACAAAAGGCCTGGGAGCTTGTCAAACTTTTTGCTTGGAAAAGCGCACAACAAGAAGTGCGTCAAATATGTTGAGTGTATATGGTTCAATTTTTGTGCCAAAGGATCTGCAATGTCACATCCTCCATACTTTGTGCAAGGTTCGCATTTGCAAACCACATGGCCTGTGTCCATACCTGTGTCCAATCCCAAGATCGGGTGCATCGATATCACTTCCAGCGGTTGTTTTTTTAAGGTTCTGCCACCATCTCCGTGGATTGCTAGAGGAATTGTGAACTTCAGATTCACCAAATTCCGATCTGCCAACTCAAAAACCTTGTGTGTAGGATGCTCTTTTCTGTAAAGCTTCCAAAATGAGTCCAGCAAACATTGGGCCTCAGCCCCTGGGTTCAGCCCACCAAGCAACGTCCAGGGGTACATTGCAAGCAAGTGTTGGAGGACATCGCTACCCTTCAGATACGGGAGGTCAGCAGCCAAACCGTTCTCTTCAAAGTGGTGGAAGGAGTTCGGAATATTCCTTGCTTTGAAACACCACAGAATTTCCAAAACATGTTTGTTCTTGTCAAAATTCCTATAAGATTGGCCAGGAAAAAATGAAGAAGAACCATGTTAAAGGCTTAGACAAGGAACAGTTCAAGATTGTATCTCTTTGTGGCCCCTTTGTATAGCCGTGCAGCATTTTTCAAAGTACGTCCACTACGCCACATCATTGATGCTGTGGACGGGTGAAGAGATAGACTTGGGTCACATCTCATTTCTGCCTGCAAGGCCTGTACATGCTCCTGGAGAGTGGAAGCCGTTGCCTGGGCTGCAGAAGGGACAGGGGTCCATGATGTTGATTCCTACGTTTTGTGCGATGGTCGAACGATCAACAAAAACACTTTGGAAGCCAAAGCGCTCCATCAGCTATTTTCTCAACTATGTGTTCCACTACGGGACCACACGATTCATCTTCTTTCTGACCTGGCCATGCGCCAGCAGGATCTCAGGAAAACATATATAATGTTATAAGCTAGTTTCCCTTCCAATCTATCCTCTAGAATCACGTGCCACTCAAACTTGCATTCACAAGACCTGCGCCACAAAAGAAGGATTGCACGCACAGATTTTTTGGGAGCAGATGCCTGGCAGAAGCCTGGCAGTGTTAAACACACAGCACTGTCACCCACTGGAATGGATGTTCATCACCCACTCGCGCAAGGGAGATGTCAACCTTGCTAGAACCCCTGGCAGAAACAGGAAATTCCCACCATGCACAGCTGCGTGTTACCCGAACACACTATATTCACTATTCTATGCAGAGCTTCCTTCACAACAAGAGAATTTAAACTATAGAGAGTATTGTGCGACCTGTGCCAAGAGAAGAAGTGTGTCTACAGTTTCACGCAGACCACAAAAATGAAAGAGCCACATGTGCATGCAGCTAAAACATTTAGGATTGCCGCTTGTGGCTACTTGCTCCTACTTTGCTCCTGCTTCACCGTCTTAGCCTTTGGCTTTGGTGTTTTTGGAGCCCTTTCCTGCTCTTCCTCCCTCATTGCCTTTCTCCACTTTGCTTTGAGGTGGTTGACAAAGGGCCTCATTAACAAAAACACATGTCTTGGGCACAAGTTTGTTTCTCCTTCAAGTGCCCAACTGCGCGCGCGTGACGAGGCTGAGAGCTTCCGCACACCTGAGATCAGCTGCAGAGCTGTGGCAGCAAAGGGGTGACATTGGCATTGGGTGACAGCAAGCCAAGGGTACAGGAACAGTGATCCGTTCTCTAAGATTTGACACAACTTCTGATATATTTGTCCAACCCCCATGAAGAACAGCGCCACTCTGACTGCATGAGCTAATCCAACATTCCTTTGTTTGTGTGTTTTCCCTCCAATATGTTATACTATACACATACTGGACCCTGATGGTTCTACAGTTCAAGACTCATTCTTCCCTGGAATTGGGTGCATTGCAGCGACCAACGAGTTGGTGAAACTTGGATATCAAAAACAGTTTCCAGCATATGATGAGAGCGAAGTAGATGTTATATAAGTCTCTGAAGGCTGCAACGTATCATTCAATGTTTCCATGGACGCATGCTTTCTTTGGGCATCAACAAACAATA
Organism: Durusdinium trenchii; assembly: GCA_963970005.1. Lineage (NCBI taxonomy): Eukaryota > Dinophyceae > Suessiales > Symbiodiniaceae > Durusdinium > Durusdinium trenchii. The sequence goes on from CAXAMN010021662.1 coordinate 815,134, forward strand.
CCACGTCGCTATAAGCCCATTCCATGGCAGTGGAACATATATCCCCATCACAAAGATATGACACTTCAGTGCTGTACCACCTTCACGTTATATTTCTGAGTCAGTCGGAATCATTTATCATTTTCACCAATCAAAACTATGCCACCAAGCCATGTTTTTTACCTACTCCAAGAACATCCCTGGGGTTGGCAACCTGTTTGGACTCAAGCTTCGTTTCAGGACAAAAGTGGTGCTAGTCATGTTTGCCATTTCATGCTGGGCACATGTTCCACCATCGTGGCAGAGGCAAAGCGTGTTGAGGGGGATTGATCACTTTAAAATGTTGATGATAGTTCATTGTATTATAAATAGACACAGCGAACACACTATATCAAGTGAGGTTCTTTGGCTTTGGTTCCTCTTGGGGTTATCACTTGCACGCCTTTTACGGACAGTCATAGGTTAAGAGATCCAACGTTGTCCATCACACACATGAAACCATTGAGGAGTTTTACAACTTAAGACATGTTGTTCTTCTATGACATCTACCTCATGCCCTTAGCTGATTTGGGGGCGCCATGAGAAACCAGTCAGCAAACAAAACAAAGCTTCAACCCACCCATTTACAACACCCACACTGGATGCCAAGGCACTCCTTGCGGGCCCTTACAAACTCCTTGGCAAGCTGGTCTTGATGCCTCAACACGGGCAGCAGGCACAAGCGATGATATGCTCAGAATGGTTTTCTTTAAAGCGTACACAGTACCAAAGACCGTCAGCGCATGCATTCTTGCATGTTATGTACTTGGTTGAGGCACGTTCTTTTGTAGCCATCAACGATGCCCTGTGTGTTGAGCTTTGTGATATCGTCCGTGATCGTTTGGAAGTTCTTGTCAATCTCCGAGGCACGTTGATACAACCTCAGCCCAAAGTAAAAACCCCTTCAAGTCCAGTTGGCACCGAAAACCTGAAGAATCCGCACTGCTTTCTCTAAGTTACATTGTCATATTTTCTGGAACGGATTCCATGGCAGCAAAGATCTCCACCAAATCTTGAAGCTTAACACTCCACTTGGACAAACATGCCAATACCCGAGGGATATAACTTGAAGCCAACGCATCCTCATCGTCCATAACTGGAAAGTTCAGCGCTTTGAGGGAATTTTTCTGGCATTCCATTCCATCAGCTTCGATGACGATGGTCGCGTCTGGCCAAAGTGGCAAGCACATGTGTATTAAATAGAAACTCACGCTTAGCATGTTGTACTCATGCCCCCCAAAAGTACCTGTAGTATCTTCAGGAAGGCTTAGCTTCGAAGGCAAGAGATCCTGGTCCTCCTCCTTCTTCAGCTTATCAAACTCATCTTCATCCATGGATTCCTCTTCTTCAAGCACTTGACGTTTACGCTTCCTCAATTGCCGGCTATAAAACAAAACTAAAGAGGGTTCAAAAGTTCTATTGCTTTGACTTTATCACAGATATGTTTGGACATTACAAAACAAATTTCCCTTTCGTTCACTTGATATATTGACTCCCAAGGGTCAAGGTCTTGCCTTGCATGTGTTTCTCCACCCAGTAGAGCTTGACGTGCTTTTCATACTTATCACGCCTCAGACCAGGACCACAGGGCATTGAACCCTGCGCAAGGCTTACATTGTGCAACGTGGCTGCAGACTGGGCACCGGATCAAGCCTTTCTCCGAAGCACATTCACGCTTGATTGCATTGATGCGCGACCTGGGACAGAGAGTTGTATCATTTACAAACAAAATCATTGTCAATGTTTCTGGGTTGAGCTTAGATGCTCTGGAAACTTCTCATCTTTCATATCTTGTTCGGACATAAAGGCACCCTCAACCCACAAATCTTTCTCTTGGATTGACTCCACCTTCTTCTTGCACCTCCTGAGGAAGTTGTCCTGAAGACTAGGGGGAATGCACAAGTGAACATACATGGGAACACCACATGTCATGGACAAAGACAAGTGGTGTTAAGGGTCCTTGTCTTTTCCACTTTGATTCCAAAGTTTTGTTACTGCCTCACGACCCCCTTCACGTAGATCTTTCCATTGTTTCCAAATCTCTGGTGGAACCAAAAGAGACCCATCCGCCCTCGGAGTCATAATGCGTCGCATTTTTCTTTCATCGGTTGCACTCAAGGGGGTTGCATCCCCAGCCTTAGGGTACAAAAGGTGCATATGATTCATGTTTTGTCTGCATGAATGCATGCATTTGCGCAAACAACACAAACCCAGGATGAGAAGACACGGGACTTTCTTGCTGGATTGCTCTTTGGCACAAGGTGGTTCGGGACTGTGTGTTCGTTCAGCACCATCACCTCCCGCCTGCATGGATATTCAGTTGAACGGCTATCATATGTATTACGCAAACACATTTGCTCAACACACACACACCACAACAAACGTGCATGCATGGTGTCCACACACACAAATCACAAAGCCTCATTGGTAAACCCGTCAGGAGTCTTCTCCGCGCCGAGCGAGTCGATGAACGACATCATCTCATCATCCTTCATGTTCTTGCGTAGTTCAGTCACCTCACAAGCATACCCAGTATAACCCCTAACAGATTCAAGCTATAACCCACACTCTTTGATAATCCATATATAGATGACAACTCCATGGATCAATCAAGACGTATAACAGGTTGACATTGCAACATATATACATGCAACACCTCCCTTTCTGACGTGCAGCATAGCGATCGAAAGCAGCATCCATGGGATCTTCCATTGTATCATGAGTTTCTTCTTCATAAACCTTAAACATTGAGTGTGGCTTTTTCCAACACATTGAATGTTCATTTTAAAAAGCACCAGTAGTTATAAATGAAATACAAGAAACAGCATATCCATCATCAACGACTGTATCTCCATCCGCAGGTGATCCATCAACAGGTGATCCATCAACAACTGTATCCTCCATACCACCCGGCAGATCAAGATCAGCCGGCACAGTCTCTTCCTCCGGTCCTGCAGACTGAGACTCACCATTTGCGCAAACCAGCGCACGAGCTGGTGTAGGCACAGGTCTGGCTGCCCGTACCTAGTCATGAATCACTTGCGTTTTTTTTGACAACAGTCGTTATCCAAGCAAAGCACAGTCTCTCACCTGAAACCTGGACCTGGCCTCTTCCAATTCCTTAAGCTCTTTCAACAACTCGTCGTTCGTTTTGTCATCCAAAGGATCCATGCCAACTTCCTCCTTGACTAACGAAATACCAAGTTGTAAGGCACCACTAGAAAACTCACGAGATACAAGATCCCTTGACATTAGCGCCCAGCACCCTGGAGCTGAGATCGCTGCGCCTGTACACAAAAGGCCACGGCAGACATTATATACACTTCATGTGCCATGTGAATGAAGTGTACATTTCACATGCAATGCACATTGCTGAACCATTTCAAAAAACAGAGGCCGGGTAAAACCGCCCCTTGACCTGGTAAAACCGCCCCTTGACCTGGTAAAACCGCCCCTACGATTTTGTGTTTTTTGTACAACATTGTGTTTGCATATGCCATGAATATATTTTGACATATTTATGATATCCTCTGCATATGCCAGTTGGAGTCATGATACTGGACACACATGCTCAGCATATGCCACTTGACGTTTCATACACAATGTGAACATTTTACACAGCAATTGTCAAATCCCGCCCTAATTAAAGAGCAACCAACACAACAAGGCCTTGGTGCACCGTCGTTCATTATAGGCTTTCATTAGTTCATGGATCCGAAACACAAACAGCTTTTGAGGGCCTCAGAACCAGGTCAAACAATTTATTCATGATTTGTCCAGAGTCCTCGTGTCACACTTCTAGAGTGCACAGAATGGAGCCTTGGTGCATGTGTCATATCGAATTACGGATTGGCAGTGGCTCAGCCATGCAGCAAAAGGATGTGCTAATGTCACAGCCTAATGGGTAGCACATCTCGAAAGCCATTTGGTATCTGTAGCAATCGGGAACCGCGTGCATATCGCACAGCATCTCTCAAGTCAGCTTCTTCATCCCACGCACTAGACTCAGCACACCAGGTCATTTCACGGAAAAGGGCTAGCTTTGATGTAGACGGCACCTTAGACAAGTGTTGAAGACCCCAAACTGACCACCCATCATTCACAGTGCATATGCTACTAGCTTTTCACATATACTTGAAACAGTCCGGCCCAGCACCTGGACAGGAAATTGGCGTGGAGGATCTTTGCGAAGCTTGGTCACAAGTTTGACCAACTTCGCAGCAAATCTATAAGTATACTGCCTAATCACACATGAAGCTCAAAACTCACAACCTTCATGTTCACACACCCAGACCACAATAAAAGAATATTAATAACAACCAACATCAAAGATACTTGTTGAAATCAAAGGTACTGACTTCGCTTCAGGTTGGCATTCCCCTTGAATCGTTTCTTGCCTCTACGGTCCCTGTATGTTGTAGTCGTTTTTTCAGAGCTTTCTTTCTCCGTTTCCGTCAATGGTCCAAGGTCCAACGAAGCAATCCTGTTTGTGGTGCTCCATACCCAAGTCCTCTTCCATGACATAGATGAATATTTTCTCATCCAAAATGCCACTTTGTAAGTCTTAGTTCCAGGGCCAAGTCCAGGGGTGCAGATTCCATGCATGTATTACATATGGTATAGACTTGTTCTCTAATTGGTCAAAGATTTGAAACCAGCTAAGGATCTGGAATTCCCAGGGCAAGTAGATGTTCCGCAAACCAAATATACCGAGGATGTAGTGCCACCAAACTATTCAAAGGATTCTCCATAAAGAAGGTTCCCCCAGCCACAATGACCAGCCACATGAGGAGTACTGTCCTGGACCACTTGCGGATGTTTCAAGCTCATGTGCACAAATATACATTCCACATGCAACTCTCCCGTATCCTGCTTGTGAGCTTGTTAGACCTTCTAACTGAGGGAAAGTCTTCATTGCCCAATGGAACCAATATCGATCTCATGGTGCTTCCCCTGTTTACCGGCACCATGCTGCTGCATACAACCGCAAAGAAGGCAGCCAGTTTCTCCCACTCGCTGCGCAAGATCAGGTGGATACCAAGACTCAGCGTGCAAACAGAAGACACAATTAAACAGCATCAACAGTTCTAGAAACTGAGTCTGATTGGCTCACTGCAGACACAAAGAAAACAAGTAGCTTGCAATCTAGTAGCATCAGACCTGCACTGCTGTTTAGATCCATGGGAAGCCTTGAGCCCCTTTGTTTTCCCCGGTCTTTTCCATATTCAAGATCCACTGCAGCACTTCTAAGACCAGTATATTTTGCCATAGCCGCGATACGACCCACACCTGCAAAAAATTCCAATACCTGGAATGGTTCTTCTTCTCGTGGAAGCTCAAGCCAGGAGGTCAGCAGAACCAGTAGAACAACAACCTCAATTGCAGAAGGTATTTTTTTGTCAGGCCATGGTTCGTAGACAACCCAAGAAACAGGAAACCAAGTGGAACATCCTGACCTTGTTGCCGTTCTACCCAAGGACTGGTGGAGACAGTGGATACTTTCTGCTGAGCTGCCTTTGGAGTCTTCAGCGCAATGAGTCTCTTGATGAAACAATCGATTTGGGCAGGCGTCATGGCTTGCAAACGGCTATAAACCCACCGACTGAGTCAGCATCAGACCTGAAAAACTTTGTTGATTTGCCTGGTGCTGTTCAAGCATCTAGCAAATTTATAATATGTCACACACCCCTATGCTATGGTTGGTTTGGCATGCGCATGCCTTTTTTGCTATCCTCAAAAATCAGCATGCATGATGCATATAAAGCACAGACCCCTCTTTGTGTAAGACTCTTCCGACCACCCTCAAATGAAATGCAAGACTTGAAACAATGTTCAACTAGTCTTCTGAAGGTCAACAAGCCAGGCTTACTAGATAGCCCTTCCACCACTCCAAACTTCGCAAGGTTGATACAGCCTCTTCGAAGGCCATACAAGCTCATGGCCTGGCTTTGGCATCGAGCGCCAAAAGGCAGGGAGGGTATTGACGAGGTTCAGGAAAATTACGGACTATGCCTAGGCTGATTGCAAAAGATATGGGCTCCTAATTGTGTGTTGAAAGCGGTTGTTCTCAAATAAGCTTGTTTGATTCACACACAAAGAGGAATCCTGCTAATCTTGTGGGTTAGCGCGCTAGCCAACATTGTTCTCCTCCCCTGGCTTTGTTTGTGCAATCACTGATTAGTGATGCTAGGCACGAATTTCCGACAATTGTTGATGCCTTAGGCATGTCAAAAAACACACCCAAAATGGCAGCACGGAATATATCCGACTTGGAGCGACGTTGCCAGGACTTGCTGTTATTGCAACAAGTCCTGAATTAAACTAAAGTAGTTGATCCTTCCACTCTGTGCACATTGAGTTAGGAAACCAGCCAGTTTGCTTTAGTGACTGTTGCAAAAGCTTACCGCATAAAAATTAAGTTCACAACAGTGACCAGAGTATCAACAAAACCTACAAATTGGAACTACAATCCTACATGGGCGACGGCGACGCAGGCTCAGTGACCAAGTCCATACCCCACTCCTCCAAAAAGTCATTCACTTCACGGCCAAGCAGACCCTTGAACTGATCCAACAATGCATCCGTGTCCGCTGCACTCTGCTTGCGCTTGCTGTATTTGTGCTTGTTCAAAGCCTCGGCGCACCAGTCCCACCAATACACCTGGGATGGGTCCAAGACATGGTGGCTGAAAATATTGAATTTAAAGTTCATGGTCGGTTTGAAAGGGTGTTGAATGTTTTGATTTAACCAAAAGAAACTGTTATAGACACCGGACCTCCCAAGCAGCAGTGGATTCCCCACAAGGTACGATCCTAGGTTTGATCTCCATGCGAAAGAATTCCCGCACCACAAGCCATCTCTCCCTTGCTGGTGAAGACTTTGGGCACTGGCGGCGTGCAAAGGACTTCAAAGGAGACTTCCGCTGCTCACCATTCTCATCCAACTTGTTCTTCTTGGAGGCACTCCGCGTTGCATCCTGGGCAGGCTCCTGGCAAACCCATTTCCCCTCCCATGCTTTGATGCCCTCTTGCGAAACAGGTTTCCAAACAATTTCCTCAGCATTTTGACTTTGTTCCTCCATCCCGCTTGGCTCCTCCTCATTGGTATCAGCAGGCTTCTCAGCAGCCTTGCGCTTGGCAGGAGCACGCTTCCTGGGAGCCTTCTTCTTCTTCGCCTCTGCTTCATCACCCTCTTCAACCTCCATCTTAACCTCCCCCTCCTCATCAGAGAGCAAGTTCACCACGCTATCAAGCTTCTTGCCACGACCACGCCCTCTGCCTCCAGTGCCTCTGGGCCTGCCTTTAGGAGCAGCTTTTCCTTTGGCCTTGGCCTTGGCTTTGGCCTTTGCCTTTGGAGGCTTTCCTGCCCATTGGCTTTTCCGAGTGACAAAAGCAGGTTCCTCTTCTTTTACCTGCGCATCAGATTTCTTTGGCACTTCTTCTTCTCCATTCTCAAGGGGTGGCTCTACCTTGGCAGGAGGATCTGCAAGACCATTCATCATTTCTGATGCAGGAGGCACTGGAAGCGCTCCATCAGGCAAGACACCCTCCACCGGCAAAGGCTCCAATTTTTGGGGGTTGGCAGGTACACCAGAAATGGAATCCATTGGCACTTCCATGGGCTTCCCACCAGAAGTCCCTTCCAAATGCTCTTCCACGCACTTCCCACCACCAATAGAAGTCACTTCCATGGAATCCTCTGGCACTGCCATGGACTTCTCACCAGAAGTCCCTTCCATGGAGTCCTCTGGCGCTTCTATCAGCTCCGAAGATTGGGCTGGCTTTTCAGGTATCTCCTCTTCTTCCGGAATCTGGGAGTCAGTCCATGACGGATCAAAAGGTCCAAGTCCTGGCTATTCAGACTTCGTTTCAACTGGCTAGCTCTGCAACACAGTACATTCGCATAACCATTACACAAAAAACACTGTTGAAGACTTCCTTAATTTTCACAACCAAAGGGCCATAAGGGTCTGAAGATCCAAGCTCCGCTTCCCCAAACTCCAGTTGCAAAGATCTCCGCAAGTCAAAGTCGCCACCGCCGACTTCTGGATCAAGGTCGATGGGCGTGAGAGAACGCGCCACTGCCTCAGCAAGAGGACTTTCCAGCAGCTGTGTCTCCGCATTGTCGGGAGCTGCTTTGCAAGCAAGCCTGCTTGCAAGCGCCAACCTAGCTTGCAGCAATAAAAACTTTGGTGTTGCCTTTACCCGGTCAATTCTTGGAAGGAAACTGCTCCACACAAAAAATCAAAGCTTCAAAAGCAATCACCAAGGTACTGCACCTTGTTCATTCTTGCAGCAATCTCCGCATCCGAGTACTCTTGAAAGCCTTTCAGTGGCTTGTCATCTTTGAAAGGCTGATCTGGTGTGCGCTCAGCATCTAACACCTCCACTGAAGCCATCTCAGGCGGTTTCTCAGCAACCAACGCCTCCGACAAAGAAGGCTTCTCAGTGGGTGTTTTCTCAGCAAGCGATGCCTCCAACGACGAAGCCTTCTCAGCAGACATAGCAGGAGTGTCCATTGAACCCTTGGTCTCCTCAACCGGCGCTGCCACCCCTGCACCCCCACTTTTCTTGACCTGGGGTAGGCGGTCAAAAATGCCACATATGATATTTGCATAGCACACTAGAGGCAACTCTTTAGAAACTGATATAAACATGAAGAATAAAGTGACCTGCTCTTTATGCACAGCGTTTCCAGCCTTGGCAGGCGGACTGCTTAAGCTCTCGTATGGGTCTGACTTGACAACGATCATAAACTCTGTGAAATCGGATTCATCATCGTCACTATCTTCAATGACCTCGACAATTTGGCCCGGCTTAAGCCTCACATTCCACCAGCGAAAGAGCTCCTCGTAAAAGATGTTGACTCCCACGTCCTTAGGTGAATATGTGGGGCGCAAGGGTCTAATATGAAATGAAAAATTATTTTTGCAGTGGAGTTTACATTCAGGGAAAGGTTTTTGAGCCAGGATAAGGTGCAATCACTCTTGCCATCAGCAAAACATTACAAATCAACAGGCTAAGGGTCACGACGTTTGGGGCTAGAGGCAAGGTCCTTGTCAGCTCCACTCTTCCTGCATCCGTAAGAGAACAGCTTCTTCAACCCCCAAGCATCCGCATGCAGTGTGGCTGGGTTGGAAGGAATTTGGCACTCAGCTCGAAGTGCTGCTACCTGGGGCAGAGTTAAAATGCTGTTTTGAATTTGAGGAGGAGACTCCTGTTTCCTTTGCAGCGTGAATTATCTAATTGGTTGGTACATCCAGACAGCAGGTTTTAAGAAGGAAATATAGGTTTTGCAGAAAAACAACAGCTGTTACTTATATATTTGTTGGAAACATATATTAGACCAAGTCCTGACAGTCAACTTGCTCCTCTACATAGTTGACTGGTTGCGTTTCCATTACAAAATTACACAGCTAGCTACCACCAAAAAAGGATCCCTTAAACCCTGGCCTCCCTCTTCAACATTTGTACATCAGGGCTTTTCGCTTTCCTCTGCGGTGGACACCAGAAAGCTGCCACAATCTGGAGTGCGTGAACGTTCAGAGCTATCCCTTGCATAGTGGGTCTCCCAGTTAGTTCAGGTGAGGGCCACTTGACCAAAGAACCACCATTGTCACGGAGTCTTCTTCGGATGTACTTGTTGGATTCCAACATCTGAGCTAGAGACTCTACCGGGGCGTCCAACTGTTTGTCCGCCATGCTCATCCGCTGCAGGTGGGCACTGCAATCACTCCAAGTGAGGGAAAATGGCTATAGAAAAAGGCCGTATAGTTTTCTAAAAGGACAGCAGTCCTTTGACTTGCGTGCATGCAAAAATGCATGTTGGCATGCATTCAGCAAGTGCTTTAACTCTGCCGGGCAAGCCTTGAAGAGGAAGACAAAGACAAAGTGGCCAGCAAAATGCAACCTCCAAAGGAAGTCTCAAGATTCTCAAGGATCTTTTTTTTGATCGCTTCCAATATAACTTCTATGCATCGATAGTGAATCACAAGGCTACTTTTTGAATTCCTTTCGTAGATGCGTTTCAAAGACAGAATGCCTCGACTGCACTGCAGAAAAAACATGTTTGAATCACTGCCCTTGGGCCTGGTGGCCCTGATAGTCATCATGCCATCTCCATGGCCATGCGCAGGGTGCCAGAAGTTAAAAGTAAACCCCAGGCTTGCGTCTTGAGCAACTTTAGTGATGTTAGTAGGGGTTGGCTGCCAATCACCCCATGTACCCTGGCCATGTTTGCAATGAATCTTAAATGCTACCTGAGCTCAGCACAGCCTGGCAGGAAGCGGGGATGCAAAGACCGGTAGAGGTTTCATAGTAACTTGGTGACATCCATCACTCATATGTGTAAAGAACATTGAATCCATGCAAAATCCAAGATCAGCCCCTGGACAAAAATTGTGGACCTCTGACCTTAGAGGTCTTTATTTGCTAAGGGTCTGAAAAAGGGCACACTCAAGAAGACCCAGGTAAATGAAACTAGTAACTAGTCTTTCCAGTTCCATGTTAGTCAGTCGGAGTGTGGTTAACTTTCAGGATCTCCTTTCAGATGAGAAGACCTCAAGACTGGTGTCCTATCGGTCCGGCACGAGTCCGGCTTCGGCCGGCCACTCGAGTCTGTTGACAAACACACTCCTGAGTGTCGCGGTCTTTCAGACTCCAGCTCAATCAGCTTCACAGATATCGCTTAAACCTACATCGGTTGCATCTGCTACATCCGGACGAGGTCCGCGACCGAAGAATCTTCACAGAATCCCATGTTTGCCACGTCCGGAACTTGAATGAGCGCTTGAGGAGAAGCCAAATACCATTTTGTCAGTGCGCATCGGTCGGCATCTATTGAAAAGGCATGAAACAACTCTACTTGGAACTCAACTTTAAGCTTTCTCGAAGTCAACCATGAAATCCTCCCGGTTTCATGTCTCCCGGTGTCCCAACACCTTGGACAAACCGGACACTTGTGATTCTGGTGCTAGCCGCTGCTAGCCTAAACTACACCACTCAGAAATCATGCCAGCCGCTCAGAGAGAGAACAAACATATCCCCCGAAACACGGCAAATAACTCCGAATCCGATGTGTTTGCCAAGTTTCTCCTGGACTTCCTTGGAAGTTCCCCACCTCAAGGCAATCTCTAGACCTGGCACTTGCTCTGTGTCGAACAAAAAGACCGATGAGACCTGTGACGTGGGAAGAACCGAGGAGCTGACAACGTTGCGTTGAAATCGGACGACCCCTGCTGGCCATTCCATGCTATTCCACGCTATTAGGTTGGAGGCCATCGCTATTAGGTTAGTTGTCTTCATTTTGCCGTTTTCCAGTGGGTCGCTCTGTTTCTATAGTGTGTTTTTTGTAACTTGTGGCCGGGCACTAGGACGGCTTCTCTTCACATCTTTTGTCAGGATGTTTTGCACCTCCACAGACTGTCGATGTCCACCTTCTCCAAGTCTTTCAACTGCCCTTCTCCTCAACACCACACAAGGCTGTCAAACGGAATGGCGACGCAGGAAGCATCATGGAGCTGGTTGGAGGAACGAGTCTTCTCAAACCAGGATGTTTATGCCGCGAGAGAATCGACCGCTCTTTGGGGTATGCTAAGTGGGCATGTCAACACCATTCAGACTGATGGTTCTGAGGGGCTGATGGATTCATTGAAGGGGCAGCAACCTACTTCATGCTGGCAGCTAGAAGTGTCCCGGTCTTGGAACATATAACAATTTGGATCACCCACATTTTCCGTTGTTCAGCCTCGCCGTTGCATTTTACCTGAAGTGCAGCAAGTGCAGCTGAGGTTCTCCACTCGCGATCGGTGGGAGGATAGGGAAAGCCTCGATGGGCAAATGTCCAATAACAAAGCCTGTCTGTTCTGGAGCAAAAAACTGCAAACCGCGCAAACCGGTGCAAACAAATGATGGAGACTGCAAACAAAAAGCAGAAACTATACAGCAATGGACCTTACAGTATTCCTGAGAGCTCTAAATTTGATTGGACGACAATCGGATCGAAACCTCGTTGACGAAGACCGGCCAGCAATGATCCCAGTATCAATTCGCATCCGAGAAGCCTTTGGACCTCCAATAAGTGAACTTGTCTTGCAGCCTCGGCAATGGGCCTAACCCTGTCTCACTTGTCTCACAAACCACTTGGACTGAGGATGGCACCTTGAGCTTAAGTGCAACCCAACACCACGTAAGTACAACACAAAAGGGTCGTGAGCGTGTGAATCTTCGACGATTAATCGTAATTGCTCCTACTGCAGCAATCTATCAGAGCAAATCTGTTCTGTCCGTCGGAAGAGTGAGATCATGCGCCGAAGAGTGAGATCTGCCTATGTGTTCCGAACTGGACTCCGCAGCAAACCGAACGTGCATTTCCTGCAATTCTTTGCGGCTACGTTCACACAAGCCAATCACCAAGGGGTACATACTTGCAACAGCTTCAGCAGCCACTTTTTGCACAGAAGTGTTCCTTTTGGATGGAGATGAAGAGGAATCTGAACTTGACGATGACAACGAATCAAACCTTTTCCGTTGGGCTCCATCATTTCTGGGCTACCTTCGGGGTCTGCCGGTTCATCTCCCGATGCCAAAGGCGCTGAGTATATTTCTCTGCGTGTGTGCTTGAGTAATTCCACAAGTTCTATCAAAACAACACGCTCAAAAGAGGCCCGGGCTTCTGCCCAAGTCCGGCAAAACTCAACCGCCGTCATCGGAGTGCTCCAACCAACTTTGAGGCCCCAACCAAGTCTCAGCCTCCTGCGAATTCGCTGCCAAGCAAGAAGGGGTGCTTTGGCTTGTACAAAGACTGAAGCAAAGGGAGGATTCATCATGATTCATGAAAGCCAACTCCAACTTCCCAACAGGCCCCCCCGGGTCCTCCTGCCCGCCGCTGGGATAGTTCAGCACCCTCCAGCCCTCGCGCCGCGCGCGAGCATCCCAGGCGGCTGCGGCGTCCATGGGTGTGAAGAAGCACCCGAGGAACTCCTCCGCGCTGGGACGCGGCGCTGTGGAGCTGGGGCAGGAAGGGAGGAGTGGCCCAAAACCAACACAGTGCTACGGTGGATTTCTGCTTGAAAAAAACGAGCATTTGCTGTTTGGGTGGTAACGTCTGTAAAGACGGGAGGTCTGTAATTCTATGGAAGGGTGGCGTTTGTTGTGGGTTCAGTCTCTCTCTCAGTCTCTCTCTCTCTCTCTCTTGGTGGGAAGTAGTGTTATAAAAGGTTTAGATAGATTTGTAGAGCATGAGGATCGACGAAAAGAATTTGCAGAAGGAAGACGCTCATACCTTTCTACCCACTTTCGCCCAAAGTACTGTCCTTGATCGAGCGAACTGGTCACTTGTCCAGACACCATCTCATCAGCAGTAGGCAATTTCATGTCTCATGCAATTGTGGATATCACCTCTATCACAACGATGGTTCCGGTTCGAAGCGAACTATTGGGGGTCAGGGAATGCTACTGCCTCCAAGCACCATCCAACTCCTCAACTCCATCCGCTTCATCGACCCTATCCCCTTCACCTCCTTGCCAGGCGCCGAAGCGAAGACCGCATGGAAGCGCGGCCGCCCGGTGGCGTTGCAATGCTCATAGACGCCCAGCCTTGGTCGAGGGCCTCCACGGACATCCGAAGGCAGCATGGGAACCATCCGAAGGTCCTTACAAGTGACATTTTCAATAGAAACATGACTCCAACTATGGCGTCTGCAAAAAAAAGATCTCACCTCAAACCAAAGTACTCCGTACTCAGTAATCTATAAAATTCTTAGAGTCCAAAAAATCATATAATGCAGCAGGAGCCATGTTCCTGCCCCCGTGGTTCCCGAGGCGACTACTAGCGGAACTGAGCGATGACGAGCCATGTCACACACGGTCTCACATCTCCAAGCCGACGAAGAATTGCACATGATATGAAGGATTCAGGTGATGTTAAAGAGCTGTACATGATTATACATGTATTTCTTAAAGAGTTATGCTTCGATGTACATAATTATCGTGTTTGTTTTGGAAAAAACACACACACACACATAGCAATTCCAAAACGCATATTGAAAAAATGTTTCTCTTTGTGAACACCCCCAAAACAAATGGCCATTCTCTTCCCCCAAAAAAACAAATGGTGGGCAATTCTCGCTTTGCGTGTCCGGGATGCGGTTCTTCGATCATCTGCCGCCAGCGCCAGTCACGCTTCACGCGGAAATCGCAGCAACCTGCGCCGCTGGACGGCGGTCATCCGGACACACGGGGCGGACTTGGGCGACGGGACCGCCAAAGCGCGAGGGGGTTGGACTGAAGCTGATGGCACCATTAAGCAAAGGCTTCTAGGTTGGAGGCCGTCGCTATTGAAAGAAAACACCACATCCACCCAAGTTGGAGTCTGGTTGGATGAGTGCAGACAAGTGGTGTTCATTCAACTGAGGGGCTTGTCATTGAAAACAACATGCTTGTGGATTCAACGCCCGAACCTGAACCGCCAATTAGGTCACTATAAATCAACACACATGTTGAAACAACATTTTGGGCAAGGCATCCTGCGACTGGGTGTTCATCTACTTTCCGATGACCTTGCCAAGGCTGCTAAGGGTCGATAATTGGAAACACTCTCGGGAAATTCTTTGCCTCAAGTGCTGTGGGGTTCCCTTGGACCATTGAAGGCCCTAGTGCCCAAACTTCAAAGGTATACAACCGAAGAATGCAGAACGGATTTGGACAAAAGCAACTAACAGTAATTTTGAACTCTTGAACAAAGATGAGAGTGGACATGAGTGGACTGAGCGCAAACATGTCTATTGTATCTTGGAATCCTCGGCCGCCTAGCGAATCCTTCCACCGAAGCCGTCTCGGCCTTCACCTGACTTGGGGATACGCAGCCACTTCCGCGGAGGTTGCCTCCAACTCCTGCCATTTTGAAATCGGAGGCCTTGTGTTGAGACCTGAGGACCTGATTCCGATAGCTTCGTGCTCCTAGTAGCGATGCCCTTTGCTCCTAGTAGCGTCCTTGCTCCTAGTTGTAAGGCCAGGAGCCCCTAGTAGCGTCCTTGCTCCTAGTAGCGATGCCCTTTGCCCCTAGTAGCTTCGTGCTCCTAGTCGTAAGGCCACGAGCGCCCCTAGTAGCGTCCTTGCTCCTAGTAGCGATGGCCTCCAAAGGCCTGATGTTAAGATATAGTCAAATAGTTAAAGCCAACTATTTAGCATTCCAAAGACATGTAAATGATCACCCAAACACGGAGGGCTGCGTTCCATCGATTAAAACAGCACTTTTTCAAGGAAACGTGCAGTTGTTATACTTTTAGGTTTATATTTAATTTACTTGCCCTAGTGTTCTCCCAATGGTTTTCATTTCGGAGTTGCCCAATGGTCATCCACTGCCTCCAACAAGCCCAAGCCGCCCGCCCCTTTCCAGACTTGGTGGCGTTCAAATTCTCCAAATTTCAGGGGTTCGCACATGTCCAAACATGGAGATTTAGTGGCTTCCAAGCAAAATCTGATGACATCTGAAGCTTTTTGGTTGGTGGCTTTAGCAACTCACCGCTTCCACAAGCGCTGCGAAGTCGCTCGCCTGGACCTCTCCAAGTCGTCTTCGCTCAACAGACTGGCGCCGCGCTTCTGGGCACCTGGAGAAAGTCACCCGGCCAAAGCAACCACTGTTTTGGGACGAAAGCAATGATAAACCGCCATTAGGCTAGAAACCATCGCTACTAGGGGCTCCTGGCATCGCTACTAGGAGCGATCGGACGCTACTAGGGGCTCCTGGCCTTACTACTAGGAGCAAGAAGCTACTAGGAACAAAGGGCATCGCTACTAGGAGCAAGGACGCTACTGGGTTGGAGGCCATTGCTAAGATCACAGGTTTTTCACCTTTTGGGTCTGGGAGAAAGTGCGAATGATCACCGTTTGGGCACCATGTCTTCCGTGGAGCTTGTGAAAGGTTCTGTTGGAGAATTGCCAGGTGTCCAGCTTTCGACATCATATTGTCAACCCGTCCACATCTCAATAGAGATCTGAGGATCTGCGTGTCCAAACACAATGGCCAAGCCTTCCAACTGCTGACCACACCCATCAGCTACAATGAACTCCACTTTCCGAGTTCGTTGCTCAAGCGGCGTTGGGGTGTCGTTGTTCAAGGTTTGTCTGAAAAAGGCCTTTGTCCTTTGTTTCCCAAACAAATCGCAGGGGCTGTAGACTTAACCCACTCAAGCACTTTACCACGTACGCATTCACCTCCAAAAGAGACACCCTCATTACCCTCCTCAAGAGGACTCACCGCCAAGGTGCGAGGGTTGTCCTTGGAACGCCGCGGCAAGCGCACGCGCTTTCCGAAAGCAGGCGGCAGGCGGGCCTCCCAGCAACCCGAAGGCAAAACGTTCAAACGTAGTTCCCTGCATCTGTGAAGGTAGCATTCTTTAGTCGTTCCACTTGTGACTACTTCTGTGTTGGAGGATAAATTCGATGAGAAGAGACTTTAATTGCTTGATGCCACACTCACCCCTGGTTCACGATTGCCTGCAGCAGCCAAAGCACAACCACCACTGTGGCGCAGAGTAGCACATGGGACTTTGCCATGGCAGTGGCGCTGGAACTGTGCGGGTCACAGTGAAATGGTCCGGAAAATGGCGCTTTCAGAAACGAACAACATGAACCACTCTCTCCTTTGGACAGTTCAAACAGCTATGCCTCGGGTATGTGACCGCATGGCCTTCCAGCCCTCAATGGCCAAGCCTAAGCTTCACACCTTACGTTGAGACATGTCTGAGACGTCTGGGGTGAATTCACACCGTGCACACTGGACTTGTCGCATGGCTCAAATAGATTGGATACTAACATCAGGACTTGTCGCGCACTTCTGTGCCCTGAGAACATAAGAATATGTTTTGGGGGCATGCCAGAATCCCATCAAACCTTGTTGATACTGGCTATTTGCCCCTGGCACTCGTCCTATTTCTGCCACATAGGGGCCAATGAGAAAGCTTGCTTGCCCGGCGGTCGCGCGGTCAGTGCGGTCGGTGCGACAGGAACCAATAATGCAATGTACTGTACTCATAGATGTTCACAAGTTTTCGGACCTTGAGTACTTTGGGATTGCTTCGGAGGGTTGAAATAGCTAGTAGGGGCTCATGGCCTTACTACTAGGAGCAAGGACGCTACTAGGGGCTCCTGGCATTGCTACTAGGAGCAAGAAGCTACTTAGAGTCCTAGAGTCTATGACACGGGGACTGAAGAATCAATGAACCCGATCAGAGAGGTCTCGAGTGGCCACGTCCACATTGAGGTCTTAGAAGTTATGCTTACACTGATAATTAGCACGCGTTTTACCGCGTAATGCAAGAGTTATAGAGGTGTTTAATGAACTTCTTCAGTCTCATACATGCTAATGCGATTACACTTGCAGTTGTGCAAGTTGATTTCAGTCGTCTTGCGCATCGTGTGCCTCTTCCTCTCGCACTCATGGAATCCTGGCTTTTGGATGGATGGACACTCTGCACCATCGAGGACACCGGACACCCAAACCATTCCAAGCCACTAATTTAATCAATGCATTTTTAATTGTAGGATTCAAGCATCAACGGTGGCTTTCGGTTTGTCCTGCCATTCACAAAAACATAGGACTATCTTAGCTCCATGGATCACCTCCCTCTCTGCTAAGAATTTTCAGGAAATCTGCTTCTGCTGCTTGGTGTAGAAGGAGCTAAAGTCACATCTCCTGCATGAGTGAGAACATTTAGGATCAGAGATCTTCCGAAAACACAGAACTCTGTGTCACTAAGCACAAGCGGAGGGCACCAAATGAAACCAATGGGCACCAAACTGATTGGTGATGGACAGTGAAATGGTGTCCAGTCCTCAAATAAGGCCATTTCTGACACCGACGCAAGACCTCTGAGTAAAAATTGCATCTCCACCCAGAAAGAAAACAATCACTCCGATCTGGGACCAAATCACTGGACATGCTCGACCATCCCAGCGGTCCACTTTGGGATTGTTTTGCATCCTGAGCGAAGAGAAACCACACCACCAAAACCAGCCAAGAAGCCAGGTCCCATCCGATTCCTTCCAGATTCGGCCTGCAAAGTTACAAATTATGTCGATGACGTAGCAACATGTAGCAAATAAGTCTGTACAAAATACATCGACTTGAAACAACAACAACAACAACAACAACAACAACAACAACATGTCATTAGAACACGCCATGTGATCGTCCCCGAAATCCCAACTGCTTCCTCCGACTTCGCCCCAAAACTGGCCCCAACCACCGCGCCCCGGCGAGGCGCGGAAGAGCGATGAGATCCATCTGGCCAAGGCTTGGAGAGCGCTCTGGAGCTTTCAACTCGAGATGTGGGAATTCGTGTCAGAAGGGTACCAGATGGGTACCAGAACTCTTTACGTTTGCAAATTGCTTTAACGCAAATCGTTCAGATGCAAAATGACACTTCGTTGTGATGGAAAAACACATCAGCAAGGTCGATGTCGCCTTTGGCTCCGCCGCCTCAGCCACACCTGCCGGTGCTTGGCGCGCATGTGCGAAGTCCAAGTGCGAATAAAGAGAGGCGGCAGGTCTGGTTGATTGGCTAAATCCTATATGCTACCTTATTTCTCTGCAAATATATAAATATACTCGATCTATCTCGATCTTATCAATGTGGTCGTGTGGTTTCCAGTCATGAAAACAAAAACCATTGCTCCATGAACGAACGGTCCAGTTGTTTCAGTTTGCGAATCCACACTGCAAGCTGACAGCTGACCAACGAATCACCCATCCCCACAACAAACTTATATATACTCTTACAACGGTCATAACAGCTCGGTGTTGGTTCATGATAACAGAGAGAAAGATCAACCACCACAGCGGTCTTCGCGTGAAATGCCCGGACCATCCAAAACGATCCGCATCACATTCCCGCTCCGCGCGAGCGTTGCGCAGCCTGGCGTCGCCACCAAGATGCGCTTTCCGTCCGTGGCATTGACCTGGCCAGGTCTGAGTGAGTCTGGGCGGATCCCAGACAGTTCAGATCAAACAAATTAATAGCTTCTTGTTACTACCAGTAAGGCACTTGTTACTACTAGCGATGCACTTGTAATTACTAGCTGCTTCTCTTCCTCTAAGTGGCGTTGGCATCGGTGTGGCACTCTCTGGGATTCCCTGAGGCTGCGGCCGGGAGGGACGCGCCCAGGACAGCACCCGAGGTGCTTGGTCTGGCGGTGCATGGTCGGGACACAGGCAGAAACAACCTGAAGATTGGTTGAGACGTATACCGTATCCAGGGCTTAACGATATGTCCTTATGAATGGAAAAACAAATATTTGAAAGATAATTACCCTCATACCCGGAGGTTATAACTTATGTAGAGCAATCCAACATATCTTCTTGAACCTGCATGTCATCTTGTGGGCATCTGCAGCAAGTTTTTGAACCCCGTTTTAAGCAGCAACAAGCCATGCAGCCGTGGGGCGGGCAGCGAGGAAACACTTTTTGCAGAACAAAACTTTGTCCATCGCTTTAATGGTCTTTGAAGGCTAGGGTATACTGGCGGTCCATGGTGGTCCAAAGACCGCGTCAATTCCGGGGGCCTATGTTCCAATTGAAGTACATCCGGCCTTTGTCGAGGGAGAAAGGGGGCAACGCGTGTGCTTGGAGTGACCTACAACACCAAGCGCCACTGGAAGATGTTGGAACTTTAAGGATCGACCAGATTCAGGTCCAATCGAACAAACGTTTCGATATGGCGGTGGATCAAGAAAAGAGGAGAAACGTCCTCGACATGATTGAAAGTCTTATCTACTGTCGTCAACTATCAACCTCCTGGTGACCAGTCAAGTGCCTCTTCATCTCATCGTAGCTGCCGGCGGCCTGAGCAACCCAAGAGCGACATGGGTTGACATGTGTTGATTAGCTGCAGACTTCAACAAGTTATTTGGTGACAAACGACGGACGCGGCACAGTCATTGGGACCATACCAAAAAAGGGTGCTTCTTCTTATCTAGTACGGTGGGATAGTGTTCGTTTGTGCAAAAAATGGCTAGTTCTCAGCACTGGAAAAGCAAAAGTATTGGGCATATTGGCGATGCGTCCCCAACCCCTAGTCCTAGAACCTGCGCATCTTTGATACACAAAACTCGATGCCTTGCAATCCCCAAAGGCTGCTGCAGCATCTTCTGTAGAGTAAGCCTTCAAGAGCGCAGGCATAGGAAGCTGGGCGAGCTTATAATGTTGTGCTCCATCCAACATGGACCAGAGCACCCAAGTGGTGCACCGACAGTCGCAGGAATCGATAGACCAAAGGCAGAGAATCCATGCAAGGATGCATATAGGACACAAATCCTTTGGGCAACGTAGCGCACAGGATTTGTGTCCCAGGTTGTGCTAGATGGTCCAGTTCTTTGTCTTTCAATGGAGCAGTTCGGACAAGCTTTTTCCAGAGCCCTGGATGGAACCAATAAGAACTTGACAGTGTCTCAAGTGTCTCAAACGTCCTCACTTCAAGTCGTTTTCAACGTCACCAGACGCCGAGACCTGCCAGTTGAGACGCTCCAGGCTCCACGTGATGGCAGCGATGGCTGAGGGTTGGCTGACGCCAAGCTACAGTCGAAGAGAGGACTAAGCCAGGTAGCTGGAGGCAGTGAAGCAGGTTGATCCTTCCAACGACGAAGCGAGGAAAGTATCTGCACCAAGAGGTAAAGCCCCAAAAAGCCGACAAGGTCGGAGTCCAGACCTCCTGTTCACCGGCTTGCTGTGCTGGTCCCAATCGGAGCAGCCTTTCAGGCTCAAGTTCGCGACTCTTTCTGCGCAATTTCTGCTCAGCTTCCACCACTGCGCCACTCAAGGCATCCAATATGATAGGCTTTTGATGTGTATATTATACATTCCTAGAAGATCCAACTCCTCCAGGTGCTTCAGCAAGCTGCCATTGTTCTGCAATCAATCGAACGGCCTCGAAAGATTTGGGCACGCTCCCCATGCCTCCCCCCTTTCGGGTGCCATCTTCTGTTCCAAGTCATCCTTCCAAAGCGGTCCGCCGTCCAAAGCGTCGCCCGGTCAAACCCCGTGTCCGGTCCGTGGTTGCTGCGTTGCTGCCAAGCCACTGGGATGCCGCGTTGCTGCCAACCTGAATGAGACGTGTGCGTCCGACCATCCGTCGAAGGCATCTCCATGTTGCAACAATGAAAGAAGACATGTGTTTCTGCATGCTTGTGAACTTTGCAGGTTTGGCCAATTCTTTTAGCACCCATGGCCCAATGACAAGGTCATTGATCATGCTCTGAAGCAATTGTTTGTTTTTACATCAATTTGTTGTATAACAATAAAGCACTCCTTCGATGCATTGATACTCTGAATGCAAATAGGCAAACACCATGCGCACCCTTTGCAATGAACATTTTGGCAATTGATGAAGTTGTCGTGCTACGTGCTTGCTCTCCAAATTCATTCTTTCAGCTCAGAAGCTGACCCCTCTTCAATGACTTGTTGGACAGCATTCAGAGATATCCCGCCCATCTTCCAACTGACCGATTGAGACTAAGCAAAACTTTCATCCTGTGCCGATGAATCTCTAACAAGTCCTATGCCAGAATCAAACAAACAATCCTATGTCCAATTATGTCCATAACTGTACACAACTTGAAAGCGTGCTTTCTCTTCACTGCCAATCAACTAATCATTCACCAAGCAACTTCAATCCTCCAAGCGACCAAACCGAACCTCCAAAACACACGTCCCGTCTTCCACCCGCTTCACCCCGTCAGAGAACGTCCGTCCGCACACGTCCCACGTCCTCGGGACCCCCGGGCCGACGCCGCCGGTGGCGAACTGCCGCCCGGTGAAGAACTCCGGCGAGTTGGAGCGCTCCGGCGTGGGCTTCGGCTGAGACGCCTCGCAGGCGCAGGCGCTGAGGATCGGCGGAGCACGACGGAGCGCTGAGGATCCGCTGCATCGATCGGAAAGAAAAGGGCAGGAAGGGCATTTGGAACAAGAACGCTACGAACGGGGCTCCTGGCCTTACTACTAACAATGAAGCTTTACTGGTGACAAAGGGCATCGCTACGAACGGAGCGATCGAACACTATTAGCAAGTGTTCCGGATCGGTGTTCCGGATCGGTGGACAGGTGGAGGTGATGGGAGACACACGGGAGACACATGGGAGACGGAAGAGCTCTGAAAGGAGTCCTTTTTGGTTTTCTGAGGTCGCTGTACTTTGTGAGCCAAATTCAAGGGGATTGAAGAGCAGTTCAGATCCACAACATCATACGAGGCAGCAAACAAACACTCCAAACCAGGTGTGAGGAAATCCATCTATACTCGACTTACCGAGGTCCAAGCTTTGGTGCTGCGTTCCTATTCTTTTAAGGTTCCTTCTTTGTCTTCTTGCAGTGGGTCTTGTTCTTGCTTTCAGTGTGGCCAGCTGTACCAGCTCTCTGGTCATAACATCTGAGGGGTGACCGGTATTGATGCGACTCCATGGGCGCAACAGATGTCCCTTTGTCACTCAGTAAAGCTTCACTGTTACTAGTAGTAAGGCCAGGAGCCCCGTTCGTAGCGTTCTTGTTCCTAGCAGCGATGCCCTTTGTTACTAGTAGCTTCTTGTCAACGGGTTGGCTGAGGCACCCAGGCCGCTTTGGCCCTCCGGAGGGACATCCGCTGCTGGGCCTTGGCCAGGCTCTCGCGCCGGGACCTCGGCGGTAGCGACTCGAACGTCGTGAACGTGCGTGGATGGGACACATTTTGTGGATGGCATCGGTTCCAAAAGAAACAGACATGACACCAGGCTTTTTGCTTATTTATTTAACCATCCTAAGACCCAAGAAGAACTATATAGATGGGAGTCTCATATACCCCTACTTGCCACTTCGAGCATGAACCCTGTCAGCATGGCTCACCCAGAAAGCCCAAAGTTGGCCTCCAACCTACTAGAAAGTGGTCCTTCATGTCTCGCCAAGGAACAGTGCGCCTTGCTCATTCTCGTGTGCCCCATGGCCTCCAGCCAGGGATCGCGGCACGTGGCAACGCTGGTTACGGTTCCGTTGCAGTGGATTATGGGAATCCTTAAATTAAACTATCAAGCGTGCTGTCTCAAGAATGATTGAAAAATGTTAAAACTGATGTCATGTTCCATGAACTGTAAAGATGATATACTTTACAGGGACGCAGCCCACAAATCTTACTTTTCCTGCTACAACTGTTGTGTAGGGAGTGTGCGAGTCTAGGGAATCCTTTCTTTGAAAAGAGTATATCTGGATTTTCGACAAATACATACTTGTTAAGAATGTGTATGGAACCAGCTTCAAGAATCCTCCTTGATACACTGCAAGTCACTGCACGTATTCCCGTTGTGTGTGCGTGTGTGTCACTCTCTCAATGAGTTGAAACAAGGAAATGCGGAGTTGTGGAACAACGCATAAACTCTGACTTGCGACAGGCAATGCCACCATTCAACTCATATTCGACTGCATGCAACACCATGTACTCTACTTAAACTATATCGGACTGTATCACCATAACAATCCATAGACTGACCACTGCCTCAGTCACTCTCCTGCACCGCAAAGAAACATTCTCCTCCTCCCCAGCCGCTTTCCACCGCTTTCCGCTTTCCACCGCCCTGTCTGCTCTGGTGGCCCAGGCCGCAGTCTTGCGCCGCTTTCAGGGCGATCGTCGTGAGTGCCGTGGGGTCCCACTCCGCAGGTCTTTGGCCTTCGACGACCGAGTGGCGCTCCGGAGCCGACGACGGCGGCCCGTTCCTCGGTGCTCCGGAGCGGCGACCACGACGACACTCCGACGTTGTTTCGAGTTCTTGCGAGTTGAGTCGTCGTTGGTTTTCGGATTTCGATCCGTTGGGGCTCCGTCGGTGATTTTATGGCACTGCCAACGGAACATGAGTGCGATTGTCGGCCGGCTACAGAGCATCGGCACGGTGAAAGTGGAATGGACCGAATCAAAAACCATCTGGATCTGGCGTAGTCCTTCCGTAAATGTTGACCATATGTTGACCGTACCAAATGATCCTAGCATTCCAAACACAGTTCCTTCAAGCACATGCTTGAGAACGGCACTCAGCACGTAGCACCACCCAGGCCGATTCTGAGGCCCCTCACGGTGAATGACCCAATGCATCACCTGCAGCCAGTGGTGGCTCCACGGTCGTCATTCTGAGAAAATAGCGGCTGTTGGCATGTTTGAAGCTGTAGACGTCGTCTGGGTTTTGAGGCCATTTTCGCAAAGAAGACGACAAGCTGTGTCCGAATCTATAGCGCTACCACGGGTCCGACGCATCCGACGAGAGATGCGTCGTGGCCACGGTCCGACCACACCGGCCCTATGGGTTTCATTGGCTTTCAATTGGCTTTCATCAACCATCCGCCCCATCTATGCCAAGAGACGGAATGGAGGTGCTTCAGCAAGCTGGCACCTGGACACAGGCTATTGTGAAGTGCAAAGACTTGGGAAAGCACTGGCACTGTGAATGTTCAGCAACATGCTGCGTCCATACCATACGCTTTCTGCTCTTGGGAACTCTGCGTGACAGTTTTGCATCAATCCCAGCCAATGAATGATTTGATTCAAACACATTCCGAACGTTCACAAATACAAACACATATTAAAACATATTATTGACATTAATTGACGCAACAATACATTGCCGCAATATATATATATATATATGCGAAGCAACAAGGCGCAGCGACCCGCGAAGGCTATTTTCAAAGCTTGGTGTGGGGCGCTTGACCCCGTGAGTGTCGGCGACCGGACATGAACGTGGACCACATGATTGGGAAATCTGCATGGGTCCAGAATCTTAAACATCTTTCAATGCCATTCTCAATTTAGTCTAGGGGTCCTTTTCCTTGTTGTTTCCTCTTTTTACCGGAAATGATCCCTTCATCGTAAACAATTCGCCATCGACCATTCCGTTCCGAAAACATCAAAAGTTGGTGGGGTTCATCACTGTTAGCAAGTTGGCTTTCCCCATTAACCCACCTCAGTTGCACTCCATCTTCAACAATCGCCTCTTTCAAACAGAGGGTCTCAATATCGCTTTGTTTTTCCGCTCCACCAAGGGTGAGGACCGTAGAGTTCAAACGATCGTACACGTTTTTGCTATCACTCATGAGGGCTCCTTCCACATGACCAACAGTCTCACATGGGTTCCAGATGTTTGCATGGTATCCAAGAAATTCAGCCATTTGGAATCGCAGAGCAAACAACTGATCCTCCCCGTCAACTGCAGCTCTCGTTTCTGCTGAAGCGCTCGAGCGACAGACACGGGATATCTTCGAGGAACACCAGTATATCGGGTTTACCTCTACTAGATCCCCATCTAGCACTCTCTTTGGAGTACATCCTATGATGATGCCTTTGGTGCTACTAAGGTCTTGACGGTTTCCGTGTGCTGCATCTACCCAAGCAGTTAGCATCATGTTCTCTTTCTCGAGTGTGTGGATGATCATCTTTTGGCCTTGTCGTAGTTTTGCTTTTCTCAAGAGTTTGTTGGCTTCAAGGAGGTCTGTGACTTTTGCTTGAGGTACTTGTGAAATAAGAAGTCCTGTAGGTGCACTGAGTTCCATGGCCAGTTGTCCTGCATGCCATGCCAAACAACCTAGCACGCTTCGAAGTTGTTTCTTTCCTTCAGCCTGTCCCAACCAGAGGGATTCATTACAAAACAGCCCCGAACAACTTGCGACAGAAGAAGAGCAACAAGGCGCAGCGACCCGCGAAGGCTATTTTCAAAGCTTGGTGTGGGGCGCTTGACCCCGTGAGTGTCGGCGACCGGACATGAACGTGGACCACATGATTGGGAAATCTGCATATATATATACCATCTCCTACATGGTTTTGCCACCATCCCCTCGACTCTTGAGTCTCAAATCGTTGAGCTCTGATGGAACCAACATGCTCCATCAGAAAAAAACACCTGTCAAGTGCGGAATTAGTATGGTATCCTGGTGAAATGCAATGAGTATGTATCAGAAGTGTGAAGTATTCTTCAATAATCAAGATGATAAGTTGGTCTCAATTCCAAGTTTAGTTTTGTCACTCGCTTCCATCCCGCCATCATCCCGGTAGTGAGGGTCTGGCATTGTTCCTGCCGATGGAGCAGCGAGTGGTCTTTACGCGGCCTGGTCATCCAGTCTTAAGCGGAGTGCAACAATTTGACAGGCACATCATTACCTCTTCGTCTCATACCTCTACACCTGCTGCTAGCTATTCCAAAGGGGTCATTGAGAGGAGGACACAGCCAGGAAACATGTCGAAACACACAATACGAGCTGCCCACATAAGCAAAGAACCCATAGCGTAGAACCTTGATTAATAACCTATCACTTGGATTGTAAAGCCCTTTAATCATACATGTCTTTTTACTAAATCAGCAGTCTAAATGATATGTCAGCATACTCATGCAAAAGGCCTTGCCTCAGGAACAAACGTCCCAGGCAAAAGACCCCCTGTGCCAGAAACCTCAGCAAGCTCATGCGGGGCAATACATGCTCATTCGGTTTATCACATTTACACTTGCACTCTGACTCACTAGCATGGAAATGGAAAATGGCCCTTGTGGAAGACCATTTTCCTCTATGTTTCCATGTTAGTCAGATTGTAGTTGCCAGATCATCTCCCATTCAGGTCATCAACAAAGTGATCTTCCATGACACTCACACACACACATTGTTTTTCACATATGCACATTGTTGTGGACACACTGGGAGCCCCGGACTCCAACTGCTGTTGCACCACCTCTGTGAGTGTCGAGCCCGACATGAAGCTCGCCTGCATCGGTGGAGAGTAGCTGCTGTGAGCTGCTGGGATTCGTGGTGCTTTCTGTGTCTACGAGCAAAGGTACGCCACAGTCATTCTACAAAGATTCATCCAGTTAGATTCAAACAAAATTCACCAGTGATCCTTGTAGGAAGCTTTTCTTGGGGATCAAATAAGATGTTCACACAACTTACAGTGTCTATAGTCCAATCATGTCCAATCTATCTTGGGAAATTTGTCAAAAACATGAGCAGCCCCGGATACATTTGGTGGAGGTCCTGCCAACAAACAAGTACAAAAGCGTGCATGTTGAGTACAGCACCCGACACATCCCGACACGAGTGGAGAGGCTCGTAACTCATTTTTCTCCTACAACAATCGACCTGCAAGATTTGATTGAAATGATTTGGATCTACGATGGATCTACAGCGACGTGCGGCACAAAGAAATACTGCTCCCGATTTCGCTCCTGCTGCATTTCAGCCAACTGGTCCTGGCGAGAACAGGGTGCACGAGGGGGAAGGCCTGATCTCCAATGAGCCACTTGTAAACGAGGAAAGCAAATGAAAACAGGTGTGCAAAAGCTGGCTCCAATCATTGACCATCTACCATTTACCAAAGCTATACCTTCCAACACTGCTTCTTGAACTTGCGTCGTGATGCGCTATGCACCGTTTCTTGAACTCATGTCATTTGAAGCCCCAGCTGAAAACCCCAAAGTGCTCAACACCCCGCCAGCTGATCTTTCCGGAAGGAGCTCCTGCAGCAATTGCAGCTGCTCCTGTTGATCGATCAGAGCATCCTGCAACTCGGGCCCTGGCGACCGACGGTCAGACAGTGTTTTGGGCGGCTCTCACAAACACCCTGCACCTGGCTGGAGGAGCTGGCAACCTCCGACATGTCTTTGTTATTTTCGGGGCAAGAGCATAATAATTGACTTTACAAAGCAGGTGTTCCATAGGACAATTCTAGTGAGTTGGAGAGTATGTCACAATGTCATAGCTGCGCTTTCTTGACACTTCAGCATCTCGGCACAAGGCTAAGCTTCTCATGACTCACGGCTAAGCTTAACTGAGTCCGGACGAGTCTGGATGACTCAGACCATATCCATTCAGTGCCTCCGTCCAGCCCAGGGAAGACCTCCAAAGGGTCATCCTGCCACCGACATCGCTCCACGTCCGTCGTCCGGAGCCGGACGGACTACCCGGTCGCGCGGCGAGCCGAGGGAACGTCGTCGTCCGGAACCCGTCTGGATGGGTCCGAGCACCCGTCTGTGGAAGTAGTCAAAGACTTAGGCAAAGATCTTAGTGCATGTTTATGTCCAGACTCCAAATACGAGCTGTTTGGGACTGGCATAGGACTCACGTGACTCCGCATCAGGCCTGATGGGGGTGGTTGACGATTGAAACCAGGTCACTGGAGCGATGCCACGGACACCGGGGCACACCCATCTTTCACCGTCACGTCTTGAGCCACAGCGGCCCACTTTTTCCACATCGATCTGGCTGAATGTGTGAAATACTGGGGGAAAAGGGTTTCAAAGAACCAGAATTGGAGAACCACATCCTGGCAAAACCATTCGTAGTAGAGCGATGCAGACAATTTTGCTTTAAGTCATCCTAGGCCCTCGGAAGGTTCGTCTTGTCAACTGAAAGCCCGGGAAAAAAAACTGCGCGAAACAAGGGCCGGTGCCTCCATCGTCGGATCCTCCTGATTGGCCTTCTCTCCCTCGTTCGCCGGAAGAGCTTGAGGCTTGGAACATCCACGAAATGACCCGACCGGGACCAAAGCTGGGGTTTCGATGAACGCCTAGAAAAACGTTGAAAAACAACAATAGGGTTTGCCGCATTACCCTTGGTTCCACCAAATCCACAGAAACGCTGCATGAGGAAATTAACCGAGGGAGGCATGACCTTGCAGCTGCAAAAACATCGCTGGTTTGAAGTTTCGCATTGCGGGCAAATGCGGGCAGAGTTGTATCCAATGAGTCGAGCTCTACGGCTCCAAGATTTCCCAAGAACAGTCTTTCTCATTTCCCTCAAAGAAAGTGCTAGCCTAGTTATTTGTTCTTCGGGGATTGTCATGCTTCCGATTCCTCGACTTGTGGTCATGTTTTACTCTTGTGAGGTGTCCGTTTGTGGCAGGTGACGGGTCATATCTCTCCATGCAGTGCGCCTGGTTCTTCTCTTCGTCCAGCAACAATGAGATGGAGATGTTGCCTGGTGCTTTTGTGGGTGCCGGACGGTGCTGCTTTGGTTCCCGCATTCACCGTTCTCGTCAGGCCAGCTGGGAATCGAAATGTCGAGACCTTTACCGATTGCGTTTGGTGAGATTCTCAGCTGTGATTGGTGAATGGAAATATATTCAAGGAACTGAGGTTGTTGACGAATTCAGAAACGTTACGGATGTCCGGGTCAGGAATCGATTTAATTTCTAGGATCAGATTTTTTGAATAAACATCTGACATGAGAGGTCTCATGTCTTCGTGTAACAAGCTGAAATGTGCTCGTTTCAGAGCTTCGAAGCGGAACATGGAGATGCATTGGACATGTCCGAGAAACGCTGGGAATCTTTACCCACTGGGCAGGGTAAAAGGCGGCGACAGCATCCCAAAGCTGGAACCCACATCAGCACCATCCCAAAAACGCCTGTAGAACAAATAGCGCCATCTAACACTGCCAAATGCCGGCCATTTCCAATTTGTGGACATCGCACGTACAAATCGAAGAACATTTCGGCCAAACCCATTACAACCTCTCGGCTCCGTCAGAAAGACCACACCAATCACCGGTCACATCTGTCCACTGGGCCGCCCAGGCCACCGGTATCCACCCTCTCGGTGTTCTCCGAGCGTTTGCTTGGACTGACGGGACCGAAGAATCGACTGCGGGTTTTCGGCTGGGTGGAGCATGGGTGGGTCCTGAGACAGTGGGTGGATGAAAGAACGGCGGAAGTCCAGGCCGATCAAAGGAACTTCAGTTTTGGGGCTGAAACACGGGATGCCGAAGAATGGAGGAAGAACAGACAGTAGGTAGCTTCTCCATCATCCTCCATACATTGAGCAATGGCCTTGGTGGTTCTGTGCAATTCCTGTTGTAGCTTTGCTGTTCCATGGATCTGTTTTCAATCTCTCTCATGACAACAGCTCAATGACCAGAAGGAATCAGGAAACCATGCCCATCAATGCATTCATGCGTTGCAAGGGTAAAGTACAACTCGATCCCAGATCGACTCATCAACCATTCTCTTCCTGCGGTTTGGTTCTACAGGGGAAGCACGTGTTCATGACAGGGCCAGGCTCCGCCACCTGCCTGGAATCACCACTTTTTCCATCCTGTCGCGGGTAGACGACCGGAGCGTCAGCGAAAAGCCGACGAGATGACAAGAGGTGGGGACCACTTGGGCAGCAACAGCTTTCACAGCTTGCCCTGACGTGATCAAGCGACAAGTCTTTGGATGTCCTTGGTTCATGTTGTTTCAGTTCCATGTCTTTTTGCCGGTCATGGCTACTAACTGTCTAACATAGCACCATACGTCATCGTGCACCTTGTGGTCTCTTTAAGTCTTAAATGTCAAGTACAGCAGTCTCCTGGCTTTGGGTGTCTGGTCTTTTCTTTTGCAACAGGAAGAACAGGATATGTTGTCAGATTTGATGTTTTCTTTTCAGTAGTCTTCCTGTATAATGTTATGTGACATGTGTCACTCCTTGAAAGACAAAGGGCAGACAAATTGTGCGTTTTCGTCGGTCCAGGCATAGGGTTTCTGTTTACCTCAATGCTCGGACTGAAGCCAACTGACCAACCATGAAATATATCCAAACATTGGGACTGACTATTGTCTCTTTAGTGGTGAGAACTTGGAGCTATTCATAAAATGTTAGAGCTATTTGCAAATTGTTGAAATACACGATCTTTAGATGACTGAGCTGTTTGGACCAAACATGTGTAAACTTGAGGAGTTTCCTTGGACAGGCCCACAATGTCCCACAATCACCTTCGCCTTGCCGTCTGACCTTGACCTCCCCACTGACCTCCCCCGCTGACAGACCTTGATCTCTGGCTGGTCATCCGTGGCGATCCTCATGAGGTTCCTTGGTCAAAGAGATCTTCAGGTTTCGAAAGTAAAATTGAAAAGCTGAGGTTGGAGGCCATCGCCAGTAGGTTGGAGGCCATCGCTCCTAGAGTGGAGGCCATCGCTACTATACTTCTCAACAGCAGTCCTTCCCTTAGGCTGGTTGCTTCAGCGCAGGTTGTATCTATAGGATGCTATTTAATTTATGCAAAGTTGTTCGACAGCCCTCAACGTCTGGTGTTTGGAACCCTGCTTCACTTCCTTGCTTCTCAATGGGAGCAAAAAGGAACATGTGGATAAGAACCCGAAAGCAAGAAGGCGGATTGGCCCGAAAGCTTTGCATGTCCAAACCCACCCCCCTCAAGAAGCAATTTCATGGGAACAATGCAAACCCAAGAACTGAACAATCCAGGGATGCTTCCCTCCACTACCCCTCACCCCAAACTCTGAGGAGTTGGCAGGTCGGAGCCCTGACAGCTTCATGTTGCTCGGTCGACCCCAAAAGCTTCCAGATGACGTGCTCCGGAAGTGATGTAAGTGCATGTAAGTCAAACCACCGCTTTGGTGCATGGGTCCTCCCCACACCGAGCACGTCTCACAGCCCATGGACCGGACATTAACTATACCATGAGCCCAGGACCATGCGAACGCGCGAGGCGTTGTGTCGTGGTGTCGTTGTGTCGAGCCGTTTTGGTCGTGTCGTGAAACCACGCCGAGGCCTGTGAGTTCAAGGAGGCCATCTTCAAGCTCAAGGTCTTGCCCATCCCCATGTGGTCGCTCCTGAGTTACTACTAGTAACAAGAAGCTAGTAGAAACAAGTGCCACGCTACTAGTAACAAGTGCCACGCTACTAGAATTCAAATCGGAATCCAACTCAAGTGCACCCACAGCAGCAGAGAGGGCCGGTGACGGGAGATGTAGGGAGCTTGCGGTGGGTCCGGCTAGTGCAAAGGTGTTGAAACCTCCGATGTTTGAATCTGAGCAAGTGTCCTTTTCAACTTGTGGTGTGAGTAAGCATTGCCGGTAGCATTGCCGGTAGCATCAGTGCTTCCTGCCCCTCTTCCAGCATCTTCCAGGTTTCTTCATGTCACCAATTCGTGCCGCTTCTCACCTGAGCTGTGCTCAAAACGTGTGGCATCTGCCTATGTCGTAAGACTTTCCTTACGCAGCAGCTTACGCCTGGCTTACGCCACCACAATGGCAGCTTACGCGCACACTTTGCACACAAAGGGGCTTACGCAACACTTACGCGAACACAATCTTGCACCCGGCCACAGCGCCAGCTTACGCGCCATCTGTTTTCCAAGCAAAGCACAGCACACAGCAGGTTTGTTACGTCCGCGGCTGTAGGGCAGTGAGCAGCCAGGATTTCGTAGATGGTCTGGACAATGCTTTGCCTTTGGCGCCATTGCAAGTCAGAAAAAGCCTGCTTTTTAGGAGGCATCGTGGGCCACCGTCTACAAAAGAGAGGGGGGCTTACGCGCAGCTTACGCGAAGCTTACGCGCGCCTTACGCGTATTACCGACACCAAAACCGATAACTGCATAGTGACATAGTGTGTCTGACAACTGCTGGTAGACTTTATGGCTATGGGAGTTGTTTGTATGGCTATAGGAGTAATGTTTGCATGTGTTGACCCATAAAATCTCTGTCCTGATGCCTATGTCCTGTATATAAATGACTACAGGAACCCCAAGAACCCTTCTTTCTGTGGAGCCAATCACCTTCGACCATACCAATTGCCAAGAAAAAGATCCAATGCAAGGCTTCATCAACAAAGGTCTCCATAGAATTTCCAAACATTTCAAGAATACATGTGACATGTATGTTAAATTTCGACTTGCTTACGCGGCTTACGCAAGTTTCATCTCACAAAAAACGCTTACGCAACCTTACGCACATCAGAGTTTGCTTACGCGAAGGATTCATATGACAAGCCCACTACTCAACATGAACAGGGAGGTTCTTAGCGCGGCTCACCTGGGATCCCCGACGCCACAGAGCTGCTTCGGCTCAAAGCACCTCTTCGATGACGGACGACGTGATCGATGTCTGCAGGCAAACAACAGATGCGGCAGGTCTGTTTCGGTGCGGACAGAGTCAGCAGATGTCAGCAAGGCAGGTCTTTCTTCCAAGCACCAAATCAAAAAGCCAAACCTGAAGGGTTCAAGTCCGACTTTCCACCCGAGTGGACTGGGCCAACATTGTTCCCTAACCCCCAAAACATGGGCCCACCCATCAAATTGACACCCTCAGGAGACTTGATGACCAAGAAACAGCCAAAACCACAAGGAAACTGGCCAAAAACCCGTCTTCTTCACTATCCGCCCGGTCGCGTCCGGTCGTGTTCGTCACGACTCTGGGCCACTCCGACGGCTGGTGCTTCTCAGGTGCCCAGGGCGACGAGAAGAGCTACGCCTCAGTGGCGATCGGTGAGCATGCGGTGTGAGCCCACTCTATAGATTTAAATCAGCGACCAATATTTTGTCACAATAAGTAGTCTGCAGTATCATCACGATTCCCCAAGGCTTCCTTTCAGCAGCATCCCACAGTATCTCCAAAAACACATCCCCCTTGCCACAGGTCCTGCCCCAGTCCGCCCCACCCATGGAGTCATTGTCGCCCAGCAGCTGCAAGGACAAGCCATGCTGAAACTGCATCGACTCAATCTTCGTACTTTGCCTCAGAAGAGAAACCCTCGACTAGGGCCTCGTGGGCAGTGGTGACAAGTTGACAAGCATTAGCATCTTCTATAGAATTCACTTACAGGGCCATCTCCCTATCTCTCTAAATGGTCAAACGACGACGGGACGACATGGACAACTGAGTTCCAAGGCCAGGAAAGTTGCTCACGGATCTCCTGGGCGCCCCGCTCAAAAGCATGAACATCAAGTGAGGAAAAGTTCAACACATGAGTCCCTCGCTACTAGTATAGCTTCTAGCTACTAGTAGTAATGCCCCTGTTACTACTAGGTGCTGGTCCTTGCAGACCCTGGTGCTGGACAAACCATCCAATGACCCAACTGGACCCATGACCGATACCGAGGTCTCGCGGGGTCTAGCGGGGTCCATGCGTACCGAGGTCTGCACGATTCTTTGACCCATGACCGATACCATGTTTCAACCGTCGTGTTTCAACCGTCGTGGGGTGTGTGCTGGCTTGCCATCTGCACCCACGAACACCAGTCCCTGCCTTCAAATCACCATCCATCTTTTCCTTCGAAGCACCTCAGCCATTTTCGAACAGCAGCCGCTTTTACAGAGAAGTCTCTGGCAGTTCTCAGGATCGGTTGCTGAATCCCCCTTGAACTTCAGACATTGAACTTCTATGTGCCATTACCACTCTTCTCTGACTGTGTGAAAAATTCATCCTGCTTTTGGTTGCACTTGGGAGCCTGTGGTTTCATCACCTTCTGTAGATCAAAACCACTGAGGCAGTGTTGGTGAAAACGCGTGAAGCATGAAGTTCTCCAACACATTCTTGGAAGAATCAGAGCTCTAGATCTTCGAATCCAGTCAACAGTCAAATGACTTAAAATCACAATAATCAAACACCACCTCCAAGCCACCGACCACACCGACCACGTCTAAGCGCTCTAAGTCCTGCACCCCACCCTTCTCTGAGTCCACCGAACACTGGTCCACCCGATCCGTGAGCACGGCGATGTCATACTTGGTGCCCCGGTGTAGAATCTCCTACAGTGCCGCCCTCCATCCGGTGCGTGCCCCAGCAGTCGGTGGACTGAGAACTGAGAACCGAGGAGTCGCCATCACCCTGGAAAGCAGTCACGTTCATCCGACGCTTCTAGGAACAAGTGCATCGCTAGTAGTAACAAATGCCTTACTAGTAGTAACAAGGACGCTAGTAGTAACAAGTGCCACGCTACTAGTAACAATAAGCTACTAGGAGTTGTGGAAGGAGATTGAAAGAACCACGAACCATTTGCACGCGCGAACCACCCATTACCTCTCCTATGGCCCACGGGGAGGTTTGTTCGAACCTGGCTCTCCCGTTCACTTGAGACTCCCAGAACCCCATATGCCTCACCCCACACAACCCGTCCTCTGCGGCGTGTTGCAAGGCATGTTCATGGTCCTCCATTTAAGGCCATTTGCGCAGATGCAAGCTCACTGTAAATCATCAGAGCCGCACAATTTTTGGAAGGTCTTGAGACCACACGAAGAATTGGCACCACGAGTGCATTATTTAAACTGAAATAAAAGCCCACACTTACAAGCTATAGTTTTAGTAACTAGTGACTATATGACAATGTATATATATATGTATATGAAAGATGCATGAAAACTGTACATTGTAGTGGAAAGGTCCTTTGCAACTGACTTACAAGCAAGCTGTATTCTTTGTACAGCAAACATACAAAGGAGACGCACAGACGAAGAGAACAAAGCCTTCCCTGCGGACCACACTTCGTACAAAGCCCTAACACGAAGACAACCAAAGGCAACCACACAAATACAAAAAAAACAGGAACATTGCAGAAACAAAACATAAACAACAGAAACACACAGAAACAGTTATGTCTGCTTTGCCTACGTGATAATTCTGTTTCTGTGGCGAAATGTCTTTTTGAGCAGTGGGAGACAAGCTTCAAAATGGCCAAGGACAAACACCATGGCCACAGTTTTTCTGACACCTACATGTAGAAACCTGTTCATCGCGAGCATTCTGTGTTCAACCAGGTCCAATGCAACCTGAATGTTCAGCGATATGGTTCCACTAGCTGCAGTTTGACAACCTGCATGGCCCTCAAAGTCAAGATAAACAAGCAATAAACCTGCTCAAGAAAGTGAAGATGAGACTAAGAAACCAAAAAAAACACATCTTCTGGGATTATATGATTTTCAAGATGTCTGCTGCATTGAGAAGGCTTGCGCAAAGAAAGTTTTTCAAACCTGTAACCAAATCGTGCATGTGTCTGGAGATGAAAAGATGAACTTTCAAGCACATCACTGAGTCCAGGAGCAGCCTATGCTCAAGCATTCATTGTGTGCGCACCCTTTGCCCACTTGTTTTTCTGCACCTGTTTCCACCAATGTCAAATCCAGCTCGCACATTTCAATCACGATCCTGACATGTGTCGTGCTGTTCCGTAGAACTCTGTAGAGTTACTACTCAATAACCTCTCAATGCCGTTTTGATGCATAATTACACCACGATTGCTATATGCATTCTGACTTGGCACGGTTCTTCCAAATTTTTTGGAACCTGCCACCCGCCCAAAAACTGACCGACCGGGCATGCCCCCGCACGACGTGGGTCCTGAAGGATCACTTGAAACTCCGAAAGCCGCACCACGACCTCTTGCGTCTTGTGCCTCGGTGCCAATCGAGAAGGAGAAGGAGAGCCCGAGACAGCTAATTCATTAAGCTGCCCAAACATGTCGTAGCTTGCTACAGCTGATCACTTTAAGCATCATTAAGGTAAAATCTTGGAAAATACGAGAACATCGCTCGCAGTCTTTCTTTGCGCCTCAGGACTCAGGACTGGCTTCTTCTGAGCTTCTCAGAATGCACATGCTGAGTCTTCTCGGAACACACTAAAACAGCCCTTCGAGCGGATCATCCCTCAGCAAGCAGCGCTGTGGTCAGCTTTCGGCATCTGACCGCGCTGTCCGTCGACAGCGCCAATGTCGGGGATTTTGGACTCCGAATGACCTCGAGGCGGAGCACCTTTTTGGAGCTCCACACGAAGTTACGAAGTTTAGCCCTCACCTTGCGTGACCACATCATTTCTGACTTGCCGTTTTGAGAGCACTCGCTCGAAATTCTCAATCTAATTTGTTGTCTTGCAGGCCAATGCCGTTGATGAGTTTCAAAGGGATTGTCAACATTTAGAATTGCTGGGTTCAGCTTTCAGATCTCCCTATCAATTCATCTGGGTCAAGTTCAGTCGTCTATGTTCCTTTAACAGGCTTTCTTACCCGACAGGGATTTAGTATTCGTTTTGAAATAGCAAGCAGCATTGACAAAGGCGACAAAGGTTTGGTCGCCACGCTAGAGGCTGGACACCTCATTCACATTAACTTGGCCAGGACCACCGATCCTGGGGGCGGCTTGTTTCAGCACTGCGCAAGCACTCATCGTGCAAAAGATGAACAAACGCAACGATTGCTAGCCACGTTCGGCATAGCTATGGTACCCAATCCCCTCAAAAAATCCGATTCATGCAAAAGAGCGTGCCTGCAGCCACCCCCAGGCGTTTTTGTTGAATTTCCGTTAAACACTTCAACCTGGGATGTGTCTCTTACCAGGTCACATGACTTCGCGATGCCTTTCATCAAGGGAGCCCTCCCTTGCACAGAGAGTGACTGGTCCCCAAAATAGATAGAAAACGGAGTTCCAAACATTTTGACAGGGATTGTACGTTTCTATCTGTTTGGGGGTCCATAAATTCAGCCCTCCCTGTCGTCTTATCGAGGCATCTCACGACGAAGATCATCCACGTGCTCTTGCAAAAGCACGCCAAAGTCCCGGTGTCGCGAGGTGATGCAAGACAAAAGGGCCGACCTGGCAGGGTGTTCCTAGTAGCGAACATTGTTCCTAGTAGCGATGCCAGGAGCCCCTAGTAGCAAACATTGTTCCTAGTAGCGATGCCAGGAGCCCCTAGTAGCAAACATTGTTCCTAGTAGCGATGCCAGGAGCCCCTAGTAGCGTCCTTGCTCCTAGTAGCGATGCCAGGAGCCCCTAGTTGCTTCT
This sequence comes from Durusdinium trenchii, assembly GCA_963970005.1. Taxonomy (NCBI): domain Eukaryota; class Dinophyceae; order Suessiales; family Symbiodiniaceae; genus Durusdinium; species Durusdinium trenchii. Next base: position 852,680 of record CAXAMN010021662.1, read on the forward strand.
TGTTCCTAGTAGTAAGAATGCTCCTACTAGTACGGCCAGGAGCCCCTAGTAGCGATGCCCTTGTTCCTAGAAGACAAAAGGGCCGACCTGGAAAGGTCGGAAAAGGTCGCTTCGGGTCCAGCTGGTTGGTCTCATCTAAACCAGGCAGTATTTTGGTTTCGGGTTGGCGGCAGGAGGCTCCAACCGTGCGTCTTATCTGTGGAGCGCTAAAAGGGTGGATGCGATCAAGATCATGACTAATCTGATCTAATCAGCAACCCTCAGAAAAAGCTGACACATAGTGTCGTAACAGTAACGTTGTAATAACACTAAGGGCATCGCTACTAGGAGCAAGGACGCTGCAGTGGACGCTACTAGGGGCTCCTGGCCTTACTACTGGTAGCAAGGACGCTACACTGAACGCTACGAGGGGCTCCTGGCCTCACTACTAGGAGCAAGGACGCTACACTAAGATTGATTTGCCAGGCGGCAATGGCATTCTGTGCAATCTTCGGTCAAGTGTGCCTCAAGTAAAGCAACGATGAAACGAGTCCAGGTGGATAGGTGGATTGGGGAAGCAACTGGAGCACACTATTGACCCTCAGGTCTCTCGAGTGCAAAAGTAGCAATCCTGATCTCACTGAACCAAATAACAGTGTCTTGAGGAAAAGCTATCATTGCATGCATGTATCAAAACACTTGTCTTGGGCCATCTTGGGCCTTGGTCATTGGATAGCCAAACAATGCATAGAACAAATTGATCCAGAGAAGAGAACAAAGAACAACCTGCCATATTGAATTAGAAGGGGTGCAGCAAGCTTCAAATTGAGATTGGCAATTATCTTGATTGAATCTTGCAGCGTTGCAGCATACTGCCAGAGAACAAAACGAAACAATGTTCAAGGCGAGAGCCAAAGCTCAAAACACATCATGAATTGACCTGGATTTGGTTTGCCTATCACGTAGCTGTTGCTGGAGTTCATCCGAAAGAAGAGCTTGCAAACCAGTCAGCAAACAGAATGCATAATTATGACACAAGTAACCGTGAGAGGATCTAGTGTAGGATGCACACAAAAAAGACAACGCACTCAGCGTCCACTGCTCTGGCAAAAGACTTGCCCTTCCAGAACAGGAAAACAATTGCCATTCCAGTAATTCCAGGTGCTGCGTCCACTTCTGAGCAATGCTGCAACATGCTGGAACATTCCTGTCCAACATACATTCATTGAAAGTAAACCTTCTAGCATGTCTTGCAACAACATCAACAACCTAATTCTAGCACACACACACACTCTCTCTCTCTCTCAAAATATAGGAAGCCCCCATGTGCTGCAAAAGTCCGCGACAGTTACACAGGTAGCCACCCTTGCCTGCGGTGTCACCATCGACGTTTTCCGGGGCACCCGGCGGTCGTGCACGGCGGCCAGCGGCGCGGCCGCGTGCGCGGACAGCGTGGCAAGCAAGCTGTTTGGTGGTAGATCCGCTGCTGCGATGGCAGTACGGATGTGTGGCAACAGTGTGGCCAGCAGGGTGCTGAGATCCTGAGACATGAGACAGAGACGTGAGGGTGTGGGATGGACATGTGGCAAGTCTTTTCCTGAAAGTCAAAGGACTTGGTGAAGAGATCGTTCGTACATCCTTCTTATCCCTTCACGTCTTTCGGAATGTTGGTTTGATGATTAGTGAATAAATGTGGTCTGCCTATTTGCATACCCCAGCAGGCTTGATGGCTTTTGATGTCACCATAATGGCCATGTGTCACCCGATCAAAACGACAAAAGCTGTCATCCTGTGCAAATCGAGTGTCCATGTCTTGAAGAAGACGTCGCTGGCGCTTGTCGAGGGAGACCACTACATGTTCGTGATGCAGGTGACAATAGGGACAAGTGGCACCAAGACTGCACTCCCCCTTGGCAAACCAAACACAAGCACGGCGACAAAGGACTGGATGGCCACGGCTGCCCAAGGTGAGTGGCTGCAAGGCCTCGTCTTCTTGAAGCTCCTCTGCCTCAAGCATTGCCTCCGATCTGGGAATCTGGGCTTGATTCATCTCAGAAATCGAATATACTACTGGATCTTCCAGTGAAGGACTGTACATTCCACAGCACAGTCTTCATCTATCAAGTATGTTCTTATGCACTATCTACTGAATCTACTATATCATACTATATGCAGTAAACATCAGAAAACATTCATGAAGTTCCACGAAAACGGCTCAAAGGATGGCGATGCGGAACCACCAGCCGATGGGCTCGCCTCGACCGCCTCGACCGCCTCGACCGCCTCGAGCTCCGGCGCTTGAAAGGTCTCGGCAGAGCGGGCGAGCAAGGTCGCCACGTACCTGGTGAAAAAGGTCGGACCTGGTGACCCAACAAGAAGCTATTAGAAACAAGTGCCACGCTAGTAGTAACAAGTTGCAATCAAATACTTTAGTTTGCTGCCCGAGTGCTCTGACTCCTCCTCAAGGTTGGATGCTGACTTGTGTGAAGCAGGTGGTAGGCTCCTGACCAAGATTCTTGCCCACCCAGTCCGTCCAAGTTCGTTCATCCATGTTCATCTGCTTTGCTGATGAAAACGACAACATGCAAACATGATGCTCCCATCAAAGCACCAGCAAAATGTGGGAGCTCTGCCGATGCGTCTTCTTTTTTGCCGATTTCTCCCGCAGGGCGTGCACATTTACATCCTAAGCTAGGCATTCTTCCAGCCCCCGGTCACTCCTGGCCCTGCGCGCCGCGGCATCTGCGATGTCTTCCTCTTGGTCGATGAAGGTACGGAAGAGGCGCAAGGTCGCCATGGATGAGAGTGGATCCAGCGATCCGCGTGATCCGCAGAGGAGATGAGTTCCGGTGATCCACAGCTGCAGGACATACCAAGCTTTGCAGGTGGAATAAGACGAGTGTGGTAGGATGCTCTTCGCTTGAAAAAACGGTCAATCCACATTTTTTGTGGAAGATGTTGAAAGGCTGAGGTTCTGGCAAAGAGGGAAATAGCGACACTCTTTGGACACGCTCAGATGCGCCACTTTTTTGGTAGACAGAAAATATATGAAAATATATACTGAATCCCCTCTAGCGAAAGACCTCGATTGAACCCAAATCACTTCGATGGACTATCGCTTAAGTCTCCCAGCGTGGCTTCCTTCTGAAGCTTCGTGTGCAAGCCCTCCAGGACGTCCACGTGGTAGAGCAACTTACCTCTCAGCGGTGGGTGACGCGCGTCACCCACCGGGCGGAACATCCGCGGTGGGGAAAATACGCCGATCCGCTGATCCGCTGTCATGGGCCAAACAAAGAATTTGTCGCGAGAAATGATTCCGAACATCTTGGAAGAAATACCGCCAAACCAAAACAAAACGATAACAATCTATAACATCACACAGAAAACCGCTAGTAGGTTGGAGGCCATACCCATCAGGTTGGAGGCCATCGCTTCTAGGTGGGAGGCCCTCATCCTCTCCCCATCACACCTCTGAGGTTGTCGACACGCTCGTTGGTGGCTTTGTTCGGGAGTTCGTCCATCACCGCGTTGATCCTCCCGTCGACCGCCAGGTGAACCACTGAGACACCGAAGATGCGGTGTCTTGACAAGCACTGAAAGCATCTTGACAAGCACTGGAGTTCCTAACTTGTTCTGGAATGTCATGGAATTACATCGCTGCTTGGGGCTGCTATGGGCTGCTTGTTGTCAGAGTTTCCAACGATTTGAAACCGTACATGAAAGCGCCCTAGCCCTTCCCACTTGTTCCTATCGCTGAGGTTCTCGTCCTTCTGCTGTAAGCCTGGAGTCACCAAACATGGCACAAGAAACATGGTCCACGGGCGTCATGATTGGGCCCAAACTCCCAATGCCTGCGGACCACGGGAATCGGGAAGACGAACTGGGAGAGAACTCTTTCGCAGTGGGAGACTACTTGTTCTTGGATCCGGCCACGTGAGGTGACGTGAGGTGACGTGAGGTGACTAGGCTCAGGGCCGTTCTTCCGGCACAGCGAACCGGTCGGTCCGGAGAATTCTCAGGACCCAACGCGCATCTGCGCTTTCGAGGCATTGTTCGATGTACCTCGGTGAGACCAACGCAGTAAGGGGTCGGTGAAGACACTCATGGACGACAGAACCACTGCGTTCTTTCATTGTTCAAGGGTTCAGGGTTGTTGCTGACTGATGACACCGTAACACCCTACCCAAAACCTATAAGTACTCTAAGAGAACACATAATAAGTACTCGCAGGCGTTATAGCTCTTGGGAACATTGGACCGTTCTCCTTACCTTCAGCGCTTCTCTGGCAGGTTCCACACGGCGCACGCATCACGTGTGCGAAACTCCTCCGTCATGGCCGCGAGCTCCTGTTTCAAGTTGGATCGGGTGGACTGACATGGCCGGGAGGCTCAACAACTGCGGGGAACAAAGCCAATACCAGTGGAGAGCGAAAGCAACTGGTGAAGTAAACCAAGAGCTGGTCCATGATGCTTCACAAGTCTTGATCAATATGTCTTGTGCCGCGGTCATTTCATGCGTCATGGCGCCACAAAACCGGGCCCCGTTGCCGCCGGGCCCCGTTGCCTTCTGAATCCGTGCGATCAGCACTCGAAGTGGCTCGCAGTTCTCCTCGGTGGAGCGTTGCACCTGGGTGGCAAGCGGCGGCAAGCAGTGCACGCGCGTGCGGGATGCCAATCTTTGCAATTTGAACTGGGTTGAAGATGATGATTGCTGGGAATTTCTAAACTAGCATCCTAAACCTTTGCTGGGATACCTTTGGCACGAACTGATTCGTATCAGTTCAAGATGCTAGACCAAGTGGCAAGCACTGAAATGGGATTCAGAAGAGGAGCTTCCGAACAAAACACGTGGGGCATCTTCGTCGTTCCTCGGACCCTCGGTGGGACTGCGGAGACCGGGGTCTCCCGAGGGAGCGGAGCCGGACACCTCGTCCATCATCACCTCCTTGCGTACGTAGCTTTGGAGCGTACGCTGACAGGTCTCTTCGATATGCCTCGCGACCGGCTCTCTTCTCTCCTCTTCTCACTCACAGTGAGGAAGAGTTGTGTTCTTTTTGGTTGAAACAATGGGATAACAAAATGACCGACCTAGTATGTCTGGGTGGATACTCCCCTGTTGTGACCGGAAAGTACCAAATCTGTCTGCGACTTCCCAATACAGGGTCAATGTAAAAAATTGTAAACGATGCTCCAGCATCCAGTTGAAATGAACAACAGAACAACAACCTTTGTCCCCAATTCGAAGACCTTCGCCCAAGTCGAACACCGGCCGCAAGGGGGCTCGGAAACAGAGAGACTCGGTAGACGTAGATCGGTCTCCAACGGTGCGGCCTCTGAAAGGCTTCTCCGTTCAAAAACTCCTTCTGCTTTCGGACTTCAACTCCAATCACCTGTGCAGCTGTGTGGAGCAAAGGCAAAGGCTGTCTGGGATTTGCTGGAATTCCTTTGAAACCTCGAGGATTAACTTCAACTTCTGCAAATCCCACACTGGCGTTGCTTTCTTGTCTGATCCACATGCTGGCCAACTATCCTTGCCAAGTCGCCAGTTGTTCTTCATCTAAAACCAGCTAAGGGCTAATCGGATCACTTGAAAGAATTCCAAGGTCATCATGAGTCAATGAGCACTTGTCACGCCCATATCCCCCTTACAGTAGCAACGCCTTCCTTCAAAAAAGAAACACACCAAACTCGACATCAATCGCACTTCATGGTACCCATCACGGACATGGTTGGAGGCCATCGCTTCTAGGTTGGAGGCCATGGCTATTACGTTGGAGGCCATTGCTCTTAGGTTGGAGGCCATGGCTATTACGTTGGAGGCCATCACTATTAGGTTGGAGGCCATCACTATTACGTTGGAGGCCATCGCTCTTCGGTTGGAGGCCATCGCTCTTAGGTTGGAGGCCATCCCTATTAGGTTGGAGGCCATCACTATTAAAAACTAAGAAAAACAAAAGGAAGAAAGGACATGTTTTCTTCGCTGATGAAGGCCAAACGCCTCACGAGCTAAGCCATCAGAGCTACTTGCGATGCTTTGCTCATCTGAGCTCAACGACATGACTTATTAGGGAGACTTAATGCTTGCACGGGTTGCTCGCTAAGGACCCACTATTGCAAAGTTAGCCTTTTTTGTTATCTTTGGGCTCAAAGTTCCTTCCACCAGTACTTTCTTCCTATTGGCTGGGATTGCCACAAAGCCCATGGTTCTGCTGGAACAAGGCTATGATTGCAAGTAGCTCCACTTCAGGGTTGCATGTAAGTGCGAAACCCAGTGATTGTGGTTACAGAACGCACCCAATCTAGTAACTCCATTTACTTGCACTCAGAACAAAGCTCATCCGCTCAGACGATGATCTCCGCGAAGCACTGTGGCTCGGGGCACATAGGTTGGTTCACCTTCTCCTTGGCGGAGTCTGCGTTGAAACAGAGTGACTTGACTTGAGCGCTTTTGCAGGGAATGCAATATTATGTGATTCATATCTTTGCAGATCTTCTTCTGAGTCAGAGACCTTTGGAATACTTGCTACCGATTGGATATACTATTGGGTCATTCATTTGACAAGAACTCGCACACATTCTCACTATGCAAGTTGCACTACTTCGCCTCTACCTCACATGCACATCGTTGCATCAAGCTCCACCAAGTTTCCGTGATGAAGCCATTGCAAAGCTTGCCTGAGGACACACCCACAGAGAGGATACGAGGATCACCCACGTCAGGGATGAGCTCGAACTGGAAAATGTCCTCCGAGGTGCACCTAACGACGTGTGTGACAACGTAGTCTGATCAGGTAAAGCCGCAGCAGATTGGTCGTTGGATGACGTGTTGGATGGAAAGCAGCGGCTCAGCGCTTTCTGTTCATAGCTTTTGGGACCTTTTGCCAAAGGCTTGGAGTGGTCTTTCTAAGGTCCTCCCGGATCCATGTGTCCCTCAAAGCACACAAACAAGAAGAAAACACACCAAGGACATCCACATCACATGCACATTGTCCATGCTCTGAACATGCTCTCAACCCACAATTCCTACAATAATTCAACAACCGAACCTTTTCACAAAGCATAAGCCGAAAGGTGCACCACAGCAATAACGATAGTACCTTGAATGAAGTGCATGAGTTTATTCTTTCCCTCTCACGTGAGTAAACACTTCATCAAAATGCCTCCCCCTTCCTTCATAGGTTGGAGGCCATCGCTAGGTCCAAAGAAGAAAGGAACACACAATTAAAAAGGAAAAGGATTTAATGGATTTTACATCGCTTTACATCGCTTTGTTTTGTTTCCCCTCTGACGCCCAGTGACGGATGCACCGGACGCCTCCAGGTGGCCTCGACACAGCTCGACCCGGACGAGTAGGTTGGAGGACGGGAGTGGTGAGACCTCTCGTCAGCGTGAGACCAAGCATTGTGAGACCAAGCAGGGTATAGCAGGGTTTTCTCTTCAGGTGGTGATAGCAGGGTATAGCAGGTAGCATATTCGATATTCACCCTGTGCATCCCTGTGCTTCAATGTTGAAGTTTGACATTACAATTACTGTACGACTATATTAGGCTCAGCTTTTTTTGGTTCATTGATTCATAAACTCCTAAGTTTGGAGGGTAGTCCAATGGTAAGAGTTCTACGTGCTTTTGATTAGTATGGTCTATGGAAGGCTACCATGGGATGGTCCCCATTTGCATCTGCATGTCCCTCTCTTGTGGTGACTGAAACTTCAACAACACCTGGTCAATGACGAGATGTCCGAAAGGATCCGCATCATCTGCAATAGGCTGGATCCGCTGGATGCAAGGTGGGTGCGGCCACAGTGTGTCCGTTCGAAGGCTCAAGGAATCAGCTACGTTCGCCATCATCGAACGGACAAATCGTACCGGATGAAAGAGCTAAAGCTCGGCACCAGCCTGTTGGATGGTCACATCCATCTCACTACGGATCCTGGCGAGGTGAATTCGACAGATCCAAGCTGCACCGTGGCTTTTGGAGTGGAAAGCCTGCTGCTTATTCATTTTTGCCATGCAAGTGGTTCTCCAACCTGGAATCTACATGGAATGAAGGTCAACAAGCTTGAAGAAATCCCAAGAACATGGGTTCCCTCGTTCCCTCTCCTCACTTCTCCACAGTCTATACCGTCATCCCCCTTTCTGTCCGTGCCAAGCTCAAAGCACCAAACACATGGGAACCAACAAATGTCTCTGCCTTTTCTTGTTGCTAGCGATGGCCTCCCCAAATCCTTCCCCCCTGCAGTGTTCACATGGCCTGGCAAAGGCCGCTTCAAAGGTCAGTCCCGAGACGGGGGGGCCAGTGAGCTCCAGGGTTATCCTGACCAGATCGACAAATCACTGTGTCACCAGATCTACGACCACACTCAGATTTTTTTAATGATACGGCGACCACCGAGATCTACACCTTTCACATGTCGACACATGTGAATGTGACCTGAGGTGTATGACCTGAGGTCGAACATCTGACGAACACAAAAAACACATATGGAAGCGTTGAATTGTAGTGTATTCCCGAAAGGAAAACGACTTCCCATCCACTTCCATGTTGGTGAGTCGGAGTGCATGTGATTTTTGGGAAACTTAAGCATGATGATCTCTCGCAAAGTTGATGTTCCAGGCAAAAAAGAAGTGGTAGTTCTGATCGAACACAGCTAGGTGTGTAGATACATGGATCTCCACTCAGTGTGAAGGATGTCGTCCTAAACAAGGCAACAGTTGGAGATTGCTTGAGAAGCCTCACAGTTCAGTCTGCTAGTGGAGCTTTGTTCCAATCAAGGAAACCCTAATAGCCATGGCCTCCGACCTAATAGTGGAGCTTTATAAACAGTTGTGTGCGTTCAACAGAATATGCTGCTCCACGCCTCAATGAAGGGCTCTTCGTGACGAATCAGCTTCATCTCCATCGAGCTCAGGTTCACTCGCGCCTGCGTGGCCAGCAAAGTGTGAAGATCAAACTGTACCCTCCAAATGCAAAATCATGAATGGACTTTAACAAACCTTTGGAGGCTTGAGAGCACATCTCACCACTGTTCACCATATGCGTTAATCACTTGTGGTGATCCTTCTCATGCCTGTAAACCCGCCGAACACCGCTAAAACCGCTGCAGCCACTGGACCTCCACGTTGGGTGACGTCCGGATACCATAGCCGTAGACTGCACGCATGTAGTGGGCATCACCTTGGCCAAAATGACCAATCTCCCTGTTGGTTTTTTGCGGCTTCGGCTCCCGCATCCCAGTACTACCCGCCCAACACTCCATGTATGATATATATAATATATGCACATATATATATATATATTCGCTTACATTGGGGTGGTGTCAAGGGTCGTGGAAATAATACATACATAGAGTGTCTGGGTTGTGGATAATTCTAAAAAGACGAGTCTAGATGGATCTGTTGGCTCATGTAAGGATTGCTCAAGAAACTCGAGGGTCATACATACTACTTGTTTTGGACCCTCTACAGTTACACAATACAGGGATTAGTACAGGGGTTCTGGAGCAACTACCACCCCTTTCTGTTGGATTCTGCAAATTCTGTATTTTCCAGTTTGAGCTACGACTTCCACAAATGCCTCTACCTCCCTATAGAACCTCTTCTCATCACCACTATTAGCACTATCCTTTGCCAAAGGACTCAAGAGCTTCATCGTCTCAGTGGCCTTCGAGGCACAAAGGTCCTCCTTGCAAACCAAGGCTTCGATCCTGAAATGTTTCGCGTTCGCTTCGGGACGACGTTCGCTGGAATATTCAGGCGGTTTCTTTGTTTTTTTCGTAGATCTAAAAGAAGAAACAACCTATAAACAAACTCTGAGAAAGAGTGAAGCTTTACGCAGCTTCTCTGATCTCGGAAGATCTTTCATCATTACCTGTTGGAGTCATGAACTGGTGCAGTCCACGGTTTGAACATCACGAGTGGGTGTTAAAGAAACAGAAACTGTGAGTTTCGAGCCTCAAAACATGTGGTTCGCAGCTTCCGCAGCTTTTGACATGATGTCCGCTGCCACTCCGGTCGAATCCCCAAAAGGGGGCCCTCTTGAGCATTCATGACAAGCTACGCAAGTGAGAAAGAAGCGTTTCTTTGTTTTCGATTTCCGTCGAGCACTTCGAGCGGTTCGACGCCAAACACGTTGGATTCCACACTCCATACCTTTCGTGTTTTCACATTGGTAGCGGAGCCTGCCTAAAACGGCGGGCTCCGGCGACCGTGCAGCCATGTCCAGCCATGAGCGCGGAACCTCACGACCTCCAGCTGGATCGGCGGCAAATGGCGCCGGAAGCACCGGCAAGGACTACAAGGACAGCTTCATACCACGTTTTGAGAACACCACCACCTCCTACCTAGAGTGGAGAACTAGAGTGAAGCTGTATGCCCGAAAGATGGAAATCCAAGGTCGCAAGGCCGAAGTCGCGCTGAACATTTTGTCAGTGCTGGAAGGCCCTTCATGGACTCAGTGCGAGGACCTGGATTTGAGTGAACTCGAAAAGGAAGGTGGACTCGACATTTTGCTCAAGCGCCTGGACAAACAGTGGGCCTACGACTCCAAAGTAGAGATGCCTACCCACTTCGAGAACTTTTTCTTCAAGATGCGGCGCAAGAGAGATCAATCGATCCTCGAATATGTCACAGAGTTCCACCAAACCTTACGGCAGATCTCCAAACACAGGATCGACCTTCCGGAAGAGATCACTGGCTGGATGATGGTGAAACGTGCAGGGCTGACCAAGGAGCAAGAACAGCTGATTCAAACTCATGTTGGATCATCGCTCACTCTACCGTCCGTTGAACAAGCCCTATACCTCATCCTTGGTCAAGATCATCGTCATGTTCATGTACCAGCACACCTCCGAAAGCCGCAGATGACTGGTCGTTGGAAGCGGCAAGGACAGCATGTCTTTTGGGAGGACGACCAAGAGAATGAAGAGATCTATGAAGATGATGACGTCTTCTACCAGGACGCCCATGAGTATGACACCGAGACCCAGGAACCTGTTGGTGAATGGCAAGACTATGAGCCCGATGAGAACTACTACCATGACGAACCCGATGATTTGGACTCGATGTTCGACACCCAAGAATTTGATGAAGTGTACAGCACTTATGTTGACGCCAAGAACCGCCTCAACCAACTTCGTCAGAGCAGAGGATTCTACCCGGTTGTCGCAGTGATGGATGGCGGAAAAGGTGGACAAGCACCTGTGATGGCTCAGTCTCCCTTCAAGGGCAAGTCGAAAGGTGCTGGAAAGTCCAAATCACCTTCCAAAGGTTCGAAAGGCAAGACCTCCACGGCCGGAAAAGGCCCAAGCGGCAAGGCGAGAGCTCGCTCAGCCATGATCTGTCTCCGATGTGGCAAGCCAGGACATTTTGCTGCCAACTGCCCGACATCTCAGAGAACAGGCTCCAGCTCCCCGAAGAAAAGGCCAGCAGAAGATGACGCCATGGTGCACTTGGCACTTCACATCTCCGAGCCCTATGACCATGAAGAGTTCTTTGATGTTGAGGACTCCTATGATGTTGAGGACTCCTATGATCCTGAGGTCTTCTATGACGTTGAGGAGGCCTACACACAAGGTGAGACCTTGGTTAGGGCCGGTGGCTGGCTCACTCACGAACCCGACACGTGCATTCAAGATCAAGGAGCTTCGTCCTTCCTGGCAGGCAGCGAGTACATCCTTCGCTATTTGAAATGGCTTGAGCTCATCGGCTACCCCATGGAAGACATCGCCTTCAAACGATGTGACAAGTCATTCCGCTTTGGAGGTGACACCACTGGTCACGCAAGATGGATGGTTGAACTCCCAACCCGCCTGGCGGGTATTTCAGGCCATCTTCAGGCCTATGTGATCTATGGAGCAACTCCGATGCTCTTTGGACGACCTCTCCTTGAAGCTCTTCAAGCGGAGATTGACTTCGGCAGAGGCAAAATGCGCCTTCTTCAGCAAGAACCCTGGCGGGACATCCCAAGAGGCCGTCAGGGAGCCATGCTTCTTCGCCTGGCTGAGGAAGTGAATGACTACACGGACTTCAAACCCGTGAACTTCGACCTACGTTGTGAGGACGACCATCAACACGCCCTCAAGATCCATGACTTCCTCGAGGACCTCAATGCTCATGAACGGTTCTTTGAGATGACAACTGAAGTGAATGCCTACTGCGAGGCATGTGAAAAGGGTGACTATGTGCAGGACACCACCTACATGGAAGTGGACCAAGAAGAAACGGTGGAAATCCCTCCGGAAGCCTCCACCAAGTCAGTTGAGCAACTTGAGAAGCTCTTCACCATGTTTGAAGCCCAGAGCGCTGACCAAGGAAAATGGCTAAAACAGCAGATCCACCACGCTCGAGAACACGGTTTGGCCAGAAGAAAGCGCTTGATCTGGGAAGTCTACGCTGGTGAAGGCATGATCTCCCAACTGCTCAAGGACCACGGCGATGTTGAGGTCATGCGCTTCGGACTCCAGGATGGGTGGGACTTCAACAAAGCATCTCACCGAAAAGAACTTCTCCGTCTATGTGACGACCTGGAGCCCGACGAAATCTTCATGTCCCCAAGATGCACCTTGTGGTCTCGCATGCAACAGGTGAACATCCACAATGAAGTACAAGCACACGATCTCCATGAACGGCGAGAAGTCGACCACGCCACTCATCTGGCAATGTGCAAGAAACTATACTACAAGCAAGTCCGCCGAGGAGATCATGCACATGTGGAGCACCCTGCGTGGAGCTTAGCGTGGGACACCAGGAACTTCAAGAACCTGCCCGGCCACAGAGCGATCTTTGATCAATGCGCTTATGGCGCCACGGCCGAAGCAGATGACGGCTCGATGTTGCCCATAAAGAAGACCACTCGCCTACAGACTACCAAGTGGGCTATGTATCAGTTGATGTCCAAGCGATGCAATGGCCTACATCACCACCAACGACTAGAAGGTCGAAATCGATGCCGAAAAGCTGAAGACTACCAGCAAGAGCTAGCTGCCACCTTGGTTCATGGCTTGCTCATCAATGAAGGGCTCAACGAACAAGTATATGCAGTACATGATGATGACAAGGCCCTCACTGGAGTTCTTCGAAAGCTTGGCACCACCCATGGCCATGAAGCTGCAAGGACCGCCCTTCGGTTGCATCGAAACCTTGGACACCCTCGAAAAGAAATTTTGTTGAAGATGCTCAAAGATCGAGGGTGCAACAAAGCAGTACAAGCCGCTGTACAAGATTTGCATTGCCCATACTGCGAGATCCACTCTGTCAAGAAAGGCAACGCTCCAAGTCATTTGGATCGCCCTTCAGAGTTCAATGCACAGCTGCAAGCCGATGTTCTCTGGCTTGAGATGGATGAGATCGGCATGCTCTTGGAACCAGGTCACCGAAAGCAGCGTGCAAAGAAGATCGCAGTGCTTGTGATGGTGGATGTAGCTACGCGCTACATGGCGGCTCGAACAGTTGTTGATGAAAAAGGCCCAACTCTGCAAAAGGCCTTGGAGCGAGCATGGATTCAGTTCCACGGTCCGCCAAAACAGCTCTACACCGACGAAGGCACTGGGTGGGCATCTGACGCCACTGCAACTTGGTGTGAACAACATGATATTGAACTTCGAATTGCACCCGGTCAAGCTCACACCCGCACCAGTGTCGTTGAACGTCGTCATCAGCTGGTTCGAAAAGCAGTGTCCATTTTCATGATGGAGAATGAGTTGAAGGGACTCGACGGTGTTCACCAAGCCCTTGCCTGGATAGTTCCCTCCATGAACAGCAACACCTTCGTGTATGGCTTCACGCCAGCACAGCTTGCTCTTGGCCGAGAACCTTCGATGCCTGGACTCCTCTCAGACGAACGCACCGGGCCATTGCAGCTGCAAATGACAGAGCAAGAACGTCTTCATCGAAGATTGAGCATGAAGTTCTCAGCACAACAAGCGTGCGGCAACGCAGAAATTGATGTCAAGTTGCGCCGAGCACTACTTCGTCGGTACACCGGCAAGGACGAGGACCTCTACCCAGGAGAGAGATGTCTCTACTGGAGAGATGCTGCTGACAAGGCACACACCATTAGGTGGAAAGGTCCGGCCATCATCCTCGCGGTCGAGCGCAACCCTGATACCGGCACTGTTGCTTGCTATTGGTTGGCCCATGGCACTGTTCTCCTCAGGGCTGGCGCTCAGCACGTCAGGAAGTTAGTCAACGACAATGGCATGGTTGACGGACCCTCCAGAGTTCAACAAGCTCTTCACAACCTGAGACAGCGCAGAGCAGTGCGAATCATCGACCTTCGCAAGTCCAACAAAAGATCCATCGATGAGATTGATCCTGAAATCAGTGACATGGAATACACTCCCACTGACACTGAGGCACCACCACTGACAATGTCTTCTCCGGTGCAATCAGACGGACATCCCGTCGGATCTCCTCAGGAAACACCTTCAGAGCGACAGCACACATCAGTAGCAGCAGAACCACCCCCTGCTGCAGTACCAATCGCACCACAAGTACAGGCAACAGCATCAGCAATGCTACCAACAGCAGCACTGCGACTGGCACCTCAACCAGAGGAACAAGCAGAGACACGACGACCACAGCCACTAGGAAGGCTGACAGATGACGAAGATGAAGAACAGCCTATGGATGAACCGTCACACATGGAAACGCCAATGGCACCGCCTGATCCGTCAAGGCTACCTCCAGTTCCGGAGGATGATGATCTTGAACGGCCAGCCGAACTACCTCCAGAAGCTTCATCCTCAGCTTCAGCTCCCATGGTGGACTCATCCTATTTGCCTCCCAGCACGGTTGAGACCTTCCAGGATCGAAGAAGAAGATTTGACCAGCAAGAAACAATCTGGGCTCGCAAGAAGGCAAAGACAGATGCTGGAGACATCGAAGTTGACCTTCACTCCTTCGACTTTGGCAGATCCACCAAGCTTCCCGAAGGATGGCACTACGATGAGAAGAACAATGAGTTCATCCTCGGTGAAAAACGAAGGATTGGTGGGGCTTTGAAGATGGTTTTCTGGTCAGAAATCACGTATGGGGCAGGACAACCACATATCATCCTGAGCAGTTCCCCATCTCCAAGGATCTTCTACAAACAACCACCGGTTTGTCGATGCAGAAAGGATCCCGCACTATCTATGTCAATTCACCTGATGAACAGCACTTCAATGAAGCGTGGACTGGAAAGACACTTTATCCACTCACCCAAGAAGGTGCAAGACAGTATGGTTCGCCCTACATCGGCGACATGTCCAGCAAGCTTCAGCGCTGCAAGACTCTTCGCGGCCGTGGCCACATCTGGCAAGCGGTCGGAGCGGGAATCCCCAAGAAGAAGAATGTGAAGGAAAGTGCTGATCTCAGCGAACGTCGCATGACCTTGGAGGACAGGCTCGCATTCCTTGAAGGCAAAAGAGCCGAGTTGACCAGCATCTTCGAGAATGGCGTCTGGGAGATCGAGATGGATCCCACCGCGGTTGACCACAACAGAGTGATGAAAGCTCGCTTTGTCCTGAAATGGGCTTCGGATGGAAAAGGTGGTTTGAAAGCAAAAGCCAGACTCGTACTCCAAGGATTCTCCGATCCTGACCTTCTTCAAGGATCACTTGACACGTCATCCCCGACTCTGGCACGAACTTCAAGACAGGTGCTCCTGGCCATCAGCCAGGTCAGTCATTGGGGAAGATGGACGGCCGATGTGTCCACAGCTTTTCTCCAAGGAGATCCTCAAGAACGCACCTTGTGGGCCAAGATTCCAAAAGATGCCTGCGAGATCATCGGTGTGGCTCCTGGAACCTTGATGAGGTTGATCAAGCCAATATATGGCCAGGCTGACGCTCCAAGACAGTGGTTCATTGTCGCCCGAAGACGCCTGGAGAACCTTGGCTTCAGGGCTCACGCCTTGGATCAATGCCTCTATACCTTCCACGACTCCAACAAGCAACTGATCTCTCTGGTTGGTCTACATGTTGATGACCTACTAGGTTGTGGAAAAGATGGCCACCCTGAGTACGAAAGTCTCAAGCTGCAATTGAAAGATGCCTTCAACTTCAAGCACTGGACTGAGGAGACCGAGGACAAGCCTCTTGAATTTTGTGGATGCCACCTCAGTCGAACAACCACGGAATCCAAGCTGCATCAAGCCGAATACCTCAAAGGAGTGAAACCGATGACATGCACCGACTATGACTCCAATCGCAATCTCAACTCCAAAGAGCAGAGCTGTCTTCGAGCTTTGTTGGGAGCACTTCAATGGCCAGCTACACAGACATCTCCACACCTCAGCGCCTCGGTTTCCCTGCTATGTGGAGAGGTCACCACGGCAACTGGCGAGACAGCATCCCAGGCCAACAAAGTTCTCAGATTCGCCAAATCCAACGGCGACACAGCATTGATCTTTCGAGATCTTGGAGGCGATATGGAGAAGTTGTGCATGATCGCCATGAGTGACGCAGCTTGGGGAGTGCGCAGAAACAACGAATCACAGGGCGGCTACCTGATTTTTCTCTGCAACCAGCAAGCGCTGGAAGATGGCTCCACTCAGGACTATATCATCCTGGACTGGCGCAGCTTCAAGCTGCCTCGGATCAGTCGATCCTCCCTCAATGCCGAAAGCCAAGCTTCATCTGCAGCGATGGACGCTCTAGAATATCTTTTGATTTTCTGGGAAGGCTGCATCCGCCACGACTTTCAGCTTCGCCAGGTGGATAGCTTTGTTCCTGAGATGCCTTCGGCATTGGTCGTGGACGCCAAGGCCCTGTACGACTCCTTGAAGGCCGAGACTCCTAGCCTCCAGGGTGACAAGCGCACCAAGATCGAGGTCATGGTGACAAAGCAGAAAATGGTGGGAATGAAAACCCGCCTGAAGTGGGTATCGTCGGAAGCCCAAATCGCCGACGGAGTCACCAAGCACAGCGCAAGACAGTTGTTTGCAGATCGACTACGATCTCATTGCCTTTCCCTCCAGTCCGACATGACCTTCCAAGCGGCCAAGAAGAAGTCGCAAGCAGAAAGGCAAGCAAACTCCAGAAGGCACGCCATTGCAAGAACCGGCAACTCAAAGCAGCTAGCATTCGCAGTTCTCACTTCACAAATGATGGGTGTGAAAGCCATGGCAGTTGAGGAGACCTTGGCATTCCTCCTCTCCCCTGAAGTGACCCTAGCGCTCTATGTCATTCTCTTCGGCATGTTCATTTGGCAGTGCTTCAAAGTTTCTACATCACTGAACCCTCCGGTTACCAGGTCTAAAGAGTTGAGCACCACCACCTCGAGCTCTTCACAAGTCGGAACCCAAACCGACGTAGAGACAGAAAAGATGATTCGCCTCTTCCGAGATGAAAATGTGAGACTCCAAGACATCACCAGGGATCAGGAGGCGGAACTCTTTGAGCTCCAGGCGCAGTGCACAGCGCAGGAGGAAGAGTTGAGTGAAATGATTGAAAAGGTTGAATTTTTGAAAGGGCAGCTCACCGAAGCGGAAGAAGATTTGCACAAGTCCAACTTTCAGTGGGCAACCCTCCAGCAAAGGTTCGTCAATCTGAAGAATGAACTTGAAAACGACTACACACCAAGGGTCGTATGGACGGCCAAAAGAGGAAAGTCATTCCACACCTCCCTGGAATGTCAGGGATTGGCTTCAGCTGACAGAGATCAGCTAAAAGGTTGGGACTCTCGCGCATTTTGCGCTACAGAAGCTCTCTTGAAATGGAGACGCCTGTAAGCAACCACCGGTGTGAGTTTCGAGCCTCAAAACATGTGGTTCGCAGCTTCCGCAGCTTTTGACATGATGTCCGCTGCCACTCCGGTCGAATCCCCAAAAGGGGGCCCTCTTGAGCATTCATGACAAGCTACGCAAGTGAGAAAGAAGCGTTTCTTTGTTTTCGATTTCCGTCGAGCACTTCGAGCGGTTCGACGCCAAACACGTTGGATTCCACACTCCATACCTTTCGTGTTTTCACAGAAACATATCACTGCCAGCAGTTCCAAAGGGATGCTTAATGGAGGTTAGGGGTGCCCATGGGTGCCCAGAACATCCACTTTAGGGACTCAACAGCATCCTTTTGTGACTCCTGGTGTGCTTATTTGATTTTATTATATTGACCACCACCTCGGGACATCAAGCTCTTTTCCCGGAAGTACAAACCGCACAGCTGCATCGTGAGGTTCAAGGTAAACCAAATGGGGGGAGGGATACCTGCATGCAGCTGCATGCACTCACGATGACATAGCAACCCACAGTGAGGTTTGATTATTCCAACAAGTGGGAGCTGTAAACTGGACGTTTTGACTTCCAGCAAAAGCGCGGATGTGCACATCTCGAAAATGGTTGTTCCCTTTGGCATGTGTGAAGCTGTCTTTCACTGCAGATTCTGCAGATTGGTGGAATTCACACTCGATGATCTGAATTGTGATGGAACAAACATGCAGCATACTGGTTTGGGAATACCAATATATACGCGATGAAGCAGAAAAAACGGTTCACTTCCTGATGAGACGAGTAGGAAGTCAAAGAGAACAAAGCCTAGCCCAGCCAAACTTCGACGAGCCCTCTCAATCCGTCCCCAAACAAGCTGAGTTTCAGAGTGAAGTTCGTGCCGAACTGTCCTTGGCTGCGCGAAAGCCATCTTGTTCTGCGCATTGCGACAGAGAGTTTTAGAGACTTTGGTGCCGAGATCTAGCAAACATTGGAAGGAATCCCTTACAGTTTCCAGCTTGGAAGCGTCAAGGGAAGAATCCCAGAAAACAACAAACAAACATAAACAACAACAACAACAACAACAACAACAACAACAACAACAACAAGGTAGAGACAAAAACAGCTGCTCAACATAGTTGTCACATGTTGCAAGTCAGGGATTTCAAAGGGGTACTGTTAGGGATAGGGTCGAAGGTTTGGAGAGATGTTAGTAGCTGGACTTCTTGTCGTTGTGGTACTCAAGTCTTGGTTGGTCTGTTTCTTGTTTTCTGGGATGTTGTTCTGGGGGGGGGGTCAAAAAACAACAACGGGGCTGCAGATTTTGTTTCTAGGGGGGGGTAGAGACAACAACATCTTCTGAGGGGGGGTTCAAAAAAACAACAACGGGGCTGCAGTTTTTGTCTCTAGGATGTGGTAGAGGTTCTAAGTAGAAGTTTTACAGAGGCTTAGCTGACTGGACTACCACCACCACGACTACTACTACTACTACTACTACTACTACTACTAGTACTACTGCTACTACCACTACCACTACCATTACTACTACTGAGTCTACTGCTGCTGCTGCTGCTGCTGCTGCTACTGCTACTACTACGACCACTACAACAACGACTACTACTAGTACTAGTACCACTAGTACTAGCACTAGTACAAGCACTACCACTACTGGTAAAAGTACATGTTGGCTGGTTGTTTTCGGGGGTGGGGGGGTCAAAATAACAACGACGGGGTTGCAGATTTTGTGTCCACCCCCTTGTAGAGACAAAGGAACAAGATATCCTGTAACGGGGCTGCAGTTTTTGTTTGTACCACATCCTAGAGACAAAAACTGCCAACAACAACAACACCACCAACAGCAACAGAAACAGCAACAGCAACAGCAGCAACAACAACAACAACCACAAACAAAACAAAAACCATGTTGTCACCAGGCGACCTGTGACATTCTTCGTCACCAGCTCCAAAGCATCCTCCAAGCTAGTGGCATTGGCAACCACGAGCGCCAGCCATGCGCAAAGACCAAACCGCGCGGTCCAGGACATGGTGCGAATGAGGCAGAAGCGAAGCTCCCACAGAACAAATGGAGCACAAGAGCCATAAAGATCCAACAGTTTGCTATTTGCTTCTGATTAGTTGCTGGTTGCATGAACATTGCTCATTGCATTGTTGAATTCATGAGAGAATAGTCTGTCAAACAACTAATTTGCAATTAATCTGCGATTTATTCTGGCGTTATTGTTTCAACTCAAATGTGGTTCGCAGCACTTTACAGCTGTACTGAAGAACGTGACACCACTTGCCATGGCCCTAAAGACCTCAAGCGACCACCTAGAATCACCAGGTGATGGAGAAGCGTCACATGCCAGTGCTGCAAAGGTGGTGTATTTTGTGCCAACTTCGTCGAAGTTCATCCTACTTCTGCTTCCTTCCCCATGGTTCACTGAAGCTGGAGGCTTTACTATGAACAATTTGGAAAAAAACAAACAGAAAAACGTGGATTCTCAAACCCGGTGGCTTTTCTCCCCCGTCCCACGGCCCTCAAGGTCTCGTTTCACGAGTTGTTTCACCAAAGAAGATGACCTTCGGCGACCTCCAACCTAATAGTTGCAGGAACAAGGATGCTACTAGGGGCTCCTGGCCTTACTACTAGGGGCAAGGACGCTACTAGGGATGTAGCAATGGCCTCCAACTTAAGAACGATGGCCCATGGCCTCCAACCACGTAGCGATGGCCCCCCGTCGTCGCCTTCCTTTCCAAGATCTCTCCATCCAAGTTCTTCGCAATGGCCTTCGCCTCCTAGATCCAACTTCGCGGTCGAGGTCGAGTAACATTCACAAAATCACTGAGTGAGTACTATAATTAATACGAATACTAATTCTAAGAGTGCTGGAACTGGCGGCCAAATTGCTCCAACAAAGGAAGCAACTATGAACCAATTTGGCCCGTTCTGCTGGACGAACTCTTCTGAACGAACCTCCCTTCACCCGGGCCGTCCGCGTCACACGGTCGGCCGCGGTTCCGGCCGTCGCCGCGCGTCCGTCGGGTCACTCGAGGTCGGTCGAGGTCGGTTCCTGTCGTAGCGTCTCTTCGCGCTGATCCAGCTGCTCTTCCTGGTTCTTCAAGGCCTGGCGAGGCGAGCAGGTGGAAACGGCAGAGAGAGGGGAGGGCTCGCAACAGGTGACATGCAACTGCACACAGCAGTTACACTTACGGTAGCCATGTACAGGCCTTGTCAAAGCAAACTTGGAGACATTCTGATCTGCTAAATTTCGTCGTGCAACAATGAAAGTTAGCTTGGTGAGGCAATTGGCCCTCTCTGATCTCTCTGCCACCTTTGCATTCCACCATGTTCCACCTTTCAGCAACAATCGCCTTGAGGACCTCTTCATGCTCTTCTTCGCACCGCTCATCCAAGCCTTTCGAACCCCTACCGACCAATCCTGGTTTGGGGGGACGGTTTGTGGATGTACCTGTTCTTGCCTGGAAAAAAACTGGTGACAAGAAACCCATTGATTTCTTAATTTAGGAGTAACGTTGAAATTCCCACAACGATTTGAATCTCAATGATAGTCAATGATATATCAGGGCGGCGCAGAAGGTGGTCGTATTGCATATATAAACAAATGTATATATAGGTGGGTCGATAAATCCAAGAAGCTCTCAACACATCCAAACATGCTACACCCTGCCAACTCCTATAACAACAATGATGCTATCTATAGTTATATGTGCTAGGAGCAAGGACGCTACTAGGTGCCACCCAAATGTCTCCAAGGAACTCTTCAGCCACTCGTGAGCGTCGGTCACTTGGGGCTTCAACTCATTGAGCTCTTCCTCCACATGGCCCTGACGACGCCACGGGACGTCCAAACGTCGCGCACCGGTCGTTGCGGCGGTTTTCAACAGCTGAGGGTTGTCAAAAATGGAGATCTTTTTCTAAGCGCATCTAAGCGCAATTCTGTTGGACTCTAACATGTGCGCAATTTGAACGTCTTAGCAGTGCATGTCAGGGTCAGGTAGAGTCTGGATCTGTTTTTCGTAAGAAAGCATTGCATCAGGAGAATATCTGCTGCGGGATCGTCTGAGGGAAGGGGCTTTAATCACCTATGGAAACCGTGCTTCATAGCAGGTTTGCTGTTCAGGTGCGTTTCAAGATACAGTCTCAGACCTGTTCTTCCAACAAGAAAGTACGCAGCGCTCAGTAGTGCTCACGACTCAGTCTAGTTTTGGGAAGAAAACACATGTGAAGAAGGGAACATCGATGACCAACATGTAAAGGTGCTTGATCGCTCATATAATGTAACTGACCCTTTTCGGTCCATTAACATAAATGCCGGTAATCAGCTACTCGGCCTTCTGCCAACAAGAAACAAAGACGTCTCCACCTTCTTGGATTTGCTTTCTTAGTCCCAAAATCATGATCCAGGTTCACAAACACGCCGATCCAGCATGATCCAGGGGTCTTCTAATTAGGCCTCGAGCCACTTGTGAAAAGTTTCCACGAAGCTGTCTGAACCACCACGGGCTGACGAACTAACGCATGAAAGCCCAGGCACAGCCAGCTTGACGACGACCTGCTGTAGCTTCAAGCGTGCCTGCCGGGCTGAAGGTGGTGTGGTGTCCTTTTGCCACACGCATCTTGACATAGACGATCAAATTCATCAAACTGCCTATTGATATCAATCGTTCCTTAATAATGCACAGCTGCTGACAGAGACAGACTCAAATTGCAATCCTATAAATCCACAAACACACACGACTGGCCTGCTTCTCCTCCTGCACCTGTGCACCAACGCAAAGCACTCGTTCTGCCAGCTGAACCCTACTGCTTGGACGTCAAAGTGTCAAAGGGACACCGGTCACTGGTCACAATTTCAGTCCGCATCAAGCCGCCACTAGAGTTACACCTTCTTGTGGTCAAACTCAAAACTCGGAGGCAAAAGGCGTCTAGTCTCTCCTATGCACTTTTCAATTACTTGTAGCTTCTGGTTACTAGTAATGCACTTGCTACTAGTAACGTTACTAGTAGCGATGCACTTACATGCACTTACTAGGTGTTTATAGAGTCTCCCCTCTGTTGTTTCCCAATTTCCCTATGGACCGAAGCCATCCATCACTGTTGGGTGCGGCAAAGAAGTTGGCGGCCGAACCCCTGGAGAACGCGCGTCGCGGCACGTCCGGCGCCTGTGCTTCCACGTCGGTCAGGCGCTTCGAGTGGTCTTGGAGGACTCTTTTGTACTCCTCCTGCACAATCGCCTGCAGTGAATGGAAGAGCCAGCGATTTCTTCTAGGTCAGGGTGCGTACCAAGGGCACAAAATGATCTTAGGAAATGTGTGGCTTTATGTGAAGCGCGCCAAGGTAGCTACCACCCTGGAGGTTTCAACAATTCGACATCAACAATGGAGCCTTGTAACTTCATGCAACTTCAGTCTCTTTTTTTTCGCTCAAACACTCATGTCAAAATGTCTGTATTGCAACAAACATAACATGTAACTTCGACTTCCTCCCATTCCCAAAAACGAACACCGACACTCCACTGCTCCACCCACCCGGGCGGATAACGCGCATGGCACCCGGAATTCGGGACGCGTCACGTAGTCCCGGTCCAAGCCCTGGCGAGACTTCTGGGAGGGGTAGAAACAAGGGCATCGCTACTAGTAGCAAAGGGCATCGCTACTAGGAGCAAAGGACACTACCAGGGGCTCCTGGCCTTACTGCTAAAGGAACAAGGACGCTACTAGGGGCTCCTGGCCATACTGCTAGGAGCAAGAACGCTAGTAGAAACAATATATATGAAGTGAAGCGATCCCCGCTTCATCCGGAGCAACCGGACATAGAGGTCGATTCGGAGCGATTGATGGTGTTTCTAACATGCGTCAGGTGTGGACCTTGCTGTTTTGGCAAAAGTTGTACTCTGATGCAAAGGCTCGTAAAGGCTCGTGCAAAACAAAGAAGATCTGTGTTCTTGATGACGCTTACATACACTTGCAAGCATCTGAGTCGTCAAGTGCCTTTAACGATTCACATTCTGTGCCGCACCTTTTGGAATCCAACCTATAGGCCTCTAGGCAAAGCCCACTGCGAAGTCCTTCGTATTCCCTCTCGTGCTTGTCAGCATGTGTGTGTTTCGTCCGACGGCTCACCAAAGCCCACCCCATCGCCGTTCATCCACGCCGTTCGAAGGGATCGGGGCCTCTCGACTGGCCAAGGACATCAAGTGGGCCTTGGAGTACGGAGAGAAAGGAAGCGCGACTCAAGGCGGTTGACTCAAGAAAAATATGGGCTCGGTGAAGGAAGAACATGAAAACGCTTCCAGCTTCCAATTGTGATTGATTCTTGGAGGGTGTCGATTTGAAGGCGTATGGCAGCTTCTGATGCTTCTGGGGAAGGCTTCGTCACAATTCCGCAAAGGCCAACTTGACCACGCTTGAAAGCATCAAATGATCTGTGAAGTGACAACTTGTCATCCGCAACACACCGCAGGAATCGCCATAACTCACCACAGGCCGCTGTGGCTCCACACATGCTGCGTCTGAACGGATTTGAACTTCTTCGCCATCCTGTGCGGACGATTCACCCATCGCTGCGTGGGGTGTTGCAAGCTCGAAGGGCATTTCACCCACTTGACAGACTGTTGAACATCCCAAGCTACTAGGAGCAAGGACGCTACTAAGGGCTCCTGGTATCGCGACTAGGAGCGTTCGGACGCTACGAACGGGGCTCCTGGCCTTACTGCTAGGAGCAAGAAGCTACTATAGGAACAAGACTGTTGAGCATCCCAAACTCAACGAATTCAGTCCTGCTTTGGCACCGCAAAACACGTCTCTCTGCCCCCGCTCCGTATCGGAGCTGATCCGCGTCTGGGCGTCCGTGCTCTGCCCAGGCGTCTTTGAGCCCAGCACTGCTGATGAGGTCCTTGAGGTACCTCAACCAACGGCGGAAGCTGAGTGAGGTGGGAGTTATATGGAGAATGGGCTGATTCAGGCTATTTCACGAAGATGCCATGTGACAAGCAAAATTCGGTGGTAAATGAATCAATAAATGAATATACATAAATGAGCCACTAAAAAAGGAGCCATGTCTTTTAGCCACATATCTCCAGCTTGATTCGGGAAAACCATCCACCCGCACGAGAGGCGCCCATCGCTTAGCGCTGCGCGCTTCGCTTCCGGACGGCGTCTCGCGCACTCGGAGGCAGCGGCATCGTCAGCGCCAAAGATGAGCCTGGCAAAGGCATCTATCTGGTTGGTTGGGTCTATCTGTTGGTGCTTTAATGAACGGTGTTTGTTTGTTTTTGGTGGATTTCACATCGGATGCTGGTTGTGAGTGATGAGTCATCTTCAACTGATTTTAATTCCTCATTCTATCCTGTCAAGAAGCGCCATGCAACGCTGTGACGAGGTTCGAGTTTTGTTGCGAGTACGGCAGTTCTGCATTTTTTTGTTGCACCGCCGGAATTTGGAAGTGGGCGAGTGCACAGCCCAGGCGAGTGCACAGCCCAACCAGCCCAGCAGTTCACGTAGTCCTGAGTTTCCGATGCTTCACCACGAATGGGGGATGGTTGAAGAAATATATGTATTTTGTGTGTGTGCTTTTTTTTTCCGCTTGCATTCTGTTGCATCCCATCTTGCCCTTCATGGAAGTGACTTCTATATCTTCTATGTTGATTTTTGGGTCATGATTCATTTCACCAATTGATCATCCCATCCTAGGAATGACAATTACAACCCAAAAGGCTCAGCTAACGATCTCCTCTTCATGCAGGAAAAACATGGAAAACAATGGATTTAAAAAAAAAAAAACATAACCTGTGAATCTGTGCATGATGTGAATCTGTCTTTTTCAACTCAGAGATGTCTTCTCCGCCCATTTGTCTCTCTAAGTCTCTTGACCATCTCGTCTCTTCAATCCCACGAGTCGATGCCTTCCGTGCGCCTCCGGTCTCGGTGACACCGCGTCGGTCGCCTCCGATCTCAGCACGTTCAGCGCAACTGATCTCCTCGATCTGCGCAGGCTCCGGTCTCAGCGCGGTGGGGACAACCTCAGTTACCCGCTGCAGAGTTTGGTTTGGCTTCAAAACAGACGCCACGGTAGGAGTTATTGGATGTTATTGGCAAATAGAAGCCTTTTCAAGCGCCTGGTTGCTCAAGGGGTTGAAGAGTTGAACAAACATGATATGTAAGCAATGCTTGACATCTTTGTCTTCGAGTTTTCCATGGAAGTCATCCTTTTCCTTTGGCGCCCTTCCACGGGATCTCGACGTCAACGCCGAAGCGACAAGCTCCAGCTCCGCAGGCGCCGCATCTCGGAGTGAGGCGGCCAAACGTCTCCATCCAGCAAGTAGTGACCCCACATGATCTGCATCACAATTTGTAGTGATGAGTAAGCAAGTGATGAATTGTAGTTTTCCTGCTTTTACTTAGGCAAGTTTCATCAACTTGGTCTGATATGATCAATATGCAGTGACCAACGTTTTCCAAGTGACTTTCCGGTCCTTCGTTCCCCACCTCCTGCCAATTCAGGCGTGTTAGGCGATGCCAAATCCACGAAGAGGCACCTCAAATGGATGGTTCACATTGCTTCAAGCATCTTGGTCAGTGGAGCTGAAATCGGGTGTGGCCTGGTAAATTTTTTTCGGATCGAAACTGAAGTCAAAACAGAAAGACCTACTCATATCCTTCACCATACCTTATGGGTCCGACCCCTTATAGGGATGAGGAAGTGAACCAGGCCCAGCCAGGCGGGCGAGATCCACAACTGAAGGATCTCTTGTTTGCGAAACATGAATGAAGCGACCTCCCTGGCTCGAGCGAAACCCAGAATCTTCGTGTCTGAGATCTCCATGAGGACCCCGTAATTGGCCGCTTAGGATCTTCGATCAGCGGCTACTCTTCGGGCTCTTCCGTCTTCCGTCTATCCTCGCCGTGGCACTCGGGAGATTCAAATTCGTCAGCAGCACGCGCTTCGGCCGGCAGAGCGTTTCAATGATCAGCCATTCCTTTTCCTTGGCATGAAAAAAAACTTATCATGTCTGACAGGGACTTGTTAGACATGGTTGGGCTGTTCGACATGGAGATCCTGTGCGGTGGGATCAAATATGGATGACCTCGGATGGCGCCCAGTGTTTCTAATAGCTTCTTGTTACTACTAGTAAGGCACTTGTTACTAGAAGCGATGCACTTGTTCCTAGTAGCTAGGGGTTAGCAAGTTGGGAGTGGACAATGCACTCCAAGTTTCGAAGAGCACATTCGCGCTGGAGTCCACTACCACGAAATCCAACGATTGACGGTGTTGACACAGCACCTGATGCGTTTGGCCAGCTCCGGACCAGTTCTGGGCATTTCCATGAGAAGAAACCTTGCTGGTTTAGCCAAACCAAAGATCTAAGACATCCAGTCAAAATCTCTTCAATCCCGGATTCAAAGTTCTTCATCCTTTGAGATCTCTTAGCTTGGCGCATCCAAGGTGTTCCAGGAGGCTGTTGCCACCACTTCCAAATAGTCCGCCACCAGCACCAGGCGCGGCATGCGACCAGCACCCGGCCTTCGCCCCCAAAAGGGCGGTGGATATCGATGGATCGGAGGGGAGAACGAATCAGTCAGCTTTGCATTCACAGCTTCAAGTTTCAGGTCCACACCCATCCACCTCGCAACCCCCAAAGATACTCAAAGGGAAGGCTTGACAATCCCCGTGTTTTTTTCGGGTGTGGCCTCAGTAAGACCTCCTGGAGCTTGGGCTGAGGCGGCGTCTCGTTCACCACCGTGATGTCCCACCAAGTCCCATCACCTAAAAAGAACATCGGCAAAGGTGGCGCGTTATTGAGGAAGCAAAAACATTACATGAGTGAGATGGGTGATTTTGGTGGTTGAGTTGTTTATATAGTCGTTGTTTAGTTACAGTTGGGTTGGATGTGAAGGTACATTCTCAAACATGTCTTACCGATGGTCAAAGGCAACCATTGTCCGTGCCGGTCAAGCTCAACTGCCACATGGCTGATTACATGACAACCACACAGCCACGTGCGGATCTCCGCCCTTCCCATCCCACAGCACCCGTTCCTTGTGCGAGGCGTCCCGTTGGTGCCAAGGACTTGGCCAGCTTCTCTGGGAGGTCGAAGGAGAACACCTGCGGATCCGTGAGTTCACGCTTCTCATCCCACTGCAGTTGATCCGTCAATGCGTCTTCTGTTCCACAAGCTCATGATGAAATCCCCAGTCGCCTCAGCTTTTTTTTTATTACTGATAAATAGCTTCCCTTGGTACAAGAAAAACTGGTTGGTTGTGCGGAGAGAGGCTTCCCAGGTTTCATGAACAAATAAATTCGAGGTGAATTTTCAGAGACCACCAAAGCTCACATGGGGAAACTCCAGTGATTCCCACAAACACCAAGAAAAGAACGACTGGTCGAATCCAGTGTCACCTAGCTTCACCGATGCAGTTCATCCCTCCCGGACTTAACTCCCCGCTGCCAAACACTTGATCATCGTAACACTAAACATCGTATATAGTCGGATGACTAGTTAGAGGTTTGTGCTGGTTTTGGCCGAACTGTTCATAGCTAATTCCCTGTCTGTCAATGATGTCGTGTCATTTTAGACCTTTCTTATCCTTACTTCCTTTCGGCATGTTGTTTTCCTTTACAAAAAGCAGCGCCGTTCCCTTCCCGCCGGAAGCACCTTCCCGCCTCCGCCGGAAGCACCTTCCCCGCCGAGCCATGGGCCGCCGCCATGCTGGTGCACCCACCTGCTGAGCGCTGTGTCGCCCCGCGTCGGCGGTGGGTTCGGTGAAAACACCGGGGCCAAAGCAGTGGAAGTTTGGTTTGCATAGCACCGAGCAAGATCATCATACAGATTCAACATGATTCAACTACGTATTTGTCCGAATCAATGAAATGGTCAACTTGTTCAACACTAAATGTGAGTTGCCAAAACATTTGAACACAAAGCGGTCAATACAAACTGTGTTGCAAAAGCCTGATTTTCAATGCCTGAAAAATTCTAAGGTCAACAGTATTTGGACCTGCTGTCTGTTCCAGACAATCTAAGTGAATTCAATTCTTCCCTGGACGAGCACACGAAGCTGGAAAATGGGACTCTTGATGTGTGAAAATGGGACTCTTGATGTGTGTGTGTGCTCCTTAGGTTATAGCACCAAAGTTTCTAGGCTAACATAGTTGAGGGTGACTGCCACAGAAACATGAATGCTTCTCAAGGAATTCGCTCGGCTGAAGGAAAGATGGACGCCTCCCAAGAAGATATCGAAAATCACCTGCACATCAGGCAGTCCTCAGTCATCGGCACTGAAAAAAATGAAAGGGATCGGTGGGTCCGTACAAAAAGCCAGTCCCTCAACTGCACACGAGGATCGTATGTCATCGGCGCAAGATATGGGGGATGAATTTGGGCTAATTATGTTCCTTTACTAGGAGCAAGGACGCTACGAACGGGGCTCCTGGCCTCACTACTAGGAGCAAGGACGCTACTAGGAGCAAAGGGCATCGCTACTAGGAGCGTTCGGACGCTACGAACGGGGCTCCTGGCCTTAGTTACTACTAGGCCGTCCATCTCCCCCAGCCAGGGCAAGGGTCACAACATGGATGTACACAACATACCCGGACTCCACACGCAAGGTTCGCTTGCACAAAGGTCCACCAGAGAACTAGTTAATAATAGTTCTTCTCAAAGCTCCACCATTTCTTTCCTGGTCCGCACCTCATAACTTGATCTGGTTGAAATAGATTGAAAAGACTATTGAAAAGGAATGTCATCAACCTCGCACAGGACCCGTTGATTCATTCCGTTTCGTAAGGAAGTTTCTTTGCTGGGAAGGTTGCTAGATCTTTATGTTAGATAATGATTCCTATGGCTCCTGTGGTAAAGCCGTTTGCTCATCTCTTCATGCCCAGGCTCCAGCCACACAGGCTGTTGCTTGGATAAAGTTGTTCGTACAAAGATAGTCCGCGGGTTGCTCCTCCGCCCAGGGTGTCTCATATGGACTTTCCATGCCTCATCTCGCGCCAGGCCAGTGCGAAAGCTGAACGAAAAAGGCTTCCCAGCCTTTTCTTTGCCGTAAATCATATCAATCTCTACTCTTTACAAAACTTTTTTGTAACAGTTATTCAACACCTCTCTACTGGTAGTCCTCTCTGGAATCTCGATCTGGCGCTTGGCAACCAAACCATGCAAACGTTGGAGAGAATCGAAGACTCCAGTTCAGTTTGACATCCGAATTTCCACATCCACATCCACCATATCAACCTTGAAAACCATATCAACTACATGTCTCCAACATCTCTTCCGTCTCCCGCCGCGTCGACGAGCGGCAACGCCGCAGTCTTTCCGGCGTGTCGGGCGCCAAGTCCACGGTGCTGTAGCGCGGGAAGCGGGTCGCCACATCTGCGGCGGCGAGACACGTCGAAGAGCGAAGTCTTTTGCGCGACAGGGAGCGAACAAAAGGGAGTTTGAGCCACATGATCACATGCCAGTGTGGGTGCATATTGCATTGTCATGCATTATCCGTAATGCATTCGGAGTCCAGCTACTACTGCTGCTGCTGCTGCTGCCGCCTGCCACTCTGCCATCACTACCGCCTATGCTTATAATAGGAAGTATAAAAAAAAAACATTTTCATTTTTCTGACATGAGCACATAGCTGAGACGCAGCGCGCCTTCGGTGTCCTCGCTTTGCAGCGCCACTTCCACGAAGGCCGAGCAGCAAACGTCCTTTTCTGACGACGCGACGTTCAGGCGGTGAGCTGGGGACATGGATTGTGGGCTGCGGAGATTCGGAAGAATCCCAGCCATGTCAGAACATGTCGAAAGATCTGTCCAGGTTGAGGACATTTAGGATAGAATTCTTCCCACTGCTGCAAGTGAGTACTCGCACCGGTCGCAAAAACCAACAAATAAAACGGATAAAAACTGCACCCCTATGTCCAGGCCTCGGAAATGCTAACTGGTCTCCCTCACCTCGAATCTTCGCTCCCTTTTTTTCAGACTTCCGGGGGCCGAAGCATGGCATCAACGCAACAGGTTTGAGCCGCTTGTAGTAGCAAGGGCATCGCTACTAGTAACAAGGGCATTACTACTAGTTGCAAGAAGCTACTAGTAACAATACCAACCCAACATAAATATACATTGAAGGTTTGAACAACACCCTGACTTGATCTCGTTTTGTGCCCTGGCGTACTCTATACCAATGACTCGGTGGAGGTGCGAACCGCATGCATTGTTTGTTTTCCTCTCCTTGGTAAGTGAGGCATCTTCATCAAAGCAGTTTGGAAGATCATCCTTCAGGCAACACCTAGCGGCGCGAAGACGGCGGTTGACTGAGGACAAATCTGTGCAGGACTTGCTTGCAGAATCGACAAAAAGAGCCCAAGACGTCCAAAAGGTCAAGGATCCACAAAGATTGCATCGCTAATAGCATCGCTACCAAGAGCAAGGACGCTACTAGGAGCAAAGGGCATCGCTACCAGGAGCATTCTTGCTACTAGTAACAAAGGGCATCGCTACGAACGGAGCAAGGAGGTCAAAAGGTGGCCTCCTCTCGCATCGGATCTGCACCTCTCGTAGGAAAATCGATGATCCCAGCATCCGGCTCTGCTCCCGGGCACGATGAGATCGCCAGCCACTCGCCTCGGAAATCCAGCCAACGGAGCGAAAGACATCCAAGTGGGTAATATCCGGTGGATCTGCACTCCTTGAATTCAAGATCCTTTGCCAACTGAATTTGTTTCAAGATCTTCGGGGAAATCCTGTCATATCGGCTATGTCTGACTCGGGACCTATCTAATTTGTTCATGGTGTTCATCAGTCTTGGGACATTGTGAGTGTTGCTTCTTGGTTTCGACACGAAATACTTATCCACACATGGAATGACGTCACACTTCCACTTCCAAAATATCCCGTCCTCATGGGGGTGTGAAGGTCCACTTCAACACTATCTCAGGCCCCGTCCCCGTGCTCAGTGCAGTCAGCAGCTGGTGCAGACCTGTGATGACAGGACATTCGGGAAGGAAGAGCAGAAAAACAGGCCTGTAGTCTGTATAGGTTTAAGTTAGTGAAGGTAATTCCAGGATAAACATCTCCGTATCTGGAATACCTTGAGCACCCGTTTTGCAGTGTGCAAATTCTTGAACCTTGAGAGGATTACACAGGACCGTCTTGTCCAACAAAGAAGACCCACCATGGTCCACCTGTGGCTTAGTCGGTGACTAGCTCACCAGCTATTCAAAGAATCGTGACACCTGAAATCACAAGATGGCATTTCTCCGGCAGGTCCTTGGGGTTCAAATGGACCCGCTTCATCCTTCATCCGCCCAACCCCCGCCTCGCATCCTTCGCTGCCTGGCCGCCCCGCAGCACCGCGCTGTCGCACCCAAGACCGTGGCCCATGGCGGACGGTAACGCCCCGCTGTCGCTGCCCCGCGGCCGCTTATCGTGGCGGTGTTCGCTTCAACAGTGTGTTGACGCCGTGGACATCACCTGGTGATGAAAGTGGTGAGGTCCAAGGTCCTACTCAGTTCACGCAAGGTCCTTGTTGCAAGACTCAACGAAAGCCGCCACATGTGCTATATCTGTGATCTGTGGACTCTACCATCTATATACTCCTTGGGACCTGCTTGGAGGGAGCGACTTCATCTGTCTGAGATATGTGTTTCCCTCACTCGAATGTCCTTTGTTCTGCCTGCTTGCCGATGCCTTTCCGTGCTCATAGTCAACCAGAAGAAAGACTGCAGCTTCCAGTCCCTTCACAGAAACTGCCAAGGCGTGCCACGAAGTCAGTCTTTGGTCTGAAAAACAAATATGTGCTCACTTCAGGGTGGGTAGCCTCGTGTTGAAATGAATCAACTTTCAAGATTCAAGATGTCCTTCTTTGTACCGGTTTGGTCCGGATGCTTATCTGGGCCACCTATTTCGTTTGAGAGTTCCACTGATTCTCAACTCCAAACCCACATCCCAACATGGAGGCCATCGCTACTAGGGTGGAGGCCACAGCTATAAGGTTGGAGAACATCGTCTCTTCAGCAAGGTCCAGCCAGTGTGACTTCTCCATCTGAGCAGAGGTCCCATCCAGTTGCTTCCTGCCACAGATGGCCGAGGTCGCTGGGGGTGGATATAGAACTTTGTGAGTACCTCTGAGGATGCCATGGAGGAATGCCTTCAAGAAACTCAGAACGTGTTCAAACCCAATGGAATTGAATTGGTCAAACATGTCGAAGTTTGAGCTCCACTGGTCTTTCATATGCCACATCTTCTGATATGGAATACCTTGATGCAAAGTAGGCACAGTAGTTCAGTAGTTTAAAGTATGATAAACAAGAAGAAGTCACAAAAAAGTGGATTGAATCTGTGCAAGAGTGCACAGCCCATAAGAGGTAGTCTGACATGGCTGTGCTCAGTGGCATGGGCTGGCCGAGAAACACAGAATCAACCAAATTCCAATTTGAAACCCTTCTTCCATTGACCAGAAACCAAATTAACCATAATTAACCCAAGCTGGTACCACTGCCAACAACCTTGCCCCATCGAAAGCACTTCCGCATTATTTTGCTCGCGGCGGTGATGAACTGCCACTGGTGGTCGCAGTCGGCGTGGATGTGGTTTTTGGGGAGTCGATGACAGAACGTGAACGATGTGGAGCATGCACCTCAAAGTCCCTGATGTTGTTCCCGTGTTGACTGGACCTCACTAGAACGTCGCGTACCTTCGAGAAAACCCCAGATGACTCATGGTCCAACTCCGAATTGTTAAAAGGAATCAAGCGCAACAGCACGTAGATGATGTAGTTGGGGTCTTTTTGTAGTTGGACAAAAAGAGAGATCCAAGATGTCAAAGTCCAGTTCGCAGACCTACAACCCTTCATGCAAAACACTCTGATACCTGCCAATGCCAACAGGTGGGGGGGCATGAAATTGAATGCCATTGAGATGTATTGAGATCTATTGAGTGTAAGATTTGTCATATTGAATAAGGAACAAGCAAACACTATATCTGAGATAAAACTGACCTAAACTTTGACAAAGCGAAAGCCACCGGAACGAGAAAGCCACCGGTGCTCGACTCGACACAGCAGCCAGAGACATCGGCACAGCCGCAGAGGCATCGGTGCGTCACACCCGGAGTCCGGAGCTCGTGGGACGAGCATGGTTGCTTCGAGGAGCCCAAGGACTTCCAACAGGTGGTGAAGATGTATCATGTTATACAAATATTGTAAACAAAAGCAGCTAACTGCTTCAAACATCTTTCAAAGAATCGTCTCATGGTAAGTTTCCCAACCCCCAAACCGCAAATCTCATCTCATATTATGAAGTCTTTCTCTATTGCTGTTGGTGTCCAGCGCTTTCTGGGCGTGACATAACAAATCAGCGACGGTCGCTGCCATGGAAGCGCACCACTTGGAGGGCCCCCTGTGCACCGATCTGGACTCTGGGGTTTCAGGGAGTGATGGGAGCTGCAAATCCGGTGATGTGACTGACTCACTGTAAGTACCAATTTCTGTGGGCATGATGTTGTGCGGGAAATCAGACTCAACACCCAAAACCTGCGATGATTGGAAAGAAGGACACAAAAAAACAACGAAAGAGTTGCCTATCATTTCAAGCAATGCATCATGCCCCAAACAGACCTGAGTTTGTGGTTTGCATGGTCTCATTATGTTTTGTCCACCCAAAATCCAGAGTCAACATGCATTTCTCGTGGTTTCTCCAGTCTCTCAACACAAAGAAGATACATTGACATGGGATACCCCACATCTGTGGCTTACGGCGGTCGATGTATGACTCTTTGCCCGCAGCTTTTCGCAGAGCAAAGAGTAGCCGCGTTTCACTGACTCGTTGGGCGACAGGGAAAACGCCCCTCGCTCTTCCGGTACGGGTCGGTTCATGGTTCTGCGGGTACCCTCTCAAGTGGCTCCACCCCTATGGATCCACCAATCCTGTGTGCAATTTGTATGCACATCGGTCGCCAAGGCTGTACATGAGGCACTTCGTTTCGATGAAGGTGTGCTCTGCTTTGTTTTTTTGGTTTTCTGCTCCATTCGTCTTCACTTCGTGCGGGGTTCCCAGCCACTGAGACTTTCATCTAAGGAAAGCTCTGGGTCCATGAAGCTATTAGGTTGGAGCCCATCGCTATTAGGTTGGAGGCTGCCATTAGAGACAAAGAAAAAAAAGGAAGACTTATATATATATATATATAATGGGGTTCATTCAGCCCGGAGTTCTCACGAGAAGAGCGAAGCATAGTGAAGCGAACGATTCCATTCAGGTTTGGAATTGTCGATCTTCGAGCGAGAGCTTTGGGCGCCAGAAGTGCTTCTGTCCATCTCCCAAACATGTGAAGACGCCTTGAGCTACTTCAGGTCCAGTAGGGGTGGTTCAGTGAGAACTCCATGAGGATATTTTAGATTTGATGCCATTGATGCCTTCTTTCCATGCGGTGCCTATCCATCGTGTGATCCATCCTGTCGCTGCTATCACAGCTCTCACGACCACATACAACCACGTTGTATGGCACATCTGTCATTCCAATAGTAGCGTCCTTGTTCGGAGCCCCGTTCGTAGCGTCCGAACGCTCCTAGTAGTAAGGCCAGGAGCCCCTAGTAGCTTCTTGTTACTACTAGTAAGGCACTTGTTACTAGAAGCGATGCACTTGTTCCTAGTAGCGTCCGAACGCTCCTAGTAGCGATGCCTTCCTGTTCTTTTCCCGTTTGACCTGTTCTTTCAAGTGCCCCAGGCGGCACGGAACGGCTTGAGAATCCGCCAAGGCTCTCAAGCTCTCATGCAACGGAGCACCTCGGTGATCCCTCGCTTCGTTTGATTGTTTCGTTGGTCCTCCTTTGCAAAGTCACCAGCTTCAGAACTTGTCCGGTCGAATGATGTTGTTTTCTGTGAAAGCTGCTTGAGGAATTTGCCTTTTCCTTAAGAGTCCAGGAGCTTCGAAACATAGAACGAGTCATATCCATTCAGTTCAAATGTAAAGTTATCCATAAGAATCCCAGGAATTGTAGGAAACCATAAACAAGCTGGCATGCGGCAAAGCTACCAATTTTGCTTTGATGTCTTTGGAGGTTCGCCAGTCTGGATCATCCGAGACGTCCTGAATCCTCTTCAAGTATGGCACGCAATGGCCTGCCTACCTAGTATCCTTGCAGGGGCTGAGAACCAACCTACTATCGATGGCCTCAAACCTAGTAGCGATGACCTCCAACGGACCAAGAATACTGTAAAACCAAGATCACAAATATGACACAATGTGTTGTGTGAATGTTTATAGATCTAAAGCGTGTGATGCCAATCTGTGGTTTCGCTTCATTCCCCAACCTTCATTTCTTTAGGCTTCTCGCTACAAAAGTATCTTCAAATTTAGTTGCAAACGATGCTGACAATGCGGACATCAATTTGTTTACAATTGTCTCTCTTCTCACCCACAACCTTCCGTCCTTTGCACAAGGAATGGATATGCGCGCTTGGTGCAAGAACACAACATATCGAGCTTCGAACGCCACTTCCGTCGTCTTCCCCTGCAAGTGTCCGCCGTCACCGCCCAAGACGTCTGGCTTCAAACTTTCGCCGAGACGGATGGCGGTCTCTTCTGCGCACCGAACGAGCGGCCGGGAGGCGGCGATCGGCCAGCCACGGCGAGCCATCTGTATACAATCATTAAGAAAACTCCCCGGAGTCGCTCCACAGTAACAAGGTTCGCTACTAGGGGCTCCTGGCCTTACTACTAGGAGCAAGGACGCTACTAGGGGCTCCTGGCATCGCTACTAGGAGCAAGGACGCTACTAGGAACAAGTTGACATAGGTAGGAGGCCATTGCTAGTAAGGGTGGAGGCCATTGCTAGTAAGGGTGGAGGCCATTGCTATTAAGGGTGGAGATGATATGTCCAATGTCGCCTTTTGGGGAAGTGGAGAGGTCAAGAAAGGGGCTTCTGAGAACGATGAACCAACAGCAAAGAATTGGTTGCTTCCTGCAGTGAAACAGTGATGTCATACAAGACGTCTACGAGGACTTGGAACATCTTGAGAAATCTTTGTGGAATCAGCAAGGCAACAGAATTGAGTTGCTACCAGGACCAGTGGAGTATCAACAATTTGGGCCTGGTCGATACTGAGCATTTTCTCGTTGCAACAAGGTCAAAGAGATTCGAGGCGACTAGTCGTCGGGGCATCGGATCCTTCCTGGCCCGTCTTGGGCCATGTCCCGTGATGTGCCCAGTCAAGTTTGCATGTGTACGTGTCGTGTCGGGTCTACATCACTTGAAGAAAGGTCCTCTTAGTCATAAGCTATGGAAAAAAACGACAGCAACAGGGCTATACTCAGTACGATAAGAAGAAACGACAGCAGTCGCAAGGTGTTGCAGTTGCAAAGAAAGCAAGAGCAAGAGTGTCCTTTTGCACGAATAGACCTGTTCATAGTGTCATGGACTAAAAGTGACTAGATATTCGCAAATCAACCAGTAAAGTAAAGGCTCATCAAGTCTGTTTTGGTTAGTCATCGCTCGTGTCACCTTTTGAGGAAAAAAACCTCCTCATTTTGGGCACACATTCCGGGTTATTGCACCTCAATTCAAAAAGCTATCGCCACAAAGGATGCCAGCCGGGCTGGGTTCCTTTCGATATTCGTACGACAATGTTCCTGCTGCTATTGTGGAAAATGAATGAACATGAGCTCGGTCAAGCTCTTCTACGTGTCGAAATGAACATATTTGTGGTTGAACATGCTCAGAGGTTCAGGTGAGTGAAACGCTCCAAATTCCAAACGCTCGGGGTCGATATTGCCGCGCTTCAACAAAAAGCAAGTGAAGGTACTGCTCCGATCCAAAAAAAGATCTAGACATCTGGGATGCAATAATATCAACATCAGGACCTATTTAAACTTGTCCTGGCACATGTGCCACCTGCCTTTGAAGGAGCTTTCCATGTTTAATCCCCAAACAGCTGCGTCCCTTTCAGATGTCAAAACGCTTGCATCTAGGAAGGGCCCTTTCAACAATGACACCAACTCGGCCACGTCTTTCACTTCCAGTGTTCAGCTGCCTCTTTCGCACGCCCCAACCCGGCTTGAGACCGACGTCCGAGGTGTACGGCCTCCGTGTCCTCGGGTCCAATTCACAGAAGGCGCAAGAAGACATCACAGCCAGGTCAAAAAATGCTGTGACTCCTTCTCAACTCCTTGACAGTTCAATCCCTCACCCAAGGAATGTTCAATCCTAAGGATTAGCTTGCAATCTGAAAATAACGCCAATCTATAACATGTTCAACTTTGAGCTTTTGCAGGGGGAAAGCTACGACCACAACTCAACACCCCCAGTTGTGCGGCTGAGCCAGGTCCTGATCTTCATGCGATCTGACCTGCGCCAAGGCTGTTGGAATCAGACTGGGACATGGTGCCTCGTGCGTTGCATCTGTGATGCAAAGTATTTTCATCCTGTCTCATGAAAGTTTCACAGGTTCCGTTTCACATCATGCTGAAAGTTCATAATCCCCAACTTGATGCTTGATTTAATACTGTACATGTTTCTCTGCGTCATGATGCGTCCCACCAACTTGAGTGGTCCCGAGTGAATGGACTCTTTGGTCTTGTCAACGACGGAGGTCGCAGATTGCTGTCGATCATCCAACGAAACCGTCTCTGCTGAGAGGGTTCGGGTGCAATAGCTGCGATCCGGTGCCAACCCAAACGATCCAGCGCCTCTTGTGCGGCCCCGTAAGGCACCGAGCACCGCGCTGCAGGCCTGTCTATCCGGGTATCCCGTTGTGGCTGCACGGTTTCTGAACAACTGTGCGAACAGTTTTTTGTTTGATGGCAATACGTCATTCATGTTGATTCTCCATTTTGTCAATTCTGATTCAGATGTGTCACAAATTGGCTCAAACGCACAGTGGCACTCAAGGATTTCAAGAAGAACAGGAGTTTTCCTGGTGATTTCCCTTAAGAACAAATGGTGAAACTGCCAATCACTTGCCAATCCACAAGGCATTTGGAGAGTGGGCTGTAGGACCAAT
This sequence comes from Durusdinium trenchii, assembly GCA_963970005.1. Taxonomy (NCBI): domain Eukaryota; class Dinophyceae; order Suessiales; family Symbiodiniaceae; genus Durusdinium; species Durusdinium trenchii. Next base: position 891,353 of record CAXAMN010021662.1, read on the forward strand.
TCTGCATGCGTTGCCGCTTTTGGACAGGGCCCAGTGGCCCAACCTAGATTCCTTTTCAATCCTAAAGTGCCGCGGGGCAGCAAAAGGCACCTGTCCTAGCTATAAGGTTCTAGTTTTCTGGACTGAGCACAAACCCTGCACCTGACAACAAGTCTGCCCAACTCGGCTGCTTTCCCAGCAAAGCACTGACCGTGGCTTGGTCCTGCAGAGGACAAGATGCGCCAGATGAGCGCCGCCAGTCAAACCCCCCACTCGTCAAACACCTCCCTCAAACAACTTGCTTCAATCCGACGCAGCCGACTCGACAGCCCTTCGAGTTTCATGCCAGGTTGGGCATGTAGCAAATAAGAGATGTGAGTAAAAACATGCCCCACACGCCAGTGAGGTCAATCTGAAACTACACGGATGCCTGATGCCTATAACGCGTTCAAACTTTTGCTGAAACTGCTTTGTCAACCTCCCAAAATCAACAGCATGGACTATCAGGAAGGTCAACCTATCATAGTGTTCAGGTATCTACGCACTCTTTGCCGCTTTAGAGCTGGTATAGTAGAGTAGAGACCATCGTTTTGAACTTACGGGAACTACCCTTGAACCTACGACGATGTTGTCATCGACCTTCGCCGCATCGCCGGGCAGCCACGGGTGTCCATGCGCTCAGACCCAAATCAAGGCCCCGGCGGCCCCGGTGCCACATGCGGGTTTCCCATGCCACATTCACTCATTGCCCCACAGGGTGGATGTCACACACACGAGATATGGCGGATAGTAGAGGCATGTGCCATTCCCAAGCCGGCTCTCGGGCCGTCGGGCCAGCCTGCTACTTCTGCCGTCGCCCAGCTGGACGTGCACGCCCGAATACTTTTCAAAACACGATTCGCCTTGGAACGGATCCGGGTGGAGAGGAGCACGGACGCTACTAGGGTGGAGGCCATCACTACGAACAAGAAGCTACTGGTAACTAAGGGCATCGCTAATATAGTAACAAGTGCATCGCTACTAGTAGCAAGAATCTACTAGTAAGTTCTATCAAGAGGAGTGTCCATGCGAAAACCAAGAGATGGGGGGACACGATGGTGTAGGACGGGCAGCTTGAAACTCGTGAAGGAACCAGCGAAGCAGGGACTGGTTTGCCAATTACTTCGGCTGTAGGCATATTTATTTGGCGTTCCTTGATAGGCGTTGCAGTATAGTTTGGAAAGCCCTTCTGTAAATGCTGCTTCCGGTCTTAATGTCTTACAGCCAATCTCCGACTAACTAGCTGGCAAGGATGCTGCTATAAACACTGGTGGGCGTAGGTTGCAGCTCACCACGTGTTTGTCCGGATGTGCTCCAGAACATGACAAACATCTTTGGGTGGTGTCTAACAGAAAGGATACCGGGTGGTGTCTAACAGAAAGGATACCCAACACACACCATGCAGCCAAAGCGCAAACGTCATAGGCTGCTGGGTGCATCACGGTATGCGGTCCGTTTTTGCACGTCCACAAGCCCTTGCTCCCTGGGCGCCCTGTCTGCGGGAAGATCCGCTGGAAAAACACAGTGCCCTGAACATCAAGGCAACACGGAGACAACATGGAAGCAACTCTGACTACACACAGATGTTGGAAGAACATACACCACCTATTGCAACACCTACCCGCGGCTATATCTCTGCTCATCTTCACATCCTCGCACTCAGATCTTACATCTTCACCTCTCGGTCTTCTTCACTTTTTCTCTTAAGGCCGGGGGCGGCCGCCGGAGCACCACGAAACGCAGCCCTCTGCAGAGATCGTGCGTGTCGAGTGCGCGAAATGTGGGCGAGAGTGCGATTTGGCCCAGTCCGGCGCAACCCTCTGCGCAGATCGTGCGTGTCGAGTGCGCGAAATGTAGGCGAGAGTGCGATTTGGCGAAAGCCAAGAATGTCCCTGTGCAGCACCCTGGAACCGTCCCAGAACACGTTTGCAGGTGGACGGTTTGCCCCCTCAGACTGCATTAAGTCGAATGCCGCCCTCGACCATCGAGACTGCTTCCAGACTGCGAAATCATGAGGAAATCGGCCAGCTCTTGGAGGACATGCATAAGTACGTGAAGTTGTAGTGATTGTCTTGTCCCAAATAATCCATTTGAGGGAGGGAATCTATTCAACAACATAACATGCACACAGTTTCTTCTCCGATGGGTGTCTTATTGTTTATAAACTTTATTTGCATTTTAGCATGTTTTAGCAAGCTGTTGCTTGAAACCACTAGAACTCTGGCTTGAAAACCTACTACTACTCCACTCCTACTGCTACTTCTACTGAGACTAGGATCGCTGCGGCAGATTATCTCTATAGACTCTTCCCCAGTTGTTGGTCCTCATATTATGTCTTGTATGAGTACAACATGCAGTTGGAGGCTGCTTCAGGAGGCCTGACACATCTCTAACCCTTCCCGGACCCACACATTCTCACCGCTGCAGGTGAGTTCGTTTGAACCGATAAGACCCGTTCAACAAGTTGGGTGATTGGATAAACACCTTTCCAAGAACCGGATGCTTCTTTGGGCGGTCGTCAATCAGTTGACCATTGGCAACGACAAGACTTATACTCAAATTCAAGTTGATCCAAAGGGTGTGGACAGGACAGGACGGTGGAGACCGTCCTGGAGACTGTCGTGCAGACTTGACCAACATCGGTACTTCGCTTGCTGCAACAGCGAGCTCGACCTTTCGCACAACCAGGAGATAAACAAATGGTTCGACAGTACGTAAGTAAGGGCTCCACCTGTGCACATGAAAGGCAAGCAAAAAGGGGCACCATCAATGCGCGTGTGAAGAAGTAGAAGATGAAACACAACCCGGCTTGAACGTCTCAACATCTGGATCTGTTCGTGGTGCTGTCAGTATTTCGTTGTATGAAACGTCCCGTCAAGCTGTAGCACACGGCCATACCAGCTACGCTGGAAACAAATAAAACATCGTATCTGTCCAAGCAATGTGGGATCTTTGAAACCAAACAATCACACAAAGTGTCTTCAGGCTAGTTCAGATTCACAACGTGAAAGACCTAGAAGCCACCAGAGCCAATAGAAGTGCTAGTTTGGACATCCAATAATTGAGTGTTTAGCAGGGATGTTCAGCTACAGTAGCTGGATCCTGAATGTCGTTTCTCGGGTGCTTTGCAGGTTTGAACTCGGATCCGATGTCATGGTCCCATTCTTGCGCGGTCGACGGTCTACTTGCTAGCCGCTTCGGGACTGTTGCCGCGAGCGATCTCCCCATGCCAAGCGTCGAATAGCTACTTTGTCGCACAGGTCGCAAGTGACCAAAGAGCTATCCTTGGCACCCGAACAGTGAAAAGCGCCAATGTTTCTGCTTACAGTAGTAAAATCAGCAACTAGGGGCTCCTGGCCTTACTACCAGGAGCAAGGACGCTACGAACGGGGCTCCTGGCATCGCTACGAACGGAGCATTCTTACTACTAACGTAATAGATGTGCCCCATGGGAATCGTTTCCGTCTCCGCCATCGCTGATCGATGCCCAAGCCGCCAGGAGCCGCTCGACCATGTTGTCGGCGATGCGGTGGCGCCAAGAGGAGTCCATGTCCTGCAAACCGAAAGGACAAAGAGTGCGTTGTGCCCCATGGTCCAACTCCTGCGTTTCATGGAGTGAGTCGGAGTTGTTTTTATGTTCTTTTCTTGGGGGTTTGCTGATTTGCCTTTTTTTTCAGCCGAAGGCACCATCAAAGGCGGTAAGAACCAAGAACTCACAACTGTCTTTTTGATGCACCTGGTTGTTGATGTCCAAAAGAGGCTAAGAAGAACATCTCCGAGGGTCTCACGACTTCTCTCGCGAACATCCGCCGATTTCATCGGTCCAGGATGCAGTGGAATGGAAGCAACGGGAAAGAAAAATACATCCATACATGGATCATGAATCATCATGGATCATCATGGATCCATTGATGAGACCCTTTGGTTGGACACTCATTGGGCAACACAACCATGCACGTGTTTTCTTCTTAAAGAGAACCTTCAAAAGTTCATTTCTCATTCATAATGTATATCTATATATGGCCGACTCACATCGTGAACGCCGGGATCACCGTGATCACCTGGACCTGCACTCGAACCCCACAACAGACCGGACCGTGCGAGCGTCTTGCGCCTCCAAGAACCGCAGAATCCGGGAGCGGCTGCTGATGTGCTCCAGCTCGGCACCGCAGACGCCTTGCAGCCGGAGGGAAGCGCCGCGGTGCTTCAGAGACTTGGGAAGATGGACGTCCATAGTGGCTTGGGAGTAGATGGCGCAATCCCCAAGTTCGGTGGTTTATATGGACCCCTATATAAAAGACATCTTGGAGTGCCATCTACTCTCAATCCACTGTAAATGGAAGATGGACGTCCATCATGGGTGAAGATTTCGTTCCAAAAACAGCACCTGTTGTACATTACATGTGTACATCACTACTGTTCAGAGTACCTCCCAGAATT
>CAXAMN010021662.1:921852-963538 GCA_963970005.1 Durusdinium trenchii
CCTTGCTCCTAGTAGCACGGCCAGGAGCTCCTAGTAGCGTCCTTGCTCATAGTAGTAAGGCCAGGAGCCCCTAGTAGCGTCCTTGCTGAACCCCTAGCGTTCATTTGTTGGTTTTTGTTTTCAACAACTTGTCAGTCACCGCTCTAGGTGACCTGCACCCACAAGTTTTTAGAGTTGAGTCGGGGGTTCGGCACAAATGCCATGATCATCATGCGAGGATCATCAAAATATAGGGTCAAATGAATACAGGGATAGACAGTGATAGACATGTGAATTGTTAGGGGTTTTTGAGCCAATCTGAAAACCGTCGACGGGATTGAAACGGACCACAAATCTCATGTTGCCAACTAATGTTACAAATTGGAGCCTTGCTGGCTGTGTGTTTCCTGCCTTTAAGATTCGATAGCACATCTATGTCGATCCAAACAAAAACTAGTTCACTTTTTGGTGTTCTCTTCTACTTTTGGCGTTGCGCCTTCCCAAAAGTAGCTGGACAGAATACATACGTGTATGTCCCGTTGAAATGGTCAAGTGACCATGGGCAGGGTATCTTGCTGCGTGGCCGCTGCCACATACTGCAGGCCCCAACCACAAGTTTGGGCAGGCCCCAACCACTGGGCGTTCATCTAGTTTTACAGAAAGGCCGACTCTCCCTGCAGGACAGCTTAGTGGAAGACAAACTGGTCGTGGCCGGCCGCCGTGGTCGACCGCCCAAGTCTCAGGATTCACGCGCAGCAGCTTGGCTTCAGCGCCTTTCTCCACCAGGTCCTGACGGCGAACATGTCGTGAGCGCGCTCATGTCGGTTCCAAAGCTTAAAGCCTGGCGTTCGAAACATCGCAAGTTCTAACAAAACTCTACCGGTGCTTTTGGAAAGGAAAAAACCAAAGGACAAAGGTGGTCTGGTTAGACCAGGTGTTAGAACAAAACACAACGCTACACGGCACCTTGTCACCAATGTAAGACCTCTTCCCTGGAGTGCTCTTAGTGCAATTGGCTGCAGACGTGCAACGCTGGCTCATTCACAGGGATTTCAACAGACTCCTCATCCATCTGTTCAACCGACGCTGCTTTCTGTGTTCTTTTGTGGGAGTGGGTCATGGCTTACAGGTGCACCTCATTCAACAGCACAAGTGTCATGAACGAGGATTGACCATGTTGGTGCAGCAGATTGTGCATTTGCTGAGTCTGATGATGGTTGCAGTCTGTACGGCGAAAGACCTGATTCTCAAGCCTGCTGGTTCGGCGTTGACTCAGGTGTCCATTCTCGCCTTGCCAATCCTTGAGCAGTACCAGATCCTGGATCGACAGGAAAGTCATCATGCTCCAAGGCTGGGGCACTGGACTCCGGAAGTGCGCAGGATCAGGTCAAGAGGCCAAACACGCCAAACAAGCGTGGCCAACTGAGTCAGTCACCAAAGGCTCCTCTCAAAGATCTGGTCGAGGCACGAAACTTGGAAACCTGGTCCTTCAACACGAGTCCAACTTCAGTTGAGCCATCAGGACACATTTGTACACCAAAAGACGGCACATCAACAATGGAAGGACCAAGAAGAAGCACGTGAATCTGCTGAGCTTGCTCCGGTAATTGCAAAGGAAACTGTTGATGTCGGACGAGGATCGCTGGTTGCCCTTGGTCGCCGCCGCTCCTCTTTGCTGCTCTCTTATAGGGGGTCTGCTGCTGCGGGACAGTTGAACACCAGACGCTGTCTGAAGACCAACTGATTCGAAAATCCGATGATCCGCTGTCCGATGCAACGCTGGTGATCCGTTGGTCGGACATTCCGATCGACCCGATGCTCCAATGATCCGCTGATCCGATCATCCCGCTGATCCGATGCAGATCCGATGCCGATCCGATTGATCCGCTGATCATACGGATCTGGTGCTCGAGCGATCTGATGATTCGATGACCAGCAGATTCGATCCACTGCATCAAATACGATCGGTTCGATGCTATACTGATCCGGTGTCCGTCGCTTGATTTTTCTGGGTTGCTAAATATTAAATCTAGGGCTTGGACAACAGACCTGCGATCAGGATGCTATCTCTGTTATATCTCTGAGCTATCTGCATGCTATATCACATCTATCTCCTACATCTGCTATGTTCGTTGCTATCCAATTGCATGTGAATACAATCTCAGTGACACAAAACAACCTTTTTTACACTTCGAGCGGCCATGGGTGAGTGCCAAAAGCCTAAAAAAATAGAAATAACAACATGGCCTCCAACCTACTAGCGATGGCCTCCAACCTGCCTTATTGCGATGGCCTCCAACCTGCCTAATTGCGATGGCCTCCACCCTACTAGCGATGGCCTCGAAACTAATAGCGATGAACAAACAATACAACGCTGGCCCACTGCCCTTTGGGTCGTGTCATCTCGGTCCCTCAAAATGTGCTCGCTGCGGCTGCGGACGGTGGTGACCTCGGAACAGAGGTCGAATCCGACATACTTGACTCGCCCGCTCCCCCCTGCTCCCTACTTAGTTAAATAGGCGCCTACTTAATTAAGGGACTAAACATGCTACTAGCTACAAGTAAGCTACTACATACTGGACGCAGGTCACATTAATGATTTGGCTGCTAGATTTCTAGGGGAACTTAACTTTCAACAGCCCTTCAACTTAGTATTATGTAATACCAGTAGTAAACTGAACACCTCTCAATATAAAGTGAGAGGTAATTTACATATGTATATATATATGTATCTAGTATCAGAACTGGCTTCGTTAGTTTCTAGGGACTCCGTGTCGGTTTGCAAGAAATGGAGGATGTACTTCTGTGGAAATGAGAGGTAAAGCCTTGGAGCCACTGTCGCTTGCAGGAAGTTGGCAAGACAAATCTGACATGAGCTATATATAAAGCCCATTTAAGGTCTGGCTGTCCAGCAAAATGACCATTCTGGTTATACTTAGCCAATGGCTAGTGCATCAAAACCATCAAAATGGAGCTGGACCACAAAACACGGAAATGTCCCTATGCCCAGGTAAGGAAACAGGAACAAAAAACTATAAACAAACATGTTTGATGAGCGAACTCGGAAGCTGATCAATTGCAACTAAGGCACATTGTTGCCTGCGCCCACCTGGCAGAACAATGATGCTGTCATGTGCTGCGGGATGGCCCTGTATCAACTTGGAGCCCTGAAACAAAACACATAAACAGTCTCCAGTCGTCTTTTCACAGCCGCAGCTGCACAGTGGCATTGAACGATTTGTCTTCCAGCAGCTCTAGTCAAGACTCTATAGTCTAGTCTCGAAAGTGACCAGTCTCAGTCAAGCTGCAAAGCAACCATCGTGAGCACTCCCAAGCCGCAGCATCTACGATTTGCACGCGACTTACGCAACAAACACATATCTTCCACCTTGCTACCATCATGGACTGCCATACTATGTACTTCGCACCCTGCTCCTGTAACAATTGCACGACTTCCAGATAGCCTTTGTCAGCTGCAATGGACAAAGGCATTGCCCTGACTCCATTCTCGGCATCTTTGTCAGCTCCAGTCTCAAGCAAAAGTCGCGCAAATTCCAGGTTGCCTAGTTGCGCTGCAATGTGCAATGCCGTTTTTCCATTGTCAGCTCCAGCGTCGAGCAACTAGCGCACAACTTCCAAGTGGCCTCCTTGGGCTGCCATGTACAATGCAGTTACGCCAAGTGCGTTTACTGCCTCTGTGTCAGCCCCTGCCTCCAGCAACAATCGCAAACATTCCAGGCAACCGCGATTGGCGGCAATGTGCAACGCTGTTGTCTGAGTTGCATCTCTCAAATTAGGGTTAATAGGTCTTTGAAGCACTTTCAATAATTTGTCTAGCTGGTTCTGCTCACAGGTGCTCAGCAGCTTCCGAGCAAGGCTCTCGTCAGCAGGACAATAACTTAACAGTACCAAATGCACCGTTCCTGGAACACATAACTCATGTAATGTTTTTCGTCGTCCCGCATCGCTCAAGAGTCTCTGCCGAAACCTTGAGCATCCAACACGAGCTGCAAGAAATTGTTTCAGCTCTCCAACAGAAGAGCCAGCTTCCACCATGCCACACAATGCATCCTCAAGTCTAGCAACTGTTGCGCCAGACACGGCTCTGATCTCCATACTGGATTTGAAGCTCAAAACTCGCCCCAAAATCAAACACCTCTGTTCGACGTAGGTCGTTTCAGGCGTGCAACTAAGAGCAAGAACTTGCGTATATCCCCCTACCAGTAACAGTGGATGAATGTTGTAAAGGCTTGTCTCAAAATTTTCCATTTTTTCCATTTCGCATTGCCGTAAGCGGTGCTTGTGACATTGCATGCATTAATTAAAAGTGTCACCACGAGCGGCGCGCGGACAGTAGTCGGGCCCCTGTACGGCCTCCTCGCTGAAATGCGCTTTCAGCTTGTCGACTGCCGCAGCAAACCAGCTCGGGATTTCTTCTGAAACCTCTTCCTCAGGTTGGCTGAGGTTGAAAAGAAGCGCCAGGGCCTTGCATAGGTCCGGTGGATAGCGCTTCAAAACACTGGTGCGCCAGCTACCGTCCTCATCCTTCCCAATTCTGGAAGTCTGAGGGAGAGGTGTCGTTCTATGTTGTACAAAGAAGCCAGCTACGTCATCGATGCCATGCACAACAAGAAGGTCCGTTGGCTTGGGGGAAAGTCCTCCAAATCTCCCTTGCTCGATTCGGATTTTCTTACAGCATTGGAATCGGAGAAAAAAAGCAATCACGGGTAGATGCCAAATCGATGGCAGTGTCTCCTCTTCCGGCTGCGCCGGATGCTCGACCACAGCCGTGGCCCCGTGAACAATGGCAGACCAGACCAGCACCAGCGTGACACCGAGGAGCTGGTTGCCAATTGATACTTGCTGAGCCTCTTTGCGGTTCAAACTCTTAATCCCTTGAAGTCTGTATCTAGATCTAACTACCCTAGGTCCGTTTGACCTACCTGCTAACACCACCGCCCTGGCCCTGCTCCAAGTTTCGCATGGAGGACCTGCGATAAAACCAAGGAGCGTCCGTTCTCTGAGCGACCTCTGGAAGAGTGCTAGTGTTTCAGGTCGGAGGAGATTCCCCCATTCAAGGTCGAACACAACATCAATTGAAAGGGCTTCAAATCCAGCAGCTTCAAGAAAGGCCTGGACATCCCCTTTTCTGCGTTCACCAGAAAAGAGATGGGCAACGACTCGTGGAAAGTACTTGATCGCTTTAGGAGGACTCCAGAGCACATCGTTAAAGATCCAAGCCTCACGCTCAAAAAACTGAAGAGGGTCTTCTTGAATATATCTTTCCTTGAGATCACCATGAAGAAACCAAGCAGCAGAAGCGAGGCTTGTAAACCGTCCATGGATAACCAGGTCAGATAATCGGCATGTTTGATTGTCATGGCACCATCGCTCCCACCAAGCAGAAAAACATTGCAAGATTTCTTCGTGGTATAGCCATGTAGTCAGGGTGGCAGTCCTTAATCTATCTAGCCATTGGTCAGGATCACTCAGCTCGGAGGACGCTGTATCCCATGCTTGCCAGAGCTCTAACTGCTCAATTTGTGCTTCTTCCTCAAAAGGAGGTGGCGGTGCACATTGAGGACCTTCAGCTTGCAGCACAGGTGCTCGGAGGTCCCTACGGTTCCGATTCTCCTGTCGGCTGTTGACTCCTGGTTGCCTGGCCACATGCCATCTTCTTCCTTTGTAAAAATCAAAGCAAGCTGTGGAGCGTTTGACATGATTGACAAGGTCAGTGTACCTGTCATAAACTCGTAAGCATCTCTCGCACTGAGTGCCCTGGACAAAATCGCGAACTTGGTTGACTCTCCCGTGCTTTTTAAAAGCGTGGACTGTCAATGCACTTCTTCGTACAAAAGTTTGGCGACATGCCAGGCAGTAGTGCTGCTGTGCTTCAACAACCCGTTGTGGTCGATGACCAAAACCTGATTCGAGAACGTCCTGCATAACAGCAGAATGCCATGCATTCCATTCACAATCGATCTGCCGGATTGAAATGTGCCGATGTATCATTTTTTTGAGGATCTTCTTCCAGCGACCCGGCGACTCCAACATGAAGGCGATCAGCTGGTTCCAGTATTCCTCAATAGGAAAAGGCACTTCATCTTCAGGACAATAGTCATTCAGGCAGGATAAATCTTCGTTGACTTGCTGCTTCCATAGAGCATCAGTCTGCAGAAGAGCCCATGTGTGCGGCTGGCCAACTTGTGCTAGTTGCAGAAGATATCTAAGTCGTGATCTTCGGATGGTGAACGCCGGATCAGGCAGGCCAAAAGCATTCAGGATCCTAGTCTGAGACCATTGGACTGCTTGCTGTCCGAAATGTAATGCAGTGACACGCTTGTACAACCTCATGAAGGCCGCTTCGGTCTGTGCAGCTTGCCTCTTATTACGGGGACACCAAACCGCAGCATTGAAGATGATCGTACTCATGATCATCATTTCAAAAAGTTGCCTCTTCTTTTCAAGTGGCATCTTTCTGTTAGCAAAAATGGTAGCCCGGTATTTTGTCACAAGATCATGTGCAACCGCGAACTTCATGGCCAAGTCTTTGGCAATTCCCGCTCCACCCTGGAGCCAGGTACCAAGGTGCTTGTACGCACCCACAGTTCGCAGTTGACTGGAACCGTTCCTGCACCGTTCCTGGAACACATAACTCATGTAATGTTTTTCGTCGTCCCGCATCGCTCAAGAGTCTCTGCCGAAACCTTGAGCATCCAACACGAGCTGCAAGAAATTGTTTCAGCTCTCCAACAGAAGAGCCAGCTTCCACCATGCCACACAATGCATCCTCAAGTCTAGCAACTGTTGCGCCAGACACGGCTCTGATCTCCATACTGGATTTGAAGCTCAAAACTCGCCCCAAAATCAAACACCTCTGTTCGACGTAGGTCGTTTCAGGCGTGCAACTAAGAGCAAGAACTTGCGTATATCCCCCTACCAGTAACAGTGGATGAATGTTGTAAAGGCTTGTCTCAAAAATACAAATAAACATATTTTACTGACTGTTACTGGTAATGGGCTAGAAAGAACCAACATGAAGAAACCTGGGCCAGTCCGCCTCCTCCTTTTGCGTTCTTGGCCTGAAACACAAACCTCCCTGGAGAACAAAAGGGATCTCTAAAGGGATCTCTAGCCTGGGCAACCACAGCATTTTCTACTTGCTTGTTGTACAACTTGTTGTTCACCCTCCCACCCCACAATGACAAATGCTTAACCGATTGGACCTCTGGTCGTTTAAGACTAGTAAACCGTTTACCGTTGATCCAGGTCAAGTAAAATTGGAACTGGTCTACTACCTGGTCTTCCTCCGAATCCAATTCTGGAGCAAAGACCGGCCAGGAAAAGAGCCAAAAATACGTCTTGTCATAGAGTTCAGGGTTCACTCGAAAACACAACTGGCCACAACAAAATGATGTTTTGGGAGAATGGATGAAGGGATCACAGCGATCACACCAATCCAGTTTTGCTCTCAAATAGCAAGCTGCGTGAAATTGCCAAAATAGAAGACAAAAAGCCACGGAATCCGACCACACAATCTCAACAGCCAGCCGCTCGGGAGAGGAGGTTTCCAAGGCTTACGACTGGCCCGAAGACAGCCCAGCCCAGCCTCCAGCAAAGCCACACGCAGTGGGTTGAAGTCAGCGGTCCCTCACATTGACCGCTTGCGACGTCGAACCTCTAACAACCCCTCGAGGCCTGGGGAAATCTGAGAATGCGAAAGTCACTCCAAGAATCAGTTTCGCCCTGAAGCGAGACAATGTTTTTCCGAATCGGGAGGTTTATCTCTTCATCTTCTAGCCTTTAAGAAGCAGAAGGGAGGGTGAGGGGGGGGTGAAGGCGTGCAAGAAATCAACGGCGTCTTGTCCTAGCGCCGAGGCACGCTCCGTGGCCAAGTCGTTGACCTGATCCAGCCAGGTCTCCCAGCGGTCCTGATGCGCCGCGTTGTACGCTCCGGTGCGGAGGAGGTGGCAGGTCGTCGCCAAGCCGAGAGTCAGGTGTGTCTGTGAGATGATGAAGCTCAAGTAACCAGGTTAGCTGAGTGAAGGAATGAAGATGTTCTTTGGATACAAGTTTCTCGCGACGGAGTTGAAGGACATAGTTGATTCCTGTACTGAGAAACAACAGGGACCAAAATTAGGGCCCTTTCTGCCCAAACAATCCGACGTGCAAGTACTTGCACCACGTACGCAATCGATCGGGACACTCAGCAACATCGGCAACATGATGTGTCCACGGGCTAACACACATATGTTGGTCCATTTGGCTATTCTGGTAGCACTTCCCTACCAAAGGCGCCACTGATGTATGACCTTGACTGCAAATTGGTCTCCCGTGAAACACGGAGCAAATCACCCAACCCGTGTCCCTCATCCTCCTGAGCATCCTGTCCTCCTGAGCATCATTGTCTCGCCAAGAATAATCACCTCGGGAATCGCTCGCGCCGGTCGCGGGAGCTTCGCATCTCGGGAGGCACGCGAACTGCTTCGTCCAAGTCGGTTCGGTCGGTTGTTTTCGGTTCGCCCAGTTTCGGTCGGGTCGAATCCTTTGGACGGTGAAGTGAACTGGTCGAATGTCATCCAAGCTGAACTGGTCGGTTTGGGGCCCTGCAAGTTCGATTTCGCCAGCTCGACGGAGGTGGAACTCGCTGAGCGGTGCCAACAAATGAGACCAAGGTGCCAAACATCAAGATAGCCGGTCGTGCAGGGCCACCACATTCTGGGCAAACCTGCTGGGCATCCACACATATGACCATGGCCGGCAAGGACTGCATGCCAAGAACAGCGAATCAGTTGGGAATTGTCCAACAAGACAATGACAATGACTTGCCGCAGGCCGCACCGGGTGGTTGGCGGCGAAGCCGCGCTTGGCGGCGCTCGCGGGGCTCTCGGCCACCACCGCGCCGCTTCGCATGAAGCGCAGCGTGTGGCGCCGCGCCTCGGGTCAGTCACGGGCGAGGGGACTTCCGGTGAGGACGACAGAAACGGAGGGGGAACGAGGGGTAGTGTTTGTGTTTGTGTTTGTGTTTGTGGTTGTTGTTGTTGTTGTTGTTGTTGTTGCTGGTGTTGTTGTTGTTGTTGTTGTTGTTGTTGTTGTTGTTGTTGTTGTTTTCCGTAGACTCAAGGAAGGGAACATAAGGAAGAAGAAGCCTGAGAAAGGGGAGGGTTACAGAAATTCATAACTTACAAATACGTACAGTAAGTAATAATCTGATAATCTGGAGTTGATGAGATGAGTGACATGGGAAGAGTGCAAATACAAGCTGAGATTGGCTTTGGGACTTGAGAGATTTTGCTTTGTGGCTTCAACACAGCACACCATTCATTCATGTCGTTGTTGAAACACTCCGCACCATATTGGACGCAGGACGCTTGTTGCCTTCCAACATATCAGGAAAACCAGTCGAGTCGATGTTGATGCGTGTCCCAGCTCTCTCCTTCCCCATTCAGGTCACTCGGAATTCCCATGTTTTTTTCTGCATTCTGATTCAAAGGTGATCGTTGAATCGTCCCTTTCCCAGTTCAGCTTTGTGAATTGGAGTGAAAGCTAGGTTGGAGGCCATCGCTCGTAGGTTGGAGGCCATCGCTAGTATTGGACATTAAGAAGCTCCTAGTAACAAAGGGCATCGCTACTAGGAGCAAGGACGCTACTAGTAGCTCCTGGCCTTACTACTAGTCTAGGACTTGACCCACAAATTCCCAAGGCCGCCGATCCGATCGCCAAGCCACAGATCCTGTGACTCGACCCACACGGGGCACGGTCGACATGGGGTCCTCATCCCCTGGCAGAAACGTAGGGGCTGGAGCCATCAAACGGGGTGACTAGGGAAAAAAAAAAATGCCTTGCAACAGGGTTCCAACATCTTAAAAATAAAAATAATCTGAAGCCAGAAAACCCAGAGAAGTTCCTGCAAAGAAAAACAAAGATGTTGGAAGCCATCGCTAGTAGGTTTCGGTTTCGTCTTCTTCAACGCTTTTCCCCGGATCCAACAGGGTCCCCATGTAGTGCGCGTGGTCTCCACACCTTGGGGTGGCGCCCAATGGTTCGTCTCAACTTCGAAGGCCTCCTCGGGCGCTTCCTGGCGTGGAGGGGGTGATGGGGGGCGTTAGCCCGCTCCCTCCTCGCCTCCAACCTCATGGCGATGGCCTCCAACCTTAATTAAGTAGGCGCCTAGTTAATCAACAGAGTAAGCTACTAGCTACTAGTTAGCTTCTAGTGCAAGGACTCGTCTACTGGCTATCCAGTATGATTTAACATTACTTAACTTAACTGTTGACACAGCTAGCTAGCTGTTATACATTAATTCACTACTTGACTGTCAACTCTATAGATTTAATATACTTTAATTCACTCTGAAGTTTGGCTGACTTCACAAACAACCATGTAACTATTCATTTGAGCTGGTCTAGTAGACCACTGGTCTAGCTACTTGTCTCACCTATTTTCGTTTGAGAGGGCCCATTTGTTCAGTTGAAGTTTTTCACAATCAGCTTGGGCATCCTGACATACTTCACTGTTGACTGACTTGATGATGGTCACTCCTCAAGCAAGCATTGATTGGCCTGTGTGCTGGCTCGTAAGCTTGGATTCTTTGCTGGTCCGAGTCCGCCGTTGAATCAATCAACCTAATAGCGATGGCCGATGGCCTGCAAGTCAATACTTGAGCTGATGTTCAAGTGAAGGGTTTCTTGGTGACGAGGATGATGAGTTCAAAAGTGTCTGAAGCTTTGGCGTGCGATTTGAATCTCCACTTGAGCAACAGGAAGCTCAACGGTGAAGAAACATGATTGCCAGAAAGCTCCCAAATGGCGAACTGAAGTGTTGCTCCATGAATGAACTTAATGAAACCTAGTAGCGTCCTTGCTCCTAGTAGTAAGGCCAGGAGCCCCTAGTAGCGTCCTTGCTCCATGAATGAACTTAACCTTTGGGGCATGATTTGGTTGCAAAGCCCATTTGTACATGTTCTGGCAACCCTCTGTCTTCATGGTTGGACTTCAATCCGGTTTGACTTTCTGGAGGAGAATGGCACTGGTGTTGGTTGACATTGTGCTTTGTGTCAGATCTTTCTTGACTGACTACTTTGCAGTTTGGCAACCTGCCTCCAAAGCTGAAGAGGTCCAGAGTTAACTGTCAACTCAACTCAACAACCATCAATCTCAATGATCAAACAATTAATTAAATAACAAATCAATGTGCACAGTCAAGTGGTTCGTGGAGTGGCGAATGCCTGCCTTGGCCTTTGCCAGAGCTCCACAAACTCTCACATCAAGAGAATCAGCAAAGACCCATGGTGACCCATGGTGAACACCCTTCAGAGACCTTCAGCGACCCATGTTTTCGGGCAACGAGAAGCTCTCTGGCGTCTCCACCCTCTCGTTTTGGTCTCGACGGGTTCGAGCCTTTGGAGCAAGCATGGTCTCTTTGTCCACATGGAAACGATACCTCAGGGAATGCTGTTTCGGGTGAAGAAATGGTTCACGAACTTGCAAGATAAATTTTACTGGGAGAGTTGGGAGCTACATGATCCAAAGCTACACGGAACTTGCAGAATTGGGAACATCTACAGGAAGCCTCATAGTTTTGGGAGTGAAAAGCAGGGTTTCCAGAAGATTTTCCCTTCAAGCAATCTATTGATTCAGAAATTCAGGGCCTCTGGATGGGGAAGGGTCAGCAGGGCCGGTGAATAAGAATGAATCAAACAAAGACCATCCCTGGACAGCACCGGACCGTGGGACAAAGACTATTATCGTACATGTCTAGTTATATTAGAAGGAACAATTAGTGGCCGGGTCACTGCAAAATCCCAGGTATTCCAGGTGTTATTGTTTTTTGTTTCCCAGACACGACTAATGGGACTGCCATATATGCCTACATTGACCGCCAAAACCACCCCAATGTAGGCATATATGGCAGTCCCATTAGTCGTGTCTGGGTTACATATTAGCAACAAGAAGCTACTAGTAACAAGTGCATCGCTACTAGTAACAAGTGCCTTACTAGTAGTAACAAGAAGCTATTAGAAACTATTTAATTCTAATAGCTTTTTGTTACTAGTAGTAAGGCACTTGTTACTACTAGCGAGGCACTTGTTAGTAGTTGCCGGGATGGGTCCCAACGGTTCCCATGCGCATTTCCTCAGCGCGAGAAAACCATGCCGCGGTACTCCAAGGGAGCGCGCCAAATGCCCGGACCTGAACGAACGCTGCGGCCGTGGCCAATGGTTGGCGCATTCGCGAACCGCCCCGCTTAGACTAAAAAATTGAAACGGACCTATTGAATCCCACCTAATCCAACGAGCAAATAGCTACTAGGAGCAAAGGGCATCGCTACTAGGAGCAAGGACGCTACTAGGGGCTCCTGGCCCTACTACTAGGAGCAAGGACGCTATTAGTTAAGGCCATTGCTATTAGTTTCCCATGACCAGTTCACCGCACAATCCTCATGCACTTAATCCAACGATGCCGAGACGAGTGGGCGACTTGACTGCAACCCGAAGCGCATCGTTCGTCCATGTCGCGCAAGCCCCCCATACTCCTGTCAACGGTTCAAGGACGATGGGGAGAAGAGCTGGAAAGGTCACATCATGCTTGAACAAGGGCTTCTAGCTACTAGTAGCGATGGCCTCGACCCTAGTAATTAGCGATGGCCTCCAACCGACAAACGCGATGGCCTTCAACCTAGTAGCTTCTAGCTACTAAACTGTCTTTTAATTATACATTTACAAAGAACAGGCACCCTCCGAGAAAAGTCAATCTCAAGCCATTCACTCCATGAAAACCACAGAGAGAGCGCAATACCATACCCATCACTGATGATCACTGACTGACCCTGAGGATGCAGAATCCCTTCCGCATCCTCGAGCCAGCGCATTGGTAAATCTCAGTATTGCCATGGCACTCGCGGATCTCACAGGCGGGGAACCTCATCGTGATGGCAGCCGTTGATATTTGAGTCGTTTGAGCTTTTCGTCACTTGTACTAGTAGCTTCTTGTTACTAGTAGCGATGGCCTCCAACCTAATTAATAGCAATGGCCTAGTAGCTTCTGCTCCCAGTAGCGATGCCCTTGGTTGCTAGTAGCAACGATTAGTTTTTTTGTTTCTTCAGTTTGCAAAACAGGCTTTTTGGAGCTACACTGGGTTTCCACCGCGTTTGGGTTGGGGTAACCCGACACTCCGTGACGCCGGTCGCGACTTTACAGGTTCGGCCCTGCAGCTCAGGCGCCAATCATAGTGGTGCGCATCCACATTGGACGTGAAGACGTGAAAGGCACCTGCGGACAAAACTGGTTCTCGGACTTGTCTTGTCTAATTCATGCGTAAAACACTCCAGGAATTGGTGGAAAATGACTAAAAATTCATACATACAACTGTCCAATCATCAACTGCACGTTGATATTAGATTGAGCTAGACGTCTGCAAAGTTTGGAGTTTTTCCCACGACGGTTTAGTTTTGGAAGTCCCAAACAACATACAGCCAATGTCCAGCACCTCGAGAACACCTCGAAAGGCTCAATATTGGTGTCATGCAGCCGTTTCATCCACAAGACCAACCAACAAAAAAAATGCGGAACAAAATCCTAGAGTCTATTGTTCCGGAATCTCTAGAGAGTCTATTCAGGACTGTTCTTATGAAACTAGTCTATTCTTCATAGCTCTTTCCACAGTTCTGCCATGTACCCACCTGCACGTCCTTTCACTTCGTAGGGACCTCGAAAAAGAACGCACTGTTTGTCTCCCTTTTTGCTGCTTCACTTGTCTCCAGGGATCCACCTTTATCGTCAGAAACTGGAGAGGCCAAGTAGGTTGGAGGCCAATACTAGTAACAAGGGTGTTTTCTCTTGCTTTCTCAGTAGGCATCTGGATCTTGGTGATCCCAGAAGAGTTCAGTCAAAATGGTCAGAGGTCTAGCTTGCGGTTTCTCAAGTCAAATTCTCTACCAAATCGTTACGTCGTTGGACTTCAAGAAGTCCCACACAAGGGACCAACCGACCAAGCTTGTTCACTCTCAAGTGACCGAATGAGGAGGTAACAAAACACTCTTCCAGGTCAAGAACCCGGTAACGACACCAACAGAAAACATCAACTACAACCATTAAAAGGAACAATCATCCTGAAACCGGTCATCTAAACATTAGTCCACCAGTCATAATATGTTTTGAAGTCCTCATGTGGTTCGTTGCCCTCTGATCCCCGATGCCCCCCAGATGCTGCAGCCGTGCCACCGACTTCGTCCTACGTCTCGAAGCCGAAGTGAAAACGGCAAAGTCCGCCCGCACGGCGTTGTTTCGCATAGACTGGAAGATCAACTGTTAGCATATAGCTTGGGGAGGCCACACTTTCGCCCCAGAATGCTGTGTTTTTGAGATCTTTTAAAGACCTTTTGATTGTTACTACTAGTAAGGCACTTGTTACTACTAGCGATGCACCTGCTACTAGTAGCTTCCTTTTAGGACCTCGTGTGTATGATTGTCCGTGTGGATTCGGAGCTAGGCATTGGCGATGTCGGATATGTAGCCTGAAGGAGACTGCGCTATTGACATCGTGGGTGTGTTCATCCGTGTGTCCTGCCCCACCGAGACAAACAAACGCACTAGGTTGGAGGCCATCGCTAGTAGGGATAGGTTGGAGGCGATCGCTAGTACGGTGGAGGCCATGGGTAGTAGCCCGGGTGGAGGCCATCGCCAGTAGGTAGGAGGCCATCGCTATTAGGTTGGAGGCCATCGCTAGTAGGGTGGAGGCCATTACTACTAGTAGCTTCTTGCTACTAGCCACAAGGTGCATCGCTACTAGTATAGCGTCCTTGCTACTAGTAGCGAGTTACTGGCAGTAATGCCTTTGTCTTAAGCCCGGTCTCTCCGTGAAAGGCAAAAAATGGCTGTGAGTCAAAACCCATATCCCCCAACCAGGGTAGGTCGACCTCCTTAATAGTTCATTCTGTTCATTTTTGGTGGTCAACTCAGGAAATATGCCAAATGACCACCGTCTTCCACCGTCCTTCGTTTCTGAGATCGCCATCGGGAGTCCTTTGAACACCTTAATGGAAAAGAATCGGACACGACATCCAACAAAAATCCTGTGCATTTCTGCATTCACCAACTCAGGTGCTTGCAACCATGAGGCATACCAGATACATCCGACATCATCCGACTATAAATCTGGCAAGCTCCGGTCATCGAACCCCCCGCTGCGGAGCCCCCCGCCCCTTCCGCGGATCGTCCTGGTCCCGAGCTTTCTCCCGGCACCGCTGCTGGAGCTCCTTGGCGACCTTCGTGTGTCGGAAGAGCTTCCCCACCTCGTCCGGGCGACCGCCGGGTCCGGCCGAGCGGCTCACCTCCGACCGCTGTGGATCAAACACTCTCCCTCTCTGCACCGCCCAGTCACCCAGTGGTGCACCATCTCATAGCCTTCGTGCGGATCCGTGAGGCGGTAGTCGTTGTAACCTCAGGGCGCGACGAGGTCGGGTGGAGGCGTGACGAATAACCGCGCCGCGTGGACCATTCGTGCCGGGCGTGAAAAAGAGGGTCCAATTTGTTTGGATGCCAGGAAGGGTTGGACCCACCGTGTCTCTGTGTGTGTATGTGCGTGTGTCAAATCTAGTGTCCATTCCTGTGTAAACCATGGCAATGATAGTACCGTTGCTGTTTGAACAATTATCATATGACGGACAGACCCTAAGCTTTAATCCAGTGCATATTCAATTCCAGCTTTGTTGAACAACCCACCAGAAACCAAAGAAACCAAAGCCCATCCTGTTGATCTCTCACACAAAAACATACAAACATGATATGCAAACCATAGCCTATGAGTCTCCACCCAGCCAACTTCGCTGGTCACGACCCGTCGCTCGCAATGCTCACGGCTGCTGAGCAACATTGTCCCCAGAATCCCCAGAAGAGCTGCGGCTCTTTGAAGAGCCAATGTGGCTGACAAATGTCCTGAGTCGGACATGATGCGACTGTGGTGTGCAAAGGAAGAGCAAAGCCAAGGTGAGGAGGTGACGCAGCTCCACGACGACTTCAGGAGGAGGTGACATGTTTTCCCCGAGGTGCCTGTTGTTTAAGATAGAAACAGCAATGACATCCTTATATACGACATCTTACTACCATTGAAGGCATTTGCAATCGATCTTTCATCCGCAACCTGACTGAGGTGGCGCAGGTCCATGATTCTGAACAACTAGTCAAATTGTTCTTAGCACGTTGCTATGGCTGTAGGATGCTGTAGGCATTGCAGGGAACACTTGTATGGTTGTGGCGATAAAAGCCAATTGACATGTCAGCGGTCATCCACCGGAACTGCTTGGGGCCCCAAGCAAATAAACATTTCGAGCAACATGGAATATAGCATTGACAAGAAAAACACAAAACCTTGAGCCTTGATCCCCATGTTTCGTTGGGCCCTTCTTGCGTCCACAATCAAAACGCTCCCATGTGCCTTCCTGCCTTCCCCTCAACCCATCACCGTTAGTCTAAATGGTGGTTTCTCCCGTCCTGGTACGTGAGCCCCCGTTTCGAGTAGACCGGCACCTGACGGCCAAGACGACGGCTGAGACGTCAGACGTTGCTTTGGCAAAAAACGTTCCAAGGCATTCATGAAAGAAGTGACTGGGTAAGATGTAAGAAGCTAAGCTATGTCAGACTAGTCTTCTGTTGTGGTGTAAGTCCAAGACGTGACTGCGTAAGGCTGTACAAGTTGTGTTGTTGCTGTGCCCTCAAGAAGTTTCTATCTGGTTTGAAAAGATTCCTCGCAGTGACGACGAGAATGCCAGGAATCTTACCGGTAGACCATGGGGTGAGTGTTGATGGAAGATGATTTGAACACCTCAAAGAACATGCTGGAATTTACGCCAAGTGAATAGAAGAGAGAACCATCCTATTCCTCACTCGAATACCATGTTGAAACCCATACACTCCCTGCAATAGTCATGAATTCCACGAGCTAGGATGACCATGATAACCCATCCTTTGGGTATATCATGGTATATCCTCGTCCCGGGTGATGGTTCAGTTGCAGACCTTTCTGTAGGGATAATTAACGCAAATTAAGACCCTTTACCAACTGTTACAGGTTTTGGACAGACCTAAGACCCATCACCATCCAAACGCTGCCTTGGCCACGTCCGCATAGACCGCCAGGCCGCTGTCGGCGGACCACCCGGCGCCATTGACTCGGGGCGAAGAGGGCTGTTCTGAGCGCAGTCGTTTCAAGCACCTATAGAGACATGTGAAGTCAAAAGGATCATCTTATATGGTCTATAGGAGGATTGAGGGGATCATTGAGAGGGTCATGATGAAGTGGCTGCATGACGGTATTGAATCGTGTGGGTGGTTTGCTTCCCATGTTTGAGGTGGAGCCATTCCAAGCAGACCAGACTCTTTGAAGACACAAAAAAATGCACTTCATCTGGTGTGAATACGTTGGTTCACCGTATGCTTCCATCAGCTTCCATAAGCTTATATTACAGGCTGTCAAGCCCAAGCCCAACAACCGCCCAAGCAGTCAGCCATTGATCCGGGAGGCGGAAAATGAACACTTCTGCTTCCGTGATGCTTCGCGCGGCCGCGGCACATGCGTCCTGCGATGGCTTCATTGAGGATGGCTTCGCCGATTAGCAGCAGTGGGTGGGAGAGATAAGTGAGACATAAAGGACTCACATGAAACTTAACAGCCTGAAGGTCGTGGCGCCGAAAGCATCTTGATTCCCATGAAGGTCATTCATAACGTTGTTGCTCTTTCATTTCATTCCAGCAATGACTCTCCCATGCCATACCACTGGAAGAAGCCGCCTAAAACAAGGGCAGAGGCAGGCAGAGGCAAACAAGTTATCAAAAAAATAGATTAACAAATGTAGTTACAGGAAAACGACCTAGAAGCGCCACCTAGTCGCACCTTGTTTTCCTTGAGCCAAAGTCGTACGAGTGAGACGTAAATGTCAATATGCTAGCGTGAAACTACACCCCCCGCTGAACGAAAATGGGGAGGAGTGAAGACTATGTACAGTGAATTGGGACCTACGAAGGTAGCCGGTCCCCCGGTACGTGCGATTCGGACGAAACCGGTTCCTGCCTTTGAGATGGAGAGGATAGTTGACCTCAAAGGGCACGAAAGTCACTGTCAAGTTCATGCTAGTGTTCACTCGTACTGCAAAGCTATACATGTATTGAGTCATCTCATGAAGAAACAGCACGATCTTTTGACGCATCAAGCGGTAAGTGCACGATTGGCCTTTGAGAAAGCAGAAGCATCACCGGTCGGCACACGCTCCCGCGTGGCGAATCAGCACTACAAAAAAATGTGCGTCTCTTGGACTTGCAATGTCACAGGTACTTCGACCTTCAACATACGAATTATACCATGCTGGTGCAAAAGCGAAGTTCGGCATCCGGTCCCCCGGTGCATCACAGAAGCGATCATCGACGGCAACCGCTCCCGCGGTGCGATGGAGGAAGAACAACCTCACATTTGAGAGCCATGCAGCCTATTGGATGTTTCCTTTTTGTTTGGTTTTCGATTTTGAATCCAAAGGCAACGACTCCCGTCGTGCGGATGTTTCTACCAGTTGCGAGAGCTCCACCAATCACGGTTCCAGCGATCATCACGCTGCCATTGGCTTGAGCGATCTTGCCACCACCCTTGGCTCCAGTCCCGGTCGCGATTCCACGATGAAGACGCGGATGACCATTGAGTCTGGTGCCAATCTTCGTGAGCACGTGCTTGATCCTGTGCAGCCCTCGCAAGGGCTTTGGCTGATGCGGAGTCTGCTTTCGCTCGAGGAACTATCATGGTCCTGGTCTCTTTGCCAAGTTGCAAGTCGACATTCGGAATGAAGGCTATGTCCTCAGCGATAAAGTCGAGCAGGAGCTGAAGAAGCTCATCTGGATCCTTCTCATCAGTCTTCCACTCAGAGTGGAATCCCAATATCGGTGGACGCTTTGTGTTCTGGGCATAGCTTGCTGCAAAGATCTCAGGTCGGTAGAGTCTGTTTTTCCAATACACCAGAAAATCTTTGCTCATGTCTGCCTCTCCCACCTTCTCAGGATCGTTGATGTAGATCAGCTTTCCAGCATAGCGATGGCCGACCCCCTGCATGATCATCTGATGTGTTCTTGGAGGGTCAGGAATGACCGCATTTGCTAATTTCTCCAAGAGGCTGATGCAGAGCGGTGAAAGATCTTGAGCTGCGCAGTTGAAGGCGTACAGAGGATCTGTCAACTGTCTCTGCGAAATGGTCATGCCCATCTTGTCTGCTTTGTTCACATGGCTCCGAGCATTGGTTTTCAGGATGTTGATGCCTGATCGATTTGCTCTAGGATCATGGCCATGCGTCCCCGCAGGCGTGTTGCGAATGCCGGTTCCTTGCAGCCGATCTTCCTGGACCATATCGAGTGAGAGTTCGACGCCCATCTCAGAGGCGATCTCTTCCATTCGAATGACCTGGGCGGCTTTGCAAAGATCCGATGCGGTGTTCAAGAAAGTACCGCATTGGCCGCAACTCATTGTGCCGAAAGTGAAATGGATTTCACAAGTAGGGCAGTGCCCTTCAGGCATTTGAATTCCTTCCACTACAAGCCATTGCGTCTTGCCATAACCCTCTTTCGTTGGATCACAGGCTCTGAAGTCGAATCTGGGCCAGTTGTAGTTCGGCAGCATCTCCGTGGGGCTAATGCTGTTGCGATTCGCCCGGAAATTTGGCCGCCGGGTGACATACATTGTCTCGAGCACATTGAGGTCCGGCAGATTCTTACCAGCCTTCATTTGATCCTTGACACCCTGCACTTGATACTGACCACCGAAGATGAAAGGATGGAATGTGGTCACCTTGCCACACCATCTTTCATAGTCATCGAGAACGTCTTTGGTGGAAGATTCCAGCTTTGACGTAATCAACTCTTCATCTCCGGCAAGCGGTCCCCCGCTGCGTGCTTCAAAGAATGCCTTCTTCTTCTTTTGAAAGATCGCACGGTAATGGGCATACACGTGGTTGGCATACAAGTAGCGCGCATTCGACATGTCATACACAAACATGACATAGCGGCAGGAGATCCAGTCAGGGCAAAGAATTGTGCCGGCCGTCGTTTCCACGAGGCGATGTCCATGTACTGCCATCATATGCAAATCGAGAGCTATGCACACTGGCCGAGTAGATGCCATTGCTGCATAGTCTGTCGTGCTGATGCATGGTGCGTATAGTGATAGACGATCGTCGGCTGAATGTCCTCGACACGTCCATGGGCATTGACTGGCATACGAGGGAATTTGCCGCTGTTGTATTCGGCCACGCCATACTCCGGATCCAGCACGATGAAGCGCTCATGCTCTGGCAGCGCTTCTTCCACGTTCTGGTAAGACCAGTCGTTGTGATGCTGAATGGCTTTGAGTCGCATTGGCGTGTACGGCCTCTTTCCCCCGACCAAAGTCCCCTTTGGCGCCACCTTGATCTCCATCGTGAAACGATGGTTGCTCGTAAGGACAACCAGCATGTCATCGATGGTCAGCGACGGTCTGTACTTCTTCTTGATGTACATGTAGACATGGCTGAACTCCATCCAAAGTCCCTTCTGGAAAGCCGGCGGTGGGACACGGTTCCGTTTGTTCGTGTGCTCCCACCCACGCAGCAGACCAGAGATTCGGCGCGATAGCCATACTTGGTCGGAGCTGAGGTGGTCCAGTCTGGAGGCTCCGGGCACTTCCCTGGACTGTAGTGCCACCACCTGGTTCTCTGATAGAGGTGATGTGGCACCTTTCGGCATAGGCGGAGCCTTCGGCGGAGCCTTGGGCATCGCCTTCGCCTTGACTGCAGGTTTCTCCGTGGCAGGAGTGGTTGAATCGGCCACGGCTCCCGCCGGGCGTTCAGTTGGCTTTGGCTGAGGCTTCGGTGCCGGTTTCTCAACAGCAGCGGCCTCGGCTCCCGCCGGGCGTACGTCCGACGATGATGATGCAGTCTCTTCTGAGGACTTCTTGGATGCTTTGGGCTTGGGCTCCTGCGGTTGTTCTTCACCAGTTCGTTTGGCTGGTGGTACCTCAGCAGTGCGAATCTTGGTTCCCTTCTTGTCTTTCACACCTGATTCAGCTCCCCCCTGAAAGTCAGTGACTTGCTTGAACTTTCGGAGGGCCTCACCTTCGAGAGCTGGGATCGAATCCTCATCAGTGTAGATGCGGACGATGTCAGGCTCCTCTGGATTGAGGCGTAGCTGATACAAAACTCCTTGCACCTTGAAGCCTTCATCACGCATTGAGTCAGGCAAGTGCGTGAGGATTGGTGTGTCAAACAGGATCTCTTCATCGGGGTCTTCATCGTCATCCGGTTGATCGACATTCTCATGTCCTTGACGTTCTGCAGCAGCAATGTGTGGCTGCAGCAACTCCAAGATTTGCTCTTCATCATCCAAAGGATCATTCATCACCAGCAGCTCATCTTCCTCAGTGAGCACTGGCGGCACGAACTCTTTGTCACCGTCAGCCGGAACGGGCACATTCGCAGTGACAAACTCCATACCAGCTGCAGAGGCAGGAGCCTGATTGTTCTGATCGCGGCCGTCCGTCCCCGGAGGCGTGGTAGTGGGTGGTTCAAAGACTTCATCGATCTTGATGACCTTCGGCTCATCCACTTCCATTTTGTCATCCTCCTTGGGATTGGGCGCTCCCGAAGGTGCACCCCAGTCGGCTGCAGTCGGAATTAACCATTGGCCCGCGGTCCCCCGCTGCTGATACGCCCTCACATTGAAAGGTAGCTTTCGGGCG
The DNA here is from genome assembly GCA_963970005.1 of Durusdinium trenchii. Lineage (NCBI taxonomy): Eukaryota > Dinophyceae > Suessiales > Symbiodiniaceae > Durusdinium > Durusdinium trenchii. The sequence goes on from CAXAMN010021662.1 coordinate 943,573, forward strand.
GCTTCGATCTCTTCCTGGGCGGCGTCCTCCCACTCACCCCAGTCATCAAGGATCGCAATTTCCTCAAACTCTGTCAGCGCGACCTTTTTGCCAGTGCCAGTGATGGCGTGCTGGCGGATTTCGCCTGGGAACGGTTCATACCAATCACCAATGCATAGGTAGCCTTCATCGAACCGCTTGTTCCACACCCGCTCACGCATCAAAGCCTTGCGTGTCTTGTTGCCTCTCTGCTTTGCGAACAGGTTCGCGTCTCTCCTGAGAATGTCCACACCGGCCAAAACCCAGTAGTAATAGGCGAACAGGGCAACAGAAGCGTAGTATCGGACAAACAGATTCCGGTTGGCGTCTGTATTCAGGCAATGGAAGCTGTCGTACCTGGTACATGAGCGCACGAGCGTTGTGCCGGCCACAGTGATCACGCCCATCTTCTTGAAGGCCTCGGAAACAAGGACCATTTGGCGGGTGAAGTCCTCCGGCAAGCCATAGGACTGCCCATCGCAGTAGCAGATGACAATCAGAGCCGCTACATCCTTGCGTTGCCTTAGATCGGCGAGACGCCGCATCTGTTGGGTGTGACTCTCGGCCAGCTCAGCCTGCCACGCGTACGCGGCCTGCTGCTTTGCCGGATTCCTGTGAAGGACTTGGGTGTCTACCCATGGATTGCCTACGTACCCATAGTTTCCGTAGACATCGTTGCCAGCGTAGCTGACAACCACCACAGCTGGGGCAACACCTCCCGGTGTGCGTCGCGCTTTGTTGTCCAGGCACGCTTCGATTCCGTCGGTGATATCTTTCAGTCCCTTGCCCCAATGCATGGAGTATTGGGCTGATCCTGCCTTCTCAGTCAACAGGTCCATTCGCCCGGCCTTCAGGAACTCGCCGATATTCCTCTTGGTGCGCTTGACCGTTCCGTCGGCATACAGACCTTCGTCCACAAGTGCCATGGAACTGTCTCCTGCGAAGATGAAGTCGACCACGGGTTCCCCCGGGCATGGAAGCTGTGTCATGAACCTCGGAGGATTACACTCCAAAATTTCACGATGAGTCTCATCGATCCTCCCCAGGACGTTGCAACACGTATCATAGGGGTTTCCGTCACAAGTTGCATCGAGATGGGAACGACCATCATGCATGGATTCGCAAATGTGACCAAGAACAGAAGTGCGACGAAGAAGGTTCTTCCAGCACTCATCATTCCCTGCCTGAGTCGGCTGGGACTGCGGATCGATGTACATACCTGGGTGGTTCAAAAAGAACTCAATGGCATCCGTCTCAGTGGCACGAGATGCGCTCATCGTTTCAAGAAGGCAAAGCGGGATCGAAAGCTATAGATATGACTTACCGTCCCCGGTCGCGAGCTTGAGTTAATTGGCCACGGACACGCCGAAAGCTCTGTGAAGCATGTCGGTCATGCGGAATGTATAACTCTCCGTACGCTTCAATGACTCACCTCTGCCTTCAGCATGCTCATGGTTCCCGTCACACTGCAAAGACTCAAACGACTCGATTAAGCTGGGTAAATTTGCGCAAATCTTCCATGGCTTGCGAATGGATACACCGTGGACATCAACAACACCAACCATACATCCATCAAATGTCACCTGCTCCATCGCGTGGCGTTGACAGAAAGCTACCACGTGATCAAGTTTCCAGTACACACAGCCCTTGGGCCATTCAATAGCGATGTACGGACTTGCTGAGCGCAAAGAATTAACGAGATCCACCAGAGCATTCCAGAGTTTCCTGAATTCCTTTTGGTGTTCCTCTACTTTGTTGGCAGCTGATGGGATGGTTTTGTTGATGTGTATCCAAGGCGTTCCACGCGTGCAAGGCAAACTTGCCCACACAAGTAGCCTGCGGCCTTTTGGAAGATAACGTAGTTCATTCAAAACTTGTCGGACGATCAACTTACGGGTTTGTGGATCTAAGACATCATCATCTTTAGTTATACGAATCACCTTACAGCCATGTGCTGCCTTACGCGTGACCTCGCCGAGCTTCGATTCCGGACTGCAACACACTTCAAGCAAAACTCTGGTTTGAGACTCGGGCGTTGCTGCGGCCACGGGTCCCCCCGGGTGAAGTGCATCGGGCGTCTTCTGACCTGGAGGTTTGATGGACGCACGGTGCAACCCCAAAAGCTTGAGCAGTTGGTTCCATTTCTCTGAGCTCGTGAAAGGTTTGGTGAAGATGTCAGCTGCTTGAAGCATCGAGGGTACATAAACAAGTGTGAAGTGTTTTCGTTGGAATTGCTCAGCTAACCATGCTAAGTTCAGGCGTTGGGTTTTATCGGCATGACGGAAAGCAGGCGACCTCCCGGATTCAAGGATACGAATTGTTGCCTGATTATCTTCCAAGAATACCATTTCGAAAGTTCCCTTTCCAATAAGGTAAATGTCCATGGAACCTTCACGACCCTGACCAACGTAACATGAATCAGTGAGTGCATTCCTAATTTCACGGGACTCAACACCGTAGTCGATTTCGTTTGGACCAGGTATCCTAAAGATCGTCATCCCCGTCCATTCACTCTTCATAACCCTCTGCCCCTCTCTGCTGGACCAGTCCCAGCTCACGTCAGCATCAAAGGATCCATCCTTGAATTGTGCGATCGTGATTCTTTGAGCGGACAGGAATTTGTGATCGACTGGGCAGTCATCACAATCTCTTGGGTCAAAAAGGTGATTTCTGGGTTCAACATGGCGTCTAATGACCTGATCTCTCAAAGGTTCGAACTCCCAAGCATCTTTCTTTGCATTTCGGGCGCGTGTCCCCACGGCCGAGCTCTGTGCGTTGGCGTTTGTAACTCCCCCCGCGTTCCGGATGACTTGCCAGAGGCAGGAGGAAGGAAGACCAACTGTTCGAATGGACAGATTAGCGGCAATGACTTCCGCTTCCGTCGAGCTCATAGCGGTGGCCGTCTGCTTTTTCGAAAATGCAGTAAGGGGAAAGTAGGTGTTGGGTCCTACCATGGCCAAAATGCAACCTGAAGTTGAACGACTGTCATGTTCTCCGGCATGGTCACTGTCGGCAAACAACCACAGTTTACAACTTTGGGGTTCGTCACCAATGAAACCCGACTGCACGACGTCGATAGTAGAGTGGATATAGCACATCAATCTGTGTAATGCAACATCACACTCCTTCGACCATTTAGTGACACGGCTGGCAAGGCCCTGAGTCGCTCGAAGCAAGTCGAAACGCGCCATGCGCGCAGCGAACAACACTTTCATTAAGACTCTGCTTGCAATGGCCTGGAGTTCCCCCCGGCGTTCTGCCTCATCACCAATCGGTCTGGCAATTTTGTCGTCGTGGAACGGTGTGCTCACGGTCTTGAACTTCACTGGGTGATCTACTAGGCTCTCATACTTTTCAAGACATTGACGAAGAAAGCCCCTCATGTCGTATTCGACTCGAGTCACCGGTTTGATCATGCATCCCTGGTCTTCCTCAAGTTGATCCAGAAATGTGAAACCTTGGGCACGTGCGGCCTTTTTGGCCTGACTTTTGTCCCTTATCTTTTTGACAGCTGCAACGGCCATCTTGGGGTCGGAAATGCTCCTGTCGATGAAGTAGGTTTCCCCTGTCCACCAAAAGGGCAATCCTTGTTGTCGGTCTATTTTGGTGTCGTGCCAAACGTGGGGTGTGCCCCCCGCATCGCTGGCAGCGGATCCCTCCGTGCATGGAACATACTCAGTGTACCTAAGATCACCAGGATCGAACAGTCCTTCGACGCCTGCAGGCCTGATCTCAAAGCGTCGACGTGGCTGAACGTGATGATGTACAAACGTGCCATACTCGGGGAAGTGAGTCCAGTAATCCTGCGTTCGGCGGGCGGCGGCCGCTGGCTTACTAGCTGGATCTTCGAGCTTGTGATCAAACACATGTGCAAAAGGATGATCTGCAGCGGACATCTTGACGTCATGCGTTACAACATGGTCGCAACCAAGATACTTTCCTACATCTTCAGGGGTATCCATGTCAATATGTGTCCCTATGAGCTTCCACCCTTCAGCATGGTTGGACTCTGGACCGGCCATCTTGAAGTCATCTACGTAGACGGCTAACAAAAGGAACAACTTGTCATGCCAAAAGATCGATGGCCAGCACTCGGGGTGCACGGCCTTGAAGCCGACCTTGGCGAGGCAATCCTCGCAGTGCCGCTCCCAGAACCCGCCAGAGTCTGGGTGACCATAGAGAGCTAGTACAAGCGGGATGACAGGATCCTTGTATTTCCCGTGCCAGGACTTAGGCCACCGGTACTTTGGGATCCTGATCCAGGTCGGTTTGCCTTTCAAAGTGGTCTGGGTGTAGGCTTGTTTGCCGTCGCCCTGGGTGATTTTGTTCCCAGGCGCACTGCCATAGCAGTCAAGGGCTTTGCCCGCCTCCATGTTCGCTGGCGCCGAACCGAGCTCTGAAAAGAGGGCAACCATGTCGGACTCATCTTTGACTTTGTTCCCTTGGAACACCGTCCGACCTTTGTACTTCCTGAGGGGGTTATCCTTGGGAAGCTCACTGCCTTTCTCAACACAGAGTTCGAAAACATTGCCTACGTGAACCTTGGCATTGGCACGGACAGCTTCGGACGACACTTCATCCCACTCGCGTACCTTGTCATAAAGCCAAGCGGGCTTGGACTCCAACTTCACCCACTCAACGTCCAATGAACGTTGAGCATCTGGGGTGTTGCGGATTTCCTTCTGGCCTACGGGCCGGGCCACTAAGGCGTTTAGCCATGGCTCATACTGAACTGCTTTTTCTCTATGTGCATGTGGTTTCTCTTCATGCTCAACAGGCATCAAAGGCACACCTTCCCAGGCAGCGTCCATTTTCGTCTCAGCGGGGATATCCCCACTTTTGTAATGTCGCAATTTGTTGTCAATCTCTGCCACTGCTGCTTTGTGTCTGCTCTTCTCAGCAAGAAGGCGCTTGCGAGCCTCCTCGAGCTCATACTCGGCAATCGCTTTCTTCCTCTCAGCTTTAGAAGCTGCTTTCCATAGGAAGGGAGGGATTGTAGGTGGTTTTGACGAACCCTTGTACTTCCTTGCCTTGTATCCCCCGGCATCATAAAAGGACGAATCAGCTTTGGGAATCAATGTCGTTTCACCCGTGACGGGATCCAAAACCTCGATCATTTCAGCCTCTTCACCCCCCGGTTCGACGGCAAGGTCTCCCGACCCGCGAGCGCCTACAGGCTCTTCATCAACAAGAGCTTCTGGAAGCTCGGGTGGATCATCGGGTTCATACTCATGTTCTACGGCATGTCTCAAAACCTCCTGATCAACGAGATCCTCAACACTTGCAGCTTTGACATCATCGATCGACGGCGGATTGCTTGAAATGGTAATGCCTGGGTACAACCCCTCTCTAATCATGTTGTACCTACCTTTACATGGAAAGTGTAAACCGATGTCTGGAACAGCAATCTGATGAACTCTCAGTGGTTGGATCTCGGCACTGAAGTCTGATTCCATGACATCCTTCAATGGGAGAACCATGAACTCCTTTCTCCACACAAAATTGGACTGAACGGCATATCCCAAGAATATCCCCGGGTTTGATGTTGGCTCGAACCTGAGAGAAGATTTGGCCTTGTTCTTGGGGCCGATCCAGTAATCAATCCTCAACCCAAAGGGAACCAAAGGGCCTGTGAACTTCTCACCGAATCGAAGCGACCAAGGCGAACTACCCTCCCGGGCGTCGACGATGTTGTTTGCCATGCATGCATGCCTGGCAGCGTGAGCCCAATATTGGTGGTGTAAACCAGCTTGCTCTAGGTTTACCCTTGTTCCATCGATGACAGACCGAATCGATCTTTCAGCCATAGCGTTAGTCTTAGAGACGTATGCAAAGCTGGTTTGATGCCTCCATCCTAGCCTTTCGGCAGTTGCGATGAGTTCTGGTGAGTTGTCGGAATAAAATACTCCTACATCATCAGTCGAACGGACAAAATGCTTGAAGGCTGCTATGCACTCACGTGTTGATCGACGTGCGGCCGGATAGACATATCTGAAATCTGTTGCTACATCTTTCACGACCAATGCGACGCGAGCCCCATCGATGTCCATTTCTTCATCGTCACGAATAACGAGATGGTCAGCAGTCAAATGTTGTCCGAAATGATCCGCCTCTACCTGGGTCGAACCACCCTTGCTATACGATGGACGTTTGGTCATCTTTGCCCTCGAGCAAGCTTGACAAAAGGGGTTCTTCGGGGTATGAGTCAACAGATGCTGAACTGATTGTGCTTCTTCCTTAAGAGCTTTCTCTCCCCTATCCCTCTTCGGGTCCAACGGTTTTTCCACCAACCTTTCATCCACTGGCTCGGGATCATCTTCAACAGGATCCTCGCCGATGGGGCTGTCCTCATCGTCCTGGACCTCAATTGCCTCTTCAGCCGGCGACGCGGGCAGAGGGATCATGGGTCGCAGTCCCCTCGACCGATCATTCGTACCGTAAGGTTGACCTATGGCGGACATCGCAACACCAGTGGTTGATGGCAAGTATGGAACATAATCCTCTACTTCAAGTTTGACTTTGGTTCCATCTGGTTGCTTGAAGTATGGCCTACTGTAAGCGGGCCAATGGAAGCTCCATCCTGCTTCGATGCAGCGTTGTCCTACCGATACGACGGCTGGGCTATCTTCCAAGACGTACGGATTGATGTCAGCTCCCAACACGGGGACATTGACTCTGGCTTGGTCAGTGGCTTGAAAGACTCCGTTGGCAGTAAGAAGACTGACCGGTTTGGACGACTGAGACACTTCATCGGAATGTAGCATGTGCCTAGATACAAGATCGTGTGCGCTCCCAGTGTCAGCGATCCATGCAATCTCAGTGGCAGGCACTGTTGGGCACGACCTCTTCTCAAAACACTTGATGCAACCTATATCGGAGTTGCACAGGTACGAACATTCCGCCGGCAAGGGCAAAAGCTCGTCCCTAACAGCATTCTGAAGGTGTGAGGCTGCAATGGATGCGTCTTCAGTAGCGACACGAACTGCCTCAGCATGCTCCGGTCGACCTGGTGTAAAGGATCTTCGTTTCTTCTTACTTCGGGGTTGAACGGATCTCCAACTGGAAGAAGACTCAACAACTCAACAGCATGACTAAAAATGTTTGGTTGATCGTCAAAACGAACTCTTTGCGTAACAAAACTGTCAATGTTTTCTGTGTTGTCAAAATCGGTGCATAACGTGTTGGACGCGGAAAGGACCGGCGTGGCCACGCTTCCCAGCGGGCGAGTGATGAGGACGGAGGATCCCTGAGAGACCACTGCAGCCATGACCACTGCTCGAAGGAGGCAGACTGCTGCCGGTGCGTTGGAAGAAGAAGAATTCCCACCTTTCTTCCGCTGACTCTCTGAGCCAGTTGAGTTATCGGAGCCTGATGAACCTCGTGAGCTGCTTCGCTTGCGAGGCTTCTTGTCTTTCTTCTTCTTCTTTTTCTTGTCCTCTTTCTTCGCAGGGACAGTCTTTTCAGGGTGTTGGAATGCACAGTCTTTTCCTCGATGGCAACGCCCTGCCTTCCAAAACTTGCAAGTCTCCTTGCGAGATCCTGGTGTCAGTGATCTTGATCGAGATTGGCTGCGATCCTTACCCTTTCCCTTTCCTTTGCTTTTCTCGCGGCCTTTTTCGTGCTTGTAAGGACATGATGATCCGCGCTTGCATTTTCCGGTCTTTTGAAATTCGTAGCAGATGCCTTTCTTCTCTTCCGGAGCTGGCATGGTTGTGTCTTTGGACCCGAGCGAACGCTTCGTGGCGTCGCGCATCTTTTCCAACCTCCTCCGTTCGAGGTAGGCCCGGGCAGCAGTGATCAGGAAGTCGTACGTTCTTTCTTTGCTTCCATCGGCTGCACGGTCGTACAAGGCCAAGTCATGCTCAAGTGGCTTGAAACGTTTCACGGCCAGGTGGAAATAGGCTTCCAGAACACTATTTTCTGGTTCCTTTTTCATTCCGGCAAGAACGCTATCCCATTTATTTATAAAGCCCTTGAGGTCATCGTTGACCATTTTGACGGACATGAGGTCTTCGAGTCCGTAGATTGCTCCATGCTTAATGCTTGTGGCAAAATACTCGTGGAACCGAAGGAGCAAATGCCTACCTTTCACGTTCTTGTCTTCACGAGCACGCAGCTCCTTGAATGTAGCAATCTGCCGACCAAGGTCCCCCTCAGCGCAATTGGTCAAGCTTGCAAGAAGCTTTGCGTCGAGGGTTGCGAATCCCTCCGAATCATCCAAGGCATCAATGGTTTGGGAGTCTTTGTATACTTTCCCAACCCATGACCTCGCTTCATCCGGCTTTGCTGAAGCTGCAGCAATGTTGTCTCTCACCTTGATCTTCCAGTCTCTGTACTTCTCAGGTGTAGGGAACTTAGGAATGAGAATTTTATCAGCCTCTTTGGCTTTACTCTCATGACCCTTGTCTTTCGACTTCCTTTGCTGCTTCTTCAGCTCCTTGCGAATGATGCGTGCAAGACGCGATGATTCAGAACTTGAGTCATTGGAGTCATCACTCCCTCCTGACGAACTGGGTGATGAAGGTGATGGGGAAGGAGAGCGTTTCTTTCTGCGCTCCCTAGAGCGGCCCCTTTTTGGGCTTTTCTCTTTCTTCCTCTCTTTACCTTTCTTCTTCTTGTCTTTCTTTGACTTGTCACCACCCTCTTCATCAGCATCGGATGGATGAGGCTCTTCACCGCCTTCGATCCCGGGCTTCTCCAACTGAGTGCGAAGACTCGCCGGAGGCAAAGCTGGGGATGCCTGAGACCCAAGTGGCTGCATTGATGGTGCAGGCACTCGGTTCCCCGAGGCGTTGTCAAACCTCTCTCTCAACTCCTTGATTATTCGACTCTGTTCGGCTAACTCCGACCGAAGTGCATCCTCTCTTTGCTTGGCAGAGGCGCGTTCGTTCTCAACGACGGCGTGTCGTTCGAGCGAAAGGCGATCTAGATAAGCCCGTTGTTCATGAAGATGTTGATTTTGGTGGGCTTGGTTCATGTCACTCAATCGTTGATTGGCTAAAGCCTCAATGTGTTCCCTAGACTCCTGGACAGCCACTTTAGCTTGGTTCTCCACTACGTCTCTAAAATGCCTTGCATCCTCTGCTACTTGTTGCCCATGCTCGGCCAAAATGGCCTGATGTCGCAGTTCCGCGATCTGAGCTACCTGAGCTGACCTATCCTCATTGACGAAGACGGCTTGTTGATGAATCTGTCTTGCATCAACGTTCTGGACATTCATCACAGGAGAAAACTCAGGTTGAAACGGCGACGGAGCTTGAACACTGGGCAACAGGTCCCCCTGTGCACTGAAAGTCGGTGGCCCAATTGGCACACGCAACTCCAGCGGAACGACAGGGAGCTCAGGAGCAGGTGAACTTGACATCGCAGGCGAAGTAGGAACATAGCCTGAACGTGAGCGGTCACCACGGGAACTATCACCATCAGCCATGGCCTCTAGATAGTGCACTACCTATGGGTGGGTGAGACCAGGGCTAGTACCAAGCACGTACCGCACTTATGGCGATACGGCTGATAACCTGTAGTTACAGGAAAACGACCTAGAAGCGCCACCTAGTCGCACCTTGTTTTCCTTGAGCCAAAGTCGTACGAGTGAGACGTAAATGTCAATATGCTAGCGTGAAACTACAACAAACAACACTTCTCTCATCTTCTCTCCCCCAATCCCAGTGTTTCCATTTCTCCTGCAGACCATTCCTCAAGCGCGTGGCTTCCTCTTCCGATGGTGCCGAAACGTGAGCTCCCATGGCGCCCTGAAACCGAAAGGGGCCACGCAGAAGTTTTCACCAAGCCACCGGCCAAAGCGTCTGGCGCGTTGGCACGTTGCGTCTTGGATGTTGCACTATTTTAGCCGTGAGCCATGAGTCGTTCAGGATGTCGTTCATGTTCTTCATGTCCAAACATTATGGCTGTTTTACTCCCCTCCAGGAAGGACCTCACTTTGGATTTCAGCATGATTCAGGACAACTCTGTGAATTTCCATGTGCAATTGTGGACCGTCGTGACCACTCGAAATCACCACAGGAAAGAAAACTGTCGGACCGTTGCTGTCAGCGCCACTGCTCTGTACCGATGACTTGAGCCAAACGTTGTCGGCAAGAAATGGCGTAGCTCCAGATGTGTGGTCTATGCGTTGCAGGTGGGTTTTGCCATTGCCAGTGTTCAGGATTGCATAAAGGAACTCTTTTAGTTGAAAACATGGTCCTGCTGAAGCTATCACAAAGCTATGCATGTTGATACAACTTATCACTTATGGCAAGAATTTGGTCTGTGAACACTGAGCAGCACGGAGCGATACTGTCATCGATTCCACGTACCGGTCACCGGTCGTTCCCCACGTGCCTCCAGATCAGAAGGAGCCCAAACCTGCAGAGTCAGAGTGGCACGTTTGGAGCTCATCTCACTTAGCTTGCCTTCACTAATCTCTCAGCTGAAGGCGATCACAGCAACCTCCAACCTTTTTGTGTCGCCACCTTTGACATCAGCGACCAGTGCATCAATTACCTTACTTTACAACCCGATGGGCTGACTCCATAACAAAATACAAACCCATCCCATCTGGCACACGTTCCCCGAGAAATCTTCCGACATTTCCCGAGACGTCCCTCATGCCATTGTTCCCGGAATCACTCGTTTCGCCTCGCCCAAATCCCGACCCGAACCATCCACATCCCAGGGGCCGCGCCGCTAGATCCGCGGTCTTCGACTCGCCTCGATGTTGATCCCCAGCGAGGCCAGCTCTGCACGGCGCTCGTTCTCGGCGTTCACGCCCTCCGCCTCAAGTCGAAGCAAACGGTTTTTCAGCGGCTGAGCGGAGCGAAGTTGCAAAGCGAATCAGAGAGAAGGACCCAAACATCCTCAAGAAAACCAACATAAGGCTTAGATGTTGGTGGAATGCCACTAAAGTCGTACCTTCATGGATCGATCCATCCGGAAATCCACAGTACAAAAGCAAAAGCAAACTATATATACATCCCTTTCTCGAAATGAATTTGGATCGCACACGCACAAGCCGTTTTTTTGGAAGATCTGGTGACGGAATGCTGCTCATGTGGGGGTCAACTGTTCCCTTTTCTATACATGTTATCTTTTACATGTTGAGGGATTGAGGGATTTCTATTCTAGAACGTTCAACGCATCTGTTCGACAAATGTCCGCCGTTGTAGAATAGAACACACTTGCTGAACTGCTACAATCATCAAAGTATCATCCTGTACATGTACTAGGAACAACAACGCTACTAGTAACAAACGGCATCGCTACTAGGGGCTCCTCTGATTGCTTTACCTCGCCAGACCTCACTTCGAGGGCTTTCCTTTCACACCTGTGGCCGACCTGGGCTCCTGACAGGCGACAGCAAAAGCTTTGGCTCTCGCATGGTGCCCACGGGTGGCGTTTTCGCCTGCACGACGTGAAGTCGGAACGCTGCCCGAAAGCCACTGGTCCGGTGGATTCGAGAATAATCCCGAGTACCTATTAATAAACACTCACCGAACCCCTAAAATCGGTTTATATTTGGTTTTAAATTGCCGCCCTTTCAAACCGCTACTAAGCTACCAACATGGTCGATTTTGGGGGTAGTTCTTTTTATTAGGTTCCCCAAAGCTCCACCATGACACGCCGCGCTTACACCAGCAGGCTTTCCTTCCCTCAATGGCACGGACTCACGCAAACGCACTTGCCACCGAGGTCATGCAACACCGCATGGCACAGCGACATCACCTTTCGAAAGCTTTAGCTGTTAGTCTACTGAAGAATCACTATTCTAATGAAGGTTTTTGTAGGGGAAAAGGAAGACCCTTCGATCTGGCGGTTTTTTGCATTTTTGATACGAGTTTAATAAAGGATTTATATAAAATTTTCCTGGATTACTTTTTGGTTTTGAAACTCTTTCCAAGTGACACTATTTTGGCCCCCCCGATTTCAGGGACCCCCTATTAGAAAAAATGCGACCGAGGTTTTTTTAATAGGAGGGGGGGGAGGCCCGTGTTTATTATTAGGAGGACGGGATTAACCTTGTCTTTCCAAGCGCGCCAAAGGCTTCCAAACATAAACAGAAAATGCTGGTGATGCTGCAGAATAGATAGAGCAATGTTAGCATCTTGTAAAGATCGACCCAGTGTCTTCAAAACATATAATTGCCACCGAATCATGTTGCTTTTTTGTCAATGGCTCTGGAAAGATCTTAAAGAAATCATCAAACATTGTCGGAGATCATTTGATATTCTTTTGTTCAAGCTCTGTTGCCCTCATCCGACCTTCTCTGGCACCGGAAGGCGCGCACAAAGCGGGCCCTTGGCGCAACTGTGCACTGACAACACTCTTGGGTACTCTCTTGGGTATATCATTCACAACCCACCCCGGATGTTCAATACTATTCAGGGAATGAACCACAATTACATGATGTGACATGAAATCATTCTTTGGGCTGTGGTTCGAGCAATCAGCCAGAAATGATCCAGGAAACACGACAACTCTGGATTCACCGTCACTGATCTGTGGCCATTGGGCAGCCGTTGACTTGGTAAAACTGCCCAGGGTTTCTTCATCAACTTCTGTGAAGAACCCAGGTTCGTGTCCGAAAGAGCCTATGGACGTCCACAAGTGCAAATTAATCTATTGTGTTATTTTCGTCTATAGAATTTGAACGATTTGCTTCCTTGACATCTCACCCCGAACTTTCAAGAGTCTTCAATCCCCCACTCCCCCAATGTAGGCCCCGGAAAGGCCCCGTTCAAGCGCCCTGTTCGCCACCATACACCCACCTCTGGGGTCGGCGCCAAGGCTTCCGGGTCGGCGCCCAGCTCTAAGGCTTCCTGCAAAAGCTCGGGCGCTCCTCAGCGTCGAAGAAATGCGCCCGATGTTGTGCGACCGTCCCGGTGTTCCAGTGTGTTTCGGCATGAAGAAATCGATGCTATCACTATCAACGACCCCGCCCATGAATTGATCTCTGGCAGAAGCACCTATAGATGAATTAAGCTGAAACCGTTAACTCACCTGATGAGTCAACTGCGCGACGCTCCTGGCGGCGCGTCGTTCGCGGCGGAAGCCAAGGCGAAGGGGATTTCCTGGCGGTGCGATTAGAGCATCATCATGTCCTGCCGCGAAAAAAAAAATACGCACTTCATCGCACTTCCAAAGATTTCATGAGATTTGATGGAGCAAAAACAAAGAAACTTAACTTGTGCTCGAGGACCAACCAAATGGCGGAGAGTGGTCGAGAACTGGTGCTGGTCTAGAAGTCTTGTGGCCAAGTCTTGTGGCCATCACCCGAAAAGAGAGACAACACACGCATGGCTTTTGAGAAGAACTGCTTGAACCACCGCATTCCATGAAACTCCGGCAAAGATCATGTCATATATTTGACATATTTCATCCATCTTGTGCTAACCCTAGACTCACTGGCTCGGAAAACATCCTCCCGGAGCAAATGAAACAGGAACACCCGGAGCCAAACTGCCCCAGCCAAACTCGGGCTGATGCAGAGCCAAAAAGGGAATTCAATCACGGGTATTTGGCATGGCTTGGCCCCATGAAATTCGGAGTTTCGGCTGTTTCCCACGAATTTCAGGTGAGGACCTCATTCGGGTGAGGACTGGCCTGGACTTATCCAAGATTATTCAAGAGGCTTGTCAAGGCTTGTCTTCAAGATTCCCAGTTGAAGGACTCAATCGAAGCCACTCCAAAGGATGTCATACTGAACATGCTGTGGAAATGTCTCCGCATCCGAGAGCAATAAGTCCACTTGGATGTGATAAACCTGAGATTTTCACGCATCAAACTTATTTAATCTTGTTTAAGTAGTTGTTCATCATCACGTTAAATGCATCCAACGACCTTGAAGACTTGATGTCCCACATGATGAAATTCCAAAGAGAGCTCCAGTCGTGCCCGATGCATCGAGAGTTGCAGCATGTCCACCCGGACCACTTCGCTCGGTGTCCAAACCAGCATCGCCTGCTGCATCCGCTCTTCGGAACCCACACACGCGATGCACCCGACACACACGCGCGCGCGACGCACGCCCGGCGCACCGCCAGTGGTGCCAGCTCGGGACTGCTGACGCAGATCTGCAGGGAACACCTGGCACCATTGGGCAGCGGTTGGAAAGGCCTTTTGGAATCTATAGTACTATAATGTACTATAGTGTATATACTGTACTGCTAATAATTCAATGATTGACTGTAACCAAAAAAACACGACATCCAAGATCCATCCCATCCTGGCTCCCATCCAGCCCATTCATCGCAGCCTTTCATCTCCACACATCGCCCACAGAAGTGCGTCGACCGATGCGCTGGTCCGCACCTCCAGAGACGGAAGCGCATCTCCGTGGGAAGCCGCTCGTGGACGAAGCCAAAGAGCTCTGGCCACGAGAAGTTCCTCGCGAGAAGAGCTCCACGCTCGGCTCGGTCGGGGGAGGTGTTCAGGCGGGTGGAGGGCAAAGATCGTGCGAGTTTGGAGAAGTTGGGAGGGTTTAGGAGTGGAGTTTGGTAGTGTAGCAAGAAGCTAGTAGGTTGGAGGCCATCGCTATTGAGTTGGAGGCCATCACTACTATGGTTTCTATGGTTGAAAGGAATCGGATTGTGTCAGAAGACCAACGAATAGCCAGGCAGGCATGGCTCACCGAATGGCTCAGCAGTGCAGCTCCATAGCTCCCGTCTGTCCTGAGCCAACGCGTCTGTCCGTCCTCGTTGTGCGGTAGCAAAACGCCCCTGCGCCACAGTCCACCTTGAGCACGCTCGAGCAGAGTAGGTGCTGTTCATCTTCAACAATGGGGCTTCTACTAGGAGCAAGAAGCTACTAGGAGCAAAGGGCATCGCTAGTAGGAGCAAGGACGCTACTAGGGGCTCCTGGCCGTAATACTAGGAGCAAGGACGCTACTAGGAGCTACTAGGACGCTACACGTTTAATGCACTGGGACTGTTGAAGGCCGGGCATCATGGGGTGTGACTGACGCTCTCAACAGGTGCATGTACAGCGGAACACACCGGGCCAGGGCACGGAGACCACAAATCCAACGACACTACGTGTACAGAACAATCTGGGAATGCATTCAACATGCGTTACGTGTCCAACATTTGCTGCAATGATGTGTTCTTTTCCGGCACTGGCAGTATCTTCGTGGTTTTTTCATGCCATCGGAGGGGTCCACAGTAGCAGTCCCATCTTACAGCCGGAACACCCGGCAGCCGGAACCCGGCTCCCGTTCGCCCTGTCGGACTCCTGTGTTTCTTCTCCTAGTAGCTTCTTGTTACTACTAGTAAGGCACCTGTTACTACTAGCGTCCTTGCTCCAAGCAGGAACACTCCATCAAAACGCATTGACCGGTCCCGTCCCCTGACATCACCCCGTATAGATGCCGCGAGTTCGTCCCGTGTCAGTGCTGTCGAATTGCTGTGTCCGTCCTCGTGTGCTCTCCGATCTCTCTGGGTGCCACCGACTCTCAGCCACAGACTCCAAAGCTAAGGAAAGCATCGGCGCTCCGTGCTTCCCGGGCAACTTAGGCCTGAGGCCAGTTTGAGCGGCGAGCCGTTCACAGCCGTTTTGGAGCATAAGCTAAAGTCATGAATTACAGTTTCTTGCACGCTTTTGGTGCCAGTTTCAAGTGGGATGTCCAAATGTTGGACTTCGGCAGTTCACTGCATGGCACTGCTCACTGGTGCACATCTCCGAGCGGCAACAGCGCAAAGAACTGGGTCAACCTGGAGGCCATGGCGATGGCCTGTGAGCAACGTGCATGGTGAAAGGGCTGCAGTGCAACGTGCATGGTTCTTCTCATGGTAGTTTTCTTGAGCATGGTGCGTGATGTAGTAACAAGACGAGCAGGATTGAACTTCTATAAGATGTATTTGACCTTTTTGCAACATGAATTGGGTCCACAGGGTGTAGAGAATCTGTGACTTGGTTCGGATCAGCACCTCAGCATCCTCCTGCTGACTGGGCGTTGGTACCTCAGAGTCAGGCACGAATTCTCACGCAAAGAATAAATGCAGAAGAACACGGACAATCTTTGTAGAAAGATTGTGCCTTTCATGGACGTAGCTGGGTCGGCTGACCCTTCAAGAAAGGCGAACAGGAAGACTGTCGATGCAGTCTTTGTGTCGGGCTGCTAGTGGCTAGAGGCAAGGTCTTAGCACATTAGGGATGATTTTGAAGCAGTCACAGTTTGCCACACCACCTGAACCCAAGAATATGGATACAAGGAAAATCATAGAAAATCCTTAGAACAAAAGTTGTTCTGAGCTGGTCAACAGCCATCTTCGCCTTCCCGGATTCTCCGACCCTGGATTCCTGGCCTCGACGACTTTCGGCTTCGCGGTGGCCCTGCGCAAAGCCGCAGCAGTGGGCCACGGGTGCAACGGAGCCAGAGCACCGTCCGAACCCGAGCGCATCACCAGGTACCCTCCACAGACTGAAGATGTTTCTGTGCATAGCCTCTAGATTCAGGGCCTCCATGGTCAGCAGCGCACCACACGAAGAAACGGATGTAAATGGCGCCAGTGAGCGCTGGCAACATTATATAACATGTGCTGCTAGTATGTGAAAGACTCCACACTGGAGACTACTCTGGAGATGGACTTCTTTGGTTACAAGAACTTGCAATGTTGCCTACATTGTTGCCTACATGTGTTCCACTCGGACCCCACGCGTTGGTCGGACCAGCTTGGTAAACTTGAGGGACCCAAGTGACTGGGTCTGCCGACTTACTCCATGTCTGGAAGAAAGACCTTTCACTGGAATGCCACTCACTAGAGGCAGCAAAGGAATCTGCTGACAAGATAGGTCACAATCTCTTTGAAATTCTGGACCATTCAGCAAACTAGGTTGGAGGCCATAGCTTCTAGGTTGGAGGCCATTGCTATTAGGTAAAAAGGAAAGAAGGAATCATACCCATTTCAGTTCTCAAAAAGGTCCAACCCCGCCTGGTGACCCAGGAGAGTCCTCGTTTCCTCGGTGGTTCTTCTGGGACTCCTCGGCCATGCGTGGGCCGTCGGCCCACGAACCGGCGAAAAAAGGGCCAACCGCCTCAAAGAGGCTTGAACTTGCAGGACCCAAGAAACTTGAGGACCTATATGTTCCCCAGTGTTCCTCACCTCCAATTGGCTGAAGTCAAACAAAGTGCGGGTTGTAAAGAATTGGTCAATCTGCAAGCGGTGCTCATTCTTCGTACCATGATCAAGTCCGTATCCAGACCTCTCCGTACCTCATGAACATTCATGGTCTTCTCATGTTTTCAAAGTAGATGTGACATCCTCTCGAACCAAACATCCTCTATGTTCCTCTTCTTGGCTCAAGCATGAGCCTGTGACTAATTAGACAACGATAATGACCAATAATCCTTCGGAACAATCCACTGAAAGACATACTAGGAACAAGAAGCTACTAGGGGCTCGTGGCCTTACTACTAGGAGCAAGGACGCTACTAGGGGCTCCTGGCATCGCTACGAACGGAGCATTCTTACTACTAGGAACAAGAAGCTACTAGTAGCAAAGGGCATCGCTTCTTGTAACAAGTGCCTTACTAGTAGTAACAAGAAGCTATTAATTTACTTTAATTCTAATAGCTTCTTGTTACTACTAGTAAGGCACTTGTTTCTAGTAGCGAGGCACTTGTTACTAGCCAGTTCAAGTTCTTGGAAACCTCGCAAGTCCCCGCCATCGCGCAGTTCGACGGCTCCTGCTTCGTCCCATCGGCTGGGGGCCCCGTGCGTTGCTCCACCACCTCGGGTTCCCGTCGTCTCCTCAGCGAAAACGGAGGTGACTCACCAGTCAGGCTGCCCGAACGAAGTGAAATTGGAAGTATTTAGGATGGGCCCTATGATTGGTGGGTATAGTAAAGTCATGCAAAATCATGTAAATCCATCCTTGGGTGGGGTCACCTGGGATTCAGGCCCGCGTGCTGCTGACAATTCGATCAAACATCTAAGTGCGCGATCTCGAAAAAATGACAAGCTGGAAATTACATCTGCAGGTCTGCCAATCGGTTGGAGGCCATCGCTAGTAGGTTGGGGGCCATTGCTATTAGAAACAACGAAAAAAAGAAAGGAAGAAAGGTCCAATATAATTTGTTAGGTTCGAGGACCATTGGCAAAGGCCATGGTTGGAGGCCATTAAGATAGTTTGCTATTAGGTTGGAGGCCATTGAGGTGGCACTCTCAGGCAGACCTGTAGATCCAAGGCCCGATGGCCTCAGCAAAACTCACAAACGGGAAGCAAACATCAATCCTAATGTTGTCTTTAGTAGGTTGGAGGCCATCGCTACTAGGGTGGAGGCCATCGCCATTGGGTTGGAGGCCATCCCAAGGATTTATGCTTGGGTTGTGTAGTTTTACTCATCTCCTCATGCTCATGCTCACTAGCTCAATGCGCCCTCCGCCCCTTCTGTGGCAAGAATCTGTTTGAAGGCTTCCA
The DNA here is from genome assembly GCA_963970005.1 of Durusdinium trenchii. Lineage (NCBI taxonomy): Eukaryota > Dinophyceae > Suessiales > Symbiodiniaceae > Durusdinium > Durusdinium trenchii. The sequence continues at coordinate 962,005 of CAXAMN010021662.1, forward strand.
CTAGCATCCAGCCCAATGCCCATTGAACCTGTGGAAGCATCAGCAGGGATTTGGCACGTGCCTCTCAAACCCTCTGTAGAAAATTATGTTAAAGAAACTCGAATCCAGTTGAAGTGTCAGGTTGGTTTCCCTGACTGTACACATAAAGAGCATGTTGTCCAACACGTGCAATATCATGCAATCGTCCTATGACCCCAGAAATTTAACAGAGATCATCCTTCCACCTGTTGCAAAATGTTGGGTCAACGGGGGGGATTGCCCGGAAAGGCAACCTTTCCGATGACCCAACATGGTCCAGTGGGGTGTAGATGATCCACTTCGATGATGATGATGATGATGATGATGATGATGATGGATATTGTTACTTTTAGATGTTATGTTTATCTTTATACGGATGATGAACTGATGCTCTACGTGCATGATGCGGATGATGCGCTGATGCGCTATGGACATGATGCCGATGTTGATAATGAGCTGATGCCCTACGTACATGATGCGTAGGATGAGCTGATGATGATGTCTTGAAAATCCACTCAAGTCGCCTTGGAGTTCGAACTCCAAGAGGATGAGTTGAGTGGCCCGAAAGGCACAACACCCTATAAAACACATGGATTTCTAACCCTCAGCATGTTGCTTTCCGGGCAACCCCCCTTTTACCCAACACGTTGTCATTGGAATCTGCTGCTATCTACAAACACATACGGTATCGCTTTTTAAATATACGATTTATTAAACAGGTGAACAGGTATTTTAGACTACCTCCGGCAAGGTTTTTGCCAGCCCGGCCCGACCCTTTAAACATACGGAATGAACATACGGTACGATTTAAATATACGGTCAACTTACATATGTGCGGCGGCATTTATTTGGTACTGAGCTCAAACGCACTATCTACTATGTGGAGGCCCTATCTCGTTTCGACTACTTAAGTAGAAGGTCATGTCATGTCACAGTATCTCGCTCAGACTACTTTAGTCTTGGTAGTCCCGGTGGTCTTGGTGGTGATTGTGGCGGTCTAGGCGGTGTTGGTGGTGCTCTTGGTAGTCTTGGTGGTCCCGGTGGTATTGGTGGTGGTCTAGGCGGTGTTGGTGGCGCTCTTGGTGGTCCCGCTGGCCTTGGTGGTCCGGTCTTGGTGTCTCGGTGGCCTTGGAGGTCTTGGTGGTCCCGGTGGTCTTGGTGGTGATTGTGGTGGGCTAGGCGGTGTTGGTGGCCTTGGTGGTCCGGTCTTGTGGTCTTGGTGGTCCCGGTGGTCTTGGTTGTGATTGTGGCGGTCTAGGCGGTGTTGGTGGTGCTCTTGGTGGTCTTGGGGGTCCCGGTGGCGTTGGTGGTCTTGGTGGTCCGGCCTTGGTGGTCTCCATGGTCTTGGTGGTCCTGACGGCCTTGGTGGTGGTGGGCTTGGTCAGTGGTGTTGGTGGTCTTGGTGGTGATTGTGTCTTGGTGGTCCCGGTGGCCTTGGTGGTCCGGTCTTGGTGTCTCGGTGGTCTTGCTCGTTTTGGTGCTCCCAGTGGTCTTGTAGTCTTGGTGGTGATTGTGG
>CAXAMN010021662.1:978538-1000128 GCA_963970005.1 Durusdinium trenchii
ACGCTACTAAGGGCTCCTGGCCGTACTACTAGGAACAAGAAGCTACTAGGGGCTCCTGGCATCGCTACTAGGAGCAAGGACGCTACTATCATCTTTCAAGAATATTCTGATCTTCGCACATCCGTGGTGCCCAGGACTTTCGCCGCCGGGTACTGCAGCAGCACAAACCTGATGAAGTGCGACGGTGGCGATGTCCGTCAGGGAAAATACCAAGGGAAAAGCCCTGGTAGGGACAGTGGGAGTAGCCCAACCATCAAGCTTGCAGAGACATTCAGCCATCAATCCATCAACTGCCTATCAACCCAAATCAACATGTAAAGCCTATCAAAATGTCGGTCTCCTGTTTTTGTCTTTTTTGTGAGCATTAGCCTCCCTGTGGCCCTTTAGTCTCCTTTAGTACCAAAAGCCACCCGATGACCTTCTTGGATTCTGCTTACAGCCGAGCTCTTTAGGCAGACGTTGCCATCACTTCCTCCCGCCACTTCCATCGATGGATGTTTCCATCTCGCATCGTCTCGCCCCGCCTCTCCATATGAGCGATGCGGTCGGGGTCCACCGTGGTGGCAGTGATGGAGTAGGTCATCAAGGGCAACAAACATTTGAAGGCCCACATGGCGAAGAAGGTGCTCACCGTGGTCAAGGTCCCTTGGAGCATTGGCGTCGCATGGACAGGGGTGGGGAGCATGTTGGGTGGCACTGGATCACTGGGGTGGCACTGGAGAAACACACATGAATGGAGTGAACAATGAGGCACTTGCCAGGGTGGTGTTCAAGAACGCACCGTGACAAAGCACCTGCATGGGCATGAAAAGCTGTTCACATGTAGCGCTCATGCTCCCTCGACCACTTCTGCAGAAGGTCATAGCTCTGTCCCCAAGCAGGCACCCAACACCGTTCAGAATCGAAGAATTGAATGCCAGTCGGTCCGCACTCTTCACCTTTGAGAAGCTTCCCCTCATCGGAGCGCGTCGATCGGCTTCCGGAACATCGGTCACCCAGTTCATCGGCGCTGCGCCGAGACTCGACAGACCGTCTCGATCGGATCATCGTAAGGGTAATTCCTGAGTTGCGGTGACAAGCTGAGCCTTTTTTGCGACTTCATGAAACCCGACTCTTCAGAAATTGGATTCACAGGTTCAACGGTTTCAAGTGAACGGTGGAAAGTGAAACCAAGCTATCCAAAGTACCTGAATTCATGACCAAACGTGTTTCGAGGCGCGTTGAGTGGAACGTCACATGCAACGTTCTGCGACCCAAGGAGGGCCCCCTGCAAGTCTAAGAGCAATTCTCCAGAGACCTGCCAACCGATGCCTTTTAAAGAGACCTATGCCTAAGAAAAAGGCTTTACGTAATCCAAGAAACCCCTTTGTCTGTCTATCTTTACCTCTCCGAGTCGGCGGCAGAGTTTCTGAGATTCCATGTAGACGCTGATGACGCCCAGCAATGGCATCAGCCAGTTGAACTGCCTCACGCAGCACATGACGCTCCGTCGGGAAAGCCTGCGTTCCGTGAAAAAGAAGGAGGGTGACTGCATGTGACGTTGCCCATGCTGCGCGCAACGAAGTGGCCTCAGCAAAAAGTCCATCCAATGTCCAATGCTACCCCTTTGTGCTTTTTGACATGTGACGTACGCAACTGCAGTTTGGTGCCTGATACCGGCGACGAAGAACCGCAAGTGTCCCAAGCGCGGCCGGTGCGCACAGCAAGACCAGCCAAAAACACAACCTCGGGCGATGCGGCATGGGCGCGTGTGTCCGGTGGGTATCCACAAGTGGGTTGAACCAGCTGTGAAGAAGTTTGTGCAACACTTGGAAGAAACATAAGTCTGTGCAAAAGGAAAGAAACAGTGTTGGCAGTTCGAATGTGACACATCCCATGGTTGAATCCAAATACTAATCCAAGACACACAAAGGGAACTTGGAAAAGAGGGTGATCTTCTCCTGGCCATTGCGCTGACTTGGGGGATGGGTCGACCATCTGGATGTTTCAGCATAATAGGATGGGAAGAACGGTTTTCCAAAGAGTGTTCACATAAACAGTTCCCATATCACTGGTTTTGTATATGACATCATATATAGTGATATACATCAGTAATATGATCAGTGACATGTGTTCACATAAACTTACTTATCACTGATCCATGGCCGTGATGATCCCACTCCTTTGTAATCCTCGATGAGAGCCTGACATGATTGGAGGTTCCTGGTTTCAGCCTACCATGGGTTATATCAATCACCCCTGTCATTGACCCAATTTGTCCATTCGCCTCTGCCAATTTGGAAACTCTCGTTTCCATGGTCTTGTGCGAGTCTCCACCCTTCTGGTCCACAACCACAGTATTGTTGAAGGACAACATGCTGCACAACTATATCTGAAGATACTGCATCCTCAGTGGTCCATCTTACTTGTTGGACTCGCGTCCCGTGTCCTTGGGCAAGCTATCCAAGATGTGCTGCTGGCTGCCGTTCAGCAGAAACAAAAACTCTACCAGGTCCTGCATGGCACGTGTGAACCTCGGACCATGTGCGCCACTGTGCACTAAGAAGACGATGCTTGAAAGGCATTGTCCCGATGAGAAGGATTTGAGTGATTTGAGCATCTTGGTTTGGTTTGGTTTGGCAACCTGTTCATTTCGCTTTCTTTTTCGCCAATGTGGTCTCAGGGCCTTTGGTCGTTGCGGCCCACAAGTGCCGTTGTGTGCTTAGCTCTGCATAAAGACTTCGCTCTGCTTGCAGCTTCGTGACACAGAAAGCTGGGAAGATCAATTGGATCAATACATATTGACATACTAGTGACAGGTATCGCACCCTGTTGTTTCATGTTGCCCACTACTCACTGTTTCCGGTTCAGACTTCGACCCAGCCACTGGTAGACACGCAAGAAGGAGAGAATCCTTGGAGCAGCTTGGCCAAGTGCCAAACCAGCCCTCCAGCCAGCGATGAAGACCCAAGAAGGCCCCGAGATTCTCTTCGAATTTGAGCTTTCACGACCATCTCCAGAAAAGTGTGACCATGCATGAGTACAAGATCCTGTAATTACTGACAGAACTGCTTTGTTGCAGCCTCTTCGCAAATGTTCAAGCACAGGGGCATTCAGCTACAATTTATGGGACACTTCAGGGGAGCATCAAAGCTCTGATGTTCCCGAACCTTCTCAACTACCATAGACCATCTATCTTACCTTCAACAAACCTCCTCTTTGCCCCATAAAGGAGGGCTCACCGGTTCGCAGCGTCTTTATGAAATCAACAAAAACAAAGTACTGAGTACTGTAAGTTCATTCCCATCCCGTCACTCGGAGAATTCTGAGCTTCGGAGCACCACCGGGCAGGAACATCTGCAGCGCTGCAGTGGAAGCGCCCACCAAGGGCACCAGCAGGAGCCTCACGATGACGAGCAACGGGCGCCTTCTTCTGTCGCGACCTGGTTCTGATCTGATTCTTTTGGCAATCTTGGACCATCTTCATGCCGTCAGCTGCTTCCATCATGGTCAGTCTTGGCTTTTGAAGCCTGTCTCGTGCTTCAAGACGCATGAGATCTCCAAGTGTTGCTGCTTCGCGCTTTCCGGATGAAACACCGTGAAGGATCTGGGAGTCCAGATATGAAGATACGAGCCAGAGTACATAGACCAAAGATACGGACCAGGGATGGTATCATTGGTGACTGGAACGTGTTTGAAGGACTGACTTGGGATTTGACAATCTTGAAAAACAACTGTGGTTGTAGAGTCTGACCTTCTTCCTCAACAGAGCAACTCATTCTGAAATGAGCTTTTGCGGTAGCTGCTTTGGGACAGGGAAATCAATCACCGAATCACTTCGTTTCACACCAAGCTGCTGCATGATGCGGTCGGCCCGCGCGCCGAAGGACGGCAACATCTCGTGATGCCTGGGAGTCTTCGGCCTTCCCCACATTGCTATTAGGTTCCACTCTGTTCGTTGTTCCTAGTAGCGTTCTTGCTCCCTAGTAGCGATGCCAGGAGCCCCTAGTAGCGTCTTTCCTGACGTTCCCCACCCTCTGAGATATGTAAAACCAGGATACCTTGGGGAAAGGATATTGCTCTGGATCAAAACCTGACTGAGATTAAGTGGGTCATGGCACCAAGATACCAATCGGGCACGAACTACCTGGACCAGGGCTCCAGGCTATACGCCGCGTTGCCAGTCGGAGTCGAGCGAGACAGACTGGCCTTCACACCCTCTCTGGAATGTGAAGACAAAGGACCCAATGAAAGAGACAATCAGAAAAGATTGTCAAGTGCAAAGGACCATCCATTGGGGATGTCTTTGCAACCCGCATTAAAAAGACATGCAAGTTTCAACAGCACCTGATTTTCGAGGTAGAATTCATAGCCAGGGATTTTTCCGGCAGGAAAGCTTCTACCATTGGATTTTCTGCGTTTATCGGTGATGGCAGGAACAAATTGCTGTTCAGGCCAAGATCTAAAATGGTTCAACATGGCTCTCAGTTTGGTGGCCAGGGCTCCAGGCTTTAACCCTTCCCCATATGGCGCTGGTGCTAAGAATGGAAGGTACAGTAGCTTTCAGCCTTCCCACGCCTCTTTTGGACCAAACATGGGGATTGATGGGGATTCAATGATGCGGATGGTGCAATAAAGAAAAGATATCTCGAAACTTCAAAGCCGGGTAGGAACAAGAAGCTACTAGGGGCTCCTGGCCATACTACTAGTGACAACAAAGCTTCTAGGGGCTCCTGGCATCGCTACTAGAAACAATGACGCTACTGGGGCTCCTGGCCATACTACTAGGAGCAAGGATGCTACTAGATAGATCACATGCATGGTTGGCCCATCCGCCCTGATCACTACGTGCTCCCCGGGAGTGCGCACGGCCACATCCTGATTGCAGCCGGGCCACCCTAAGCCCTGCTCACGTGCAGAGTGATAGTGGCTTCCTTGGGTCACAACCCAGTGGCATTGCTTCGTTTGCGTTTGTTTGACGTCAGTGTTGGTGCATCCCTAGTGATTTGCAACCTGTTGATTGGGATTGGATTTGCCATCTTCTACAGTCTTATGGCACCCAAATGCCAGTGGTCAAAAGGCTGGGAGGACCTCTACATGTCAGATCAGCTCTTCATGAAGGAAACAACAGTTGAGCATATGTATTTGCATTAGTCTCGAACGTAATCTGCCTGCAAAATCTCTCGCTGATTACGATGTCCTTGCCTGACTACGTCGAAGGCTCAAGACAAAGCTATGTTCCGCTCGCATCACTTAGGCCACAGGAACAATGTTCGCTACGAACGGGGCTCCTGCCATCGCTACGAACGGAACAAGAACGCTACGAACGTGGCTCCTGGCCGTACTACTAGGAGCAAGGACGCTACTAGGAGCTTGACCAATAAACTGCAAAGAACTCACAGTTCGAATAGTCTTGGGATTGGAACATCGCTTAATGTCAGGACTCGGTTTCTGAGAGGCAGGGGTGAACACTGCAACAAATACGGCTTGATGATTCCGAATCTTCCCTCTATGAAAACTCACCCCCCGACGGGCCAAAACCAATCCCTGGTAGGTTGACCTCCCTCCTAGTCCATTCCGTTCATCTTCTCTGGTCAACTCAGGTAGCCCGTTTTGACTCTGTATAATAATAAGCTACTAGGAACAAGAAGAAGCTAGTAGAAACAATCACTCACGTTTGTGGAGAGTTCTACCAGCTTCGGATGTTGTAGACGGTGATGGCGATGGTGACCGTGGCACAGAAGATCCCAGAGCACCAGAGGCACACCAAAACGGTGGGAGGATCTTGATACCTCACGGCGTCAACGAAGGCAACCGTCCAACGGTTGGGACGGTGGGAGAGTGGTGAGAGGGCTGTGGTTCTCGGGTGGTTGAACGGCCAAAAGGGTCAAATTGCCCGAGCAACACGGTCTGGAAGTTGTTTGGGAGCACACGCACAGCTGAACAGGGACCCAATCGAAAGCAAGCTGAACCATCAATTCTGCACATGTACTCAAACTCGGGTACGAGAAGGACCATAATGCATACTATCATGTTACAATCTCATCGATAAGCATTATTAACCGCATGCACTTTCATGATCTTTCATGTCTTTCTCATCATCGCTTCGCCCCATCCATCTCCAGCCTCCCCCGAACCAACAATGTCATCATAGAGGCTATAGTATTGCTACTAGTAGCGTCCTTGCTCCTAGTAGTACGGCCAGGAGCCCCTAGTAGCGTTCTTGATCCTAGTAGCGATGCACTTGTTCCTAATAGCTTCTTGTTAGTAGTACTGCACTCCAAGTGGCATATACTCCGTGGGGCGAGCCACCATCTCCGCCATGGCGCCACGCCCGCCACGCGTGCGCCCGCGCTGCGCCCGGCGCGCTGCGCCTGTCGGGCGTTACAGTGACGCGGAGACCGCTGGAGGGATGAACGAGCAGGTGAAGCCAGTGGTGGTGCTATGAAGCCAATGGCTGGGAAAACGGCTATGAAGCCAATGGCTTAAAAAAGCTCCGTTGATCCTTTGTAAGAGAGTTCCAGAATTCCCCCAAGAAAAAAACATGTCGGCACTGTCAAGTTCTGCAAGGTGTGTCTTCTTTGTGGCCAATCCACTGGCGGTGACTGATAGGTCTTCACATTCGAGTCACACGTCCGTGAAGCTTGAGCAAGAAGGAATCAAAGAAGCCACGGAAATCCTCCCTGACTTCACGATGGGGTGACCCTCATAACCTCGCTCAATCGAATAGATGTAGGACTTAGTATTGAAATCAGAATGAATCAAATGACGATAACCCATGAGTAATGAGAAATCTTCCAACACGATCACAAAGGAAACCCAGGACCTCCCTCCATCCTCACCATACTCCATGATCTTTCATAGCCATCTCAAATTCCCAGGTAATTCTGCAAACGGTTCTTCCAAATCCGTCCATCCCCCTGGCGTTTCCACAAGGTGCAAATGCAATTTCTCTCCTTGACGCCCGGTGGGAAGTTCCCCTGAATCGCCTGGGTGGCCCAACCACCTCGGATCTCGGTCGCTGAGAGGAAAAGAACATGCATGGCCGGCATGGCCCTGCAGAAAAATATCATGTCCTCCCAATGGTGCATCTAGTCTATCGATGTGGAAAATACACGGCCAAATGGTGCATCTGCCTGGTATAGCACCGTGTTGCGAGTGAATATGTACCGGCCTAGCGAACCTGCTTTGGTCTTGCTTTTTTCTTTCTGCTGATTACGGCACTTTCTGGCAGACCTGCCTGTGGTTTTACCCAGTGGACCACATCTTCGACTGACTATACTTGGAACTACTGTAGTAGATACGAAGAGCACGAAGAGCGCGTTCGACCTACCTGGCTGCTGTCGACCGCTTTGTTCCGCCGAAGGGCTGGCGACCGCTGCGCCGTGCTGGAAGAGCGCCCGGGCGGCGGGCATCAAGATGCCCAGTGCGCTGGGCGGCATCTGACCTCATCCGATCGAGGTCAGCGGGGATAGTGAGCGAAGACTTGGAATTTCTTTGGTGGCTTGGTCTTTTGTGTGTGCCGGGAAGCATGTGGTTGGTTGGTTGTGACGGTTCACACACCACCTTGTGATGCTCCGACGAAGGGTTGCTGAAGCAGTCAGAATCAGATTCGATCATTGCCCAGCTTTGTTTAGGGTTTACAGTGACAGGCATGAAAGCAAGCATTCCAGGCCACACTTCCCGTGAGCAAAGTTTTACACTGGGCTCAGGCATTGCTATCAAACTCAAGGGAAAACAGTCATACAACAGTCGTATACATGCCAGTCAGGACTCTTGGCTCAAATCCCTAGGCGGCGGTTTATGCAGAGATTGGCCTAAGAAGGTTGTGACTGCAGCATGCCCCGGTTCCCCACCCGACCGAAGGCTGTGCGTCCGTGCCCATCAAGGCCTGGGGCACAAACAGCAAGAGATTCCGATAGGGTAGGAGATCTGTATCTTTTTTGGCACCTGGGGCCTTATTTGTGGCCTCAGTAGCGAACAAATAGACCATGACAACTACCATGACAAAAACGAGACATATTGGGATTCGCCGCGGATCTCTGACTGTTTCTTTCCCGGTGCTTTTTTGCATCTGCCTTTTCTGCTTCAAAACCACCAACAACCATCCACTTCCTTCACACTGTCCAGCCATCCAACCATCCAGCTGAACACTACGTATAGCACCGCACTGGCACCGGTGCCAGGAACCCGCTGCCCTGAAAAGCACCCGCTGCCCGCGGCCCGCGGCTGGCGCCTTCATGATGGCGCGGAGATGCAATGCGCCCAGGGACCACTCCCCGAGCCTCGCCTGGACGTCGGCGGTCGTCCCGAGCGGTCGTCGTCGTCTCATCTAATACACGAGATTGGCAAGCAAACGAGATAGGGTATCAAAACAAGAAAGCTTATAGAAAATCCATGGAAATTCCTAGAAACCTGCGTGTGTTGTATTGAGGGTCATGCAACCCTCTAAGTGCCTCAATCTCACATTCTACTTCAACTCTTGGAAGATCACCGACAGACACACTCGACTTCCCATCCCGTCTCTCCACCTGCATCACATCTCTAAGCCGATCTCGCAACTCTTCTCGCAGGCCTTCGCACAACTACGACCCACACGTCTCTTCTAAAAAGCCTCTCTTCAAAAATAAGGCCCTCCAACTCCAACGATACTAGTAGCTTCTTGCTCCTAGTAGTAAGGCCAGGAGCCCCTAGTAGCGTCCTTGCTCCTAGTAGCGATGCCCTTTGCTCCTAGTAGCTTCTTGTTACTAGCAGTGGAGGGAAGTGCTTGGGGCCGTTGTTGAGACAATTATCTCACAGGGCGAGTTCTCGCCTCCTGATCCTCTCAGATTTGACTTGGTGGCCTCTGAAATGCCACCGACAAGAATGCCCAAGTGGGTCATATATTTACAGCTGTCAACTGTAAGAGAAGACCTTACAGGTTGGATCTGTCCACCAGTTGTGGATACTTGAGATCTTTAGCATGCGTACATACACTCCCAAACATCTCAAACACCTGATGGTGCCGGTGTCGATGAATCTTCCATGCATGGTGTGTCTATTCCTGCGCCATGCTCCCCAAACACTTGACTTTTCACGAAATCTTCGTCACTGCACTAGGAGGTTGTCTCAGGTAGCGAACAACAAGAATACCTGCAACGACGTGACTGGGTGGGGAATAAAACTAGGAACAAGAAGCTACTAGGGGCTCCTGGCATCGCTACGAACGGAGCATTCTTACTACTAGTAACAAGAAGCTTCATGTCTCTTTACAGTGAACACTTCTATTCCACAATGGAGTCCACCTGGTGAGTTGATTCACATTGCCACGTGTAACGACTCCATTTGAGGTTTCGAGTGCAGAATCAAGGTATGCAAGAGGCAGCTGCACTTGAGCTTCATAGGGATCACTCCAATCCCAAGAAACACGAAAGTCATCACCCCATCATGCCGTTACCACCGGTCACCAAGCCCAACCACGCCTTGAGTCTGTGGAAGACACCCGGGGCTTTCAGCCCAGACCTCGTCGGATGTGATCGGTTCTGAAAGATAGTTGCTAGCTGCCTCAGTAGCTAGCCCACCAAAATCAACATACTTAAGTCAACTACAACATCAATATGCCTGAAAGAAGAGTTACATCACATCTAATTCCCACCTCTTTCTTGATTTCCCGGTCAAATCATTCACTAATTTATATGCAAATTACCTCCTCTTCGCCTCGGCCAGCAGCGTCAAGGTCTTCACCGGCGGCTGCTCTTGAGGCGTGGCCACCTCGGCACCGGTCCCGGTCGCGCCGCGACGGCCACGGACGGGTGACCGCGGTGACGTCCGTCACACGGGACTACGTGATGAACATGCGTTGGAGTGGCTGAAATTCGTCCATTCATTCGTCGGAATGACCGTTTTTCAGAAGATCCATGCCATTTCGAAGAGTGTCAAGCTACACAGCGGCCCAAGAGGGTCTCAGAAAAGCCAATGAGAAGGCTTGAAATCATCCAAAAAGGGTCTCCCACCCTTGAAGCACCAGGATTGGGATCTTCACTTTCAACTCTAAGTCTCCTGAATGTTGGCGCATGAGGCACCAAACATCTCCATTGGTCTTTGGTGAACTTCCAACATCTCCAGCGCTTTTTGTTTCGCCCCAGTCCGGCGCTTCCCAGTCTTCCCGCCCTCACGGCTTGGGGAGTGACCAGTGCCACAGCTGCTTGCCAAACAGTCACCAGGCATTGCCCTGTCAAATGCACTTGCACCCGCAAACGCACCCTCTGGTTCAGCCTTGAGAGCTATGTGTTTTTGCATCAAGCCAAATGATCGGTTTAAGGGGCAGCGAATCCTGTAGCAATTCGGACTGGAAACAAGGTCCGAATTCCGGCACCGACCCCGGCTATGGACGATGGCATGTAGCGCCTATAGTAAATTATGATCCCTACGGGCCCTACTGCCATGTCCACCCCAAAACAGAATTACAACAAAGTGCGTCACCATGTTCAGACTGTTCATCTGCGAGGGAGAAATGGCGCCAATTGAAATCCCTCCAGCAGAAACCACAAACAGGCTCGGCCCTTGCAATCTCCCTCACCTTGAAGTACGCTGGGCGTGTGGCGGCCAGCCTCCCGAACCAGCTCGCAAAGAGCCTCGACCAGGCTTTGCAACGTTCATCGTCTGCTGGCTGGGGGGTGTCCATAGTATTTCAAGCCAATCGAGTTGATGCACGTGTACACCAAAAGAAAACCAAACCACCCCACACCTTGAGGGAAAGGGGGTCTTTGATGCGTCAGAACAATTGCCATGGAAACAGCAACTGTCTGCGTTTTTGGCTCAAAGAAGCTGCCAACCCTTGCAAAAAAGCAATGAGTGGGTCAAGAACAGGTGACAATGACAAGAGCCATGGAACAATTATTATTGCCAATCATTTATTGCGTGCATGGCAGAGACTGCTGGAAAGTCCAACAAAAGCATCAGTCAAATCACCGAACCTTTCCAACGTGACCATCTCCCTCAACTTTTCTCAGAAACAAACAAAACATGTCCATGTCCTAATCAACGCCTCGATCACTTGCTTCTCCTCCTGTGTCCCCAGCTCCCCACCTGTCGAGCGGTTCATGTGCAGCCTCCCCGACTGCTTCTAAAGATTCTCTTGTGAAAGGGCCGAAGAGATGTGGGCGAAAATCAACACAACAAGTAGCCATTGAACAAAGTCAAAATGGCCCTTCTCAATTGAACAAAAAACTGGTGCAAATAGAATACAGCGCAAGGGAAACCAGCCTCATTTGGAGCACACCAGCACGCACAAGCAAAGGAATACTCATGATCATTTGGGACATACTCGCTACCCCTCACTATCATCGCTTGATGGCTTGCATCATGTCTCCATGACTGCTTCACCCAAAGCACTAGGAACAAGAAGCTACTAGGAGCAAAGGGCATCGCTACTAGGAACAAGAAGCTACTAGGGGCTCCTGGCATTACTAGTAGTAACAAGAAGCTACTAGGAACAAGTGCATCGCTTCTAGTAACAAGTGCCTTACTAGTAGTAACAAGAAGCTAGTAGAAACAAGTGCCACGCTACTAGTAACAGGTGCCACGCTAGTAGTAACAAGGACGCTACTAGGGGCTCCTCCCAACGGTGTTCAGCGACCCCGCGACGACCGATCCCCCTTCGAGCCTTCAAGGGGCCAGACCTGATCCTACGGAGAACGAGCGTCTACTGTACGCAAAAAATGATACTAATAGCGTGGCACTTGTTCCTAATAGCTTTTTGTTACTACTAGTAAGGCACCTGTTACTACTAGGAAGGCACTTGTTTCTAATAGCTTTTTGTTACTACTAGTAACGCACTTGTTACTACTAGCGTGGCACTTGTTACTACTAGCAAAGAAAATAGCTTGTAGCCTTTGGCAGGAGGAAATGCGTCGCGTCACTTTTTGATCAACTAAATCGCTGCATGCCTCTAAAGAAAAGGTCTGGCAGAATTATTGGCAACCTATCACACACAACCAGAAAACCAGCTGGCATTTTGCAAACACCTTCAGCCCAACAATGCCTAACACCAACAATTGGGGATGCTTTTTTCCCCTCGTCCTCCGCTACGCGCCGCAGGCCAGTGTCCACCTGGTGACTCAGGCAGGATGGGGGAAAAAGAGCCTGCCATGGAATTGCCTGGTCGCTCAGTTCTTCAATCGAGGTACCTGGTCATTGAGACTTTAGATCGAGTTGGAAGACGTGAATCGTGAGAAATAGGCTGCCAGGATGAGCCGAAGGATGAATTGCCTCCGATGTTCGTACTCGCAACTGTCACGTACTTTCATGGCTCTCTAGACAAGCAGGCTTGCCTGTGGAAGCCCTCTCTTTGCCTGCCAGCAATCCCTCTGGTGGCCGCTGGCCTGTGTCAGTGATGCGGATCGTACCAGGCCTGTCACACGAGGCAATCGCGTGCTGGGCGGGGAGTTCTCTCTGTGCAGCCCCCCTTCGACCTTCTATGGGGCAAGGTTCGCTAGGTCTCTTGAGAGAAGAACTGAGTTGAACTGGAGGTTCTTAAACAAACAAATGAGTTTGACATTCTCAATCATTTTCAACAGAAGTCTATGTTTTTCTCACAAATCATGAGCTATGGCAGTCACGATCGATGGCTTAAAGGATCGGATCTATCTTGTTTTATCCCAGGTGCCACAGCTTTCTGTAGAGTTGATCGGCACAATCGAACAAAGTCGGTCCTTCTTGACAGAAGGTTCCATTTAGCCGTGTCCTTGCCAAAACCTACGATGAAATCAACCACGCATTGTCTCCAGAGCTGGAACGAAAAAGAACGTCCCCAGCCGTTGACAACACCAGGCAAACAAAACACTAAGGGCATTAGTACTAGTAACAAGAAGCTAGTTGGAGGCCATCGCTACTAATAGCAAGAAGCTACTAGTAACAAGGTGCATCGCTAATTACTAGAAGCAAGGACGCTACTAGGGGCTCCTGGCCTTACTACTAGGAGCAATGTTCGCTACTAGGGGCTCCTGGCATCGCTACTAAGAGCAAGGACGCTACTAGGGGCTCCTGGCCTTACTAGTAGTAACAAGAAGCTACTAGGAACAAGTGCATCGCTTCTAGTAACAAGTGCCTTACTAGTAGTAACAAGGTTGCTTCATGCAACCAATCGGAGTTCAGTCCCGAGCCTTCCAGCAGTTCAGAGGTCATCCTTTGGACCTGAATCGGAATCGGGTGGATGGGAACCGGTCCCTTCGAGAAAATACCTAAGCGGCACGGTAGTATGGCACGGTTGTATTACAATTGCCTAAGCCAGATTTGGCAGAAAGCTTCCATCAAGCAGAAGCTGCTAGATGCTGTTGGATTGGCCAAATCGCCAGAAGGTCTGCAATGTTGGAATTGCTTGCTTAGTTGTTCTGCCTTTCTCTTGTCTTTCTCAAAGAGTTGTAGCTTGTTTTCCCCTTGAGAATCTGTTGCTGCTTACAAACTGAGTGCGCAATAGGGTGTGATCAAGAACCATGTTGTCCAAAACGCAGGACTGATAGCCACCCTTTGGAGTCAACCAATAGAAATTGGCAGCAGTCCACCACCAGGAAACACAAACACAAATCCCTGTAGAACGTGGTGCAGGGTATCCTCGCTGCTGGTCCCACCCAAAGCCGATTCGTGCCTCTGCTGCCTGAGAGCCGGATCTCACCCCATTCGAATCACGTTCAACGGGTGCGGTTGGTGTGACGTGTCTTTGTTCAAGCGGAAGCCGCTCCCCCGGGCACAAGAAGTTGGAGAACATCTGGTGTCTGGGTCGGTCATGGTTGGCACAAACACTGCGTTTGAAAACATATATAAGACGATCGATCTGCGGCCCAGCGGTGACAACTATTTTATGCTAGTCAATTGATTCCTCACAACTCCTGAAATCGATTGGGCAGGCGTGTTCGGCGGTCAAGAAATGCTCCAGTTTGCTGTTGCCAGGATTCTTGAGATAGTCAGCTCCCTTAAGGATGGCAACAGAAGTTGAAATTAGACACTCCAGCAAACTCTAGCATGTCTAGCAGAACAAGGTGAGGGAAACAAGTTTATAGACCAACATCATCTTTCTCTAACCCAGGCATCATGCCACACATCTGTTGCCCACTTGCTGAATCTCCCGTTCATGTTTTCGTAGTAACATAGTAGCCCCATGTCTAGTAGCCCCTAGTAGCGTCCTTGCTCCTAGTAGCGATGCCCTTTGCAAACACCGATCTCTCCCACCGCCTCGCTGCCGGCGCGTCGAGCAAACCTCGCGACGGACGTCGTTCCCGTGGGGCACCGCCGGTGTCTGGCCACGCAGCTTCACATCGTTCAAGACCCATACCGTTTCTCACGTTTGTCCCAGCTACAATAAGACAAGGCCCAATAACCAACATGCAGGATGTTCTCACCCCCATGCCGATGACTACCCCGCATCAACCCACATTGCCCAAACGTCACCAGGCTTTCTATCTCTGTGTTGGCTCCACCTTGCAGCAGCTAGAAGCCCAGGAAATCTGTCTAAAATCCAGCTGCCCAATTCTGAAGGGCCGGCATGCTTGTAGGGTTTCCGCCCACCAAAGACTGCTTCTCTCTGCCACCTGCGAGCCTGAAACAACTCCATGCTATGAGCCGTATCCCGATTACGCAACAACTTGGGGATCCGTAACTCCTTGCTCCTAGTAGCGATGCCCTTTGCTACTAGAGGCGTCCTCTTGTTCTTAGTAGTAAGGCCAGGAGCCCCTAGCGGCGTCCTTGCTCCTAGTAGCGATGCCCGATCTCACCCGACTCGCCATGCTCTTCAGACTCGTCACGGCGCGGCGGCCGCCAGCAGCGCGCTCCGCATGGAAGAGGTGGCGTTGACGGCGAACGCCTGGGAGACGGAGCGCCCGGAGTGCAAGCGCGGAGCACATCCGGTCGAGCCGCTTCTTTTGCTGTCCGGACATTCTTCGGCAAAAGACTGCGTTTTTAGTTTGTGTGTAAAGATTGACATTCATTCATCTCTTCAGTAGAATGTGCACCACAAGATCATCCATTGAAGAATGGACCCTCGCCTGCGCCAGCAAATGTGCCAAATGACCCAGAGCCTGGCAAGCAGTTTCGAACAATTGATGTTCCAGGCGGAAGAGATGACCGAACCGCATTCTAGCTGGAGAGCAGGTGGGTTAAGGAAGAAAGCCACACGTGTTTTCCGTACTTCGAACCATTGCCAAACTTTGACAATTAAGAAATGAAGGAAAAACATTCAGAAACTAGAGTAACTAGAGAAACAATTGAATACAATTGATAATCAAGCTTTTCACCTTCTTCACCTCCCTGTCAAAACCAACAAACTTGAATGATAAACATGTATGACTGATTTTCAATTTGAGTTGGATCATAAAACATCATGAACATGTGTTTTCAAAAAAAAGTGGATCCTCTCCTCATCTTCTCCAACATCTCTCCGGCGCCTCAGTAGGGAGCTTCCCGGCAGCTTTGGCCAGGAGCAGCGCCAGGGATTTGGGCTCCTGGCGAGAAGGTTTTGGAGTGCCAGGAGTGATGGTGATGGTTTGGAACGCCTTGGGTCTTGCCCACAGTGTAGTGGTGGATGATGATCACTGGGTTCCAAAAAAATTGTATGATTTGTAGGGGTGTGCCATGTGTTGAGTACGAGGATTGAAGGTGAAATCTGACAAGCAGGCGCTCAAACCAAGTCAAACCACGATGGGCAATGCAAATCCAAATCACTTGAACTAACCCAAGACATCACCATCGTTTCGGTGCAAGTCTTAAAACACAAGTAAAAGCACCATGCAGGTCTCCTGGGTCCTAGTAACCCAGCTGAAGTAGCATGAAGGAACTGGTCTACAAAATATAGCTGGTCTTCCTCCGCGTCCAATTCTGGAGCAAAGACCGGCCAGGAAAAGAGCCAAAGATCTGTCTTGTCATAGAGTTCAGGGTTCACTCAAAAAAACAAACTGGCCACAACAAACCGCTTTTATTTTGGAGAATGGAGGAAGGGATCACACAATCTCAACAGCTAGGCACTCGGGAGAGGAGGTTTCCAAGGCCTACGACGGAAGGCCCGAACAAAAAGAAACCAGCCTCCAACAAAGCCACGCACAGGCTCTCAATGGATGTTTGACACATCGCACTTCTAAGTTTTGAGGGGTGCGGGATGGCCCTATATCAACTTGGAGCCCTCAAACTAAAAAACATAAACAGTCTCCAGTCCGAAGCCCAAAACCACCGGTCTCAGGTTTTGGGAGGACCACAAATAAGCCTCGGGATTTCAGCACCGGACGCCTTCCAAGATCCTCCACGACGGATTTTCTTCACAGCTGCAGCTGCACAGTGGCGTTGAATGATTTATCTTCCAGCAGCTGTTGTCTAAGTAGCTGATTAGGATTGGCCATAGATCCTGCCAGTTCTTTGATGGTGAAAGCAACATCAGGTCGCTCTTGCGATAGGTAGATGCCACAACCAACAACCGATCTGTAGAGACTCGCCAGCTCCTGCGCACAAGGCAGCTTCTGCACCTTCATCTTTCCCATCGTCTCTTCCTAGGTCTCGGTCATCGTCTCAGCATACTTTCCCGGCGTGATCTTCACCATCAGCCCATAGGTCCTTCTCAGGAATTGGAACGTGCTTCCAGGCTTCCAGGCTTGCTGGACTGATATCTCAAAGCTCTTCCTCGTAACTGGCAAAAGTTCTTCCTCGATGTGCTTCAACCCGCCAGTGAAGAGAATCAATGTTGCAGCTAAACTCTTCACCCGCTGCATGGCGTTCTCCACGAGGCTGTTTCCTGCAGAATCATAGACCCTTGTAGTCTTCGAAGTTGTCTTCAGACCTGCAGCGCTTCTCGACACCAACAACCTCAAAATTGGTAGTGCGCTCATTGTCTGCCTGATACCTCACCGTTTCGTGTCCCAGCACTTAGGTGAAAGCCATCAGTTCATGGGTAATCAATGACATCTGATTCTTTATCTTCAAGGGAAATGCCATCACGGGTCCAGTCTATGAACATACGGCCACCAGCATCAGCTACTCCAGCCTGGGCTTCGTCTTCTTCGTGCAGAGCTCCTGATCCACTGGCTCTCACCCGGCAGAGGTCGAAGGAAATGGTCGGCGCTCCTCGTTCATGTCCTTGGGCGCTGATCCTGTTTTGCTCGATGCTTGGCACAGGACGCGCACCAAGTAGCGCCACCTCTTCTTTTCTTCTGTTGGTACTTTTGCCATCACTTGCTCAAGTGGAATCCTTTCCTCAAAAGCTTTACCCCTGGCTGCCAGGCCCTTTCTAACAGCAACTCCAGCTTGTTGTGGCGCTCATGAAGACGTCCATAGCATTTTGATTTGCCTCCTGACCAATGCTGTAGAAGGAACACGCAGCTCGTAGGTTCGTGAGTGGGGTGTCAGCAGTCAGCTCAATGCCATTCACCTTGACGCTCCTTGGCAATGCCACTCCAACCTCACGATGAACTCGTTGATCGTCAAGTTCGATCCGTGGTCGCCCTCTCCACTGAATTTCAGCTCCGGTGGAACCCTCAAAGTCCTCATTTAGCCTTGGCTCAGCCAAATCTGCCATCTCGCCTTGACTCGGTCTTAGGACGCTGTACTCATTCTTGAAGCCACTTATAAGGTCAACACTCGACTTCGTTCATCTTCAATCTCCCCCTCTTGGTCTTGAAGCCTCACCATCGGCTCTGCCATTTCCGCAAGTTCCAGCTGATCTCCTCGCTGCGCCAAAGTAGACCTGCGCATCTTTTCACTCTGGCTGCGCAGCTCCGGGATGAACTGTGAGGTCTGGCAACTGTTGCTCAAGTGCACTCCAATCCAAACTCCATCTTTCTTCTTCCAGCCAAAGCCACCGTCAGCTGTCTGCTTGAGCTCCTCACTAAGCTGTACCGTCAGTGTGCGAACCTTGTTGGCCTTGAGGGCATCCCTTCACAACAAAAATTCGATTCTGAAACATCAACGGCACTTCAACTTCACCGTTCCTCAAGCATTCACCAACTCAATCAATAGACCATCCAGCCTGCGTCAACCGCCCAAACGACAAGATGGGCCGGCTCACAACGTCGCAGAAGGTCGCTCGTTCTCTCCTTGTGCCCTCACTGCTCGTCAGGACAATGTCGATCTTTGTGCCTTGTGCATCTTGGAGATGAGGTGGTGCTCCCTTCACGGCCTTCCCTCTGTTCATCAAATGGCCTGGAAACAAAGAAGCATAAACTCCAGAGTCCACAATGATGGAGATGGCCTCATTCGCTTCCTCTCCACTGCTTTGTTCGGTCCACTCTTCTCTCACGGTGTTGACCACCATGACCTGCTCATCCTCGTCCTCATCATCGGTGTCCACGCGGAAAAACTCCACGAAACCTCGAATTGAACCACTCCCCTCCTCACTCCCCTCTCGAAGGTCAAAGATGAGGGGTTGTGAAACTCGTCGAACGGTCTTGCCTCCATCTGCCCCGCTCGTAGCGCTCGTTGGCGTGGTAGATACTGATGTAGTCTGCTGGCTGCTTGCCACACTCTGTGCCAGTGGTGCTTCAACCTGTCTCACCCTCCAGCCGTCTTTCGGGCGATGGGCCATTTTGCCACAATCACCACCACTGCCTTCGGTCGTCGATCCTTGCCACCTTTGCCCTTGCCATCCTTCGTACTGCCCTTTGGGGGATTGGCGGTCTTTCCTTTTGCTTTGCCCTTCTCATCTTTGCCCTTGCTCTTTCCCTTTGCCATTCCCTTTCTCTTTGCCTTTCTGCAACCTATCGATCTCCATCCGCATGGGTCCTCCTTGATCTCCTGCTTTTTGTATTGGGGTCGAACTTGAAAATGTCAATGCCGCTGACTCATTCCACTTCGTGGTTGCAGTGTCAAAAGCCAAACTGGCCTCTCAAATTGTCTGGTACGAGCTGCCCTCATTGAGCATAAAGTTCGGAAGCACCTTCATCTGGCCGCTGACAGCTCGTAGGAGAACAGCGGGCTTCATGCCAGAAGAAAGTTTGCTTCCTCCCAACCTCTCATACTGCAGGAAGTGTTCTTCCAGCTTCAAGACTGCAGCAAAAGAGATCCCATCAGACTCCAGCACCAATCTCACCACTGTAGGACTTCTTGTTCTTGATCAGCTGGAGAATACGAGCTTGGGCTGCCTGGGCTGCTGACTGGGCAGCATTGACTGGCAGATTGCCAGCGGCTCGGCGCGGTCGACGAAAACACAGAGGGCACGAGCTAGGTCCGCTGGAGCTCAAAGGAGACCTGTCGGAATCCTTATCACGGCTCCGCTATCATGCGCACTTTTTAGTCTGACCTCGAAAGGCCTAGACAGTGCGGTACACTTTTCTTTGTGCGTGTCGTCCTGGCTTGTGTATTCCAATACTTGATTTGAAGCTCAAAACTCGCCTCAAAATCAAACACCTCTGTTCAACACAGGTTGTTTCAGGCGTGCAATCAAAACCGACAGGAAACAAGACATGTGACATCGCAAGTGTCTGCGTATATGTATCTCACTACCAGAGCATGTTGTTTGGTAGAGGTTTTTCTCAAAAATAGAAATAACTAACTCTTTTCTGACTGTTACTGGTAATGGGACACACCCTAGAAAGAACCAACATCAAGAAACCTGGGCCAGTCCGCTTCCTCCTTTTGCAGTCGTGGCCTGAAAGACAAACCTCCCTGGACTGCATTTTCTACTTTGCTTGTAAAACTGTTTGTTCAAACTCCCACCCCACAATGAAAAATGCGTGAACCGATTGGACCTATTGTCTTTTAAGACTAGTGACTAATAAACCTTTTGCAGTTGATCCAGGTCAAGTACAATTGGCAATTCTTGGGGTTCTTAGTAACCCAGCAGAAGCAACATGAAGGAACTGGTCTACTGACTGGTCTTCCTCTGCTTCCAATTCTGAAGCAAAGGCCAGGAAAAGAGCCAAGGACCTGTCTTGTCATAGAGTTCAGGGTTCACTCGAAAACACAAACAAAAGACCGGCGATTTCCATCGCTCCAAAGTTGGCTTCGCCAGTAGCGTCCATGCGCCATGCATGGCATTGGCGGTGGAGGCACCCTGAAGTGGTGAAAACAAAGAAAGCTCCGTTTCTAGGCCAGTAGCGTGGGAACAGTAGAATTGGGACCCCAAAGAATGGACAGGCAGCAATGCAAATTGGTCGTTTTGCTGGGCGAATCGTTGGGGTCCAAAAGAAATGTGGTCCAATCATTGTGATCAAAGAACTTCGTTGGCTGGGGAAAGTGGGAGTGAGACATTTATCTAGCACGAGACCAGGTCATCTTGCAATCAAACGACCTCAAACAACCAATATTTAATAGCGATGGCCTCCAACCTAGAAGCGATAACTCCCATCAGCTCAAGCGATTTGGGCGCCTCCACCACAGCCACCAGCTCGGCGGCCGCCTGTAGTGCCAGCCCGCCGCCTGAGGCATCGCCTCGACAGGGCGCACAGGAAAGCGGTGAGAGGATTCATGGGGTGGTTTCTGGTGCGACTGGCAGTGCGACTGGTGTTTGAAAGAGATCGTTTTAGTGGACGGAAGAATCCCCCAGTGCCAGACATCAAGTGCCAGGACTTCAGATTGATGAAAGTTGACCAAGAAAAGGCCAAAAAGCACAGCCTCAAAATTGAATCCGGCCTAGCGCAACTTGCAAGCAGTCCTTGGCCACTCGAATTCGCAACACCAACTGGCTCGAATTCGAGCTTTCCAAAACCTGTTCGAAGCTTTTGCAGGAAACATCGATCAGCACGGCTCGAAGAGTCTTGGTCACCCAGAAAACACCACTGATGGAGCGTCGGAACCTCGGACGACCGCTCTGTGATCGTCGGAGCGGAGCACCTTCGTAGCGATGCCAGGAGCTACGTTCGTAGCGTCCTTGCTCCTAGATCTCCTAGTAGCGATCCCCTTTGTTCCTAGTAGCTTCTTGGTTCCTGTAATTCCTACCAAGCGTCGCTGATGGCCTGGCTGGCCAACTCAGGGAAAGGCTTCGTGGCCAGGGCCGTGGCCTCCGCAGCGGGGGTCGTGGGAAAGGAACTTGATCTTGATCGACTGAATAAACAAAAAAGATGGTCCAAGAGCCCCCAAAGCCAACCTTTGGTCCCTTTGGCTTTATATTTGTTAAATCCAAATGATTCCAAATCCATAGAAAGTGAAACTTCACTGCGCTGCTGTGCGCTGGGGACAGAACAGTCTGATGTAGAGCTGTAGAACTGTAGAACATGAAACGATGGACACATTCTCAAATTTGACATTCTGTTCTGGTCACAGCTTTCCTTTGAAACCACAAAGTGATCACATCTGGACCTGAACCCGGTCCCATGTCTACCACGCCATTTTGCTCGTCCTCCCGTCCTCTCTTGCGGCCTGTGCCAGGACCAACACCGAGCCCTGCTCCAACGGCGCCGTCGCGCCCCGCTCGGTGAGATGACACCGCAGGTCCCCACGCAAGGCCTCCGATGCGTCGACTGAAACGGATTGATACGACGCGGATGGTGAGGATGGCTTCGATTTGTTTGTTTGTTTTTGGGGTTGCTGAGTTGACGGAGTTTGCTGTCCTTGTTGTTTCTGGCTCTCACCGGATCCAGTTCTTTTCTGCTAGTTGGCTGATATATATATATATATAAAGACTTCGGTCTGCCCGCTCAGTTTTTTAGCTTTGCAAGGTCGGG
>CAXAMN010021662.1:1000138-1025882 GCA_963970005.1 Durusdinium trenchii
TTCTTGGCTCTCTTCTTGTTCTTCTTGTCCTTGGAGGTCCTTCCTCCACGTCCCCCTGGCCTGCTCTTCAGAGCTGGGTCAAGCACTGGCACAGGGTTACGACATGAATTCAGAAAAATTTGACGGAAACGGCGATTCACTGGTGTCCATGGAAGATGCATGCTGGCAAGAACTGCCAGTCCATCGTTAACGTAGGTGCGGGCGGTGCGGGCATTCTGCCACCTTCCGTAGAGAAGTACACCATGGGGCCCCCCTAGTTAAAGAACTTATAACTTAAGATACCACACTTAAAAAAGTTATAAGTTAGTTATATTGAACTTATCATAACTTAGTTATAAGTAAAGTTGCGGAAGTTACTAACTTCTGTAACTAGTTTGAGCGTGAAAGATGATGAAATCTTTGCAAAAATGAAACTGTGTGCAAAAAACTTGCAAAACATAATTTTTCTCAAAAAACATAACAAAAACCTTAGAAAAATGACTACCGCCTAATGTTTCTATGCGTGCGGCATTCCGCATCAATGTATGTGTGTGGGCGGAATACCGCCAAAATGTGTGTGTGTCCGTGTTGTGATGTGGGCGGAATGCCGCCAAACGAACAAACCGCAACAAGGCGGAATGCAGCCAAACAAACAAACAATCAAAGAACGGTCATATATATTTATTTATATACATATATATATATATATATAGGCGGAATGCCGCCAAACTTAAAGAACAATCATAAAGGCGGAACGCCGCCACAAAAGAACAGCCATATAGGCGGAATGCCGCCAAACAAAGAACAGGTTAATACCTCTCTAAGGTACAAAATCAAAACATCCAAAATCGGAAACCCAGATACCACCGGATACCACCCAGATACGACCGGATACCACCGGATACCACCCGGATACCAACGGATACCGGCCGGATACCGCCCGGATACCACCGGATACCACCCGGATACCGCCGGATACCACCCGGATACCGCCGGATACCGCCCGGATACCACCGGATACCACCCGGATACCACCGGATACCACCCGGATACCACCCGGATACCACCGGATACCACCCGGATACCACCGGATACCGCCCGGATACCACCGGATACCACCGGATACCACCCGGATACCACCGGATACCACACGGATACCACCGGATACCACCCGGATACCAGCGGATACCACCCGGATACCACTTGTATATTTTTTGGCCTGGGCAGACGGTACCAAAGCCTCTGGGAATCAAAGGGCTGATGCTAGAGCCGCGATGTTGCTGGAACGTGCGGCTGGGCCGCGTGCGGGGACCGCAAGGTTCCTGCGGCTTGCCGCATACGCAACATCCCTGCTCAACAAACAGGAAAAACAAACAACGTCGTGGAAACAGCTACGCAAACTCACGTCAACAAGTGCATGAACAGATCTTTCAATACAAAAATAGAGAAAACAGGTTCCTGCGGCTTGCCGTATACACAACTTCCCTGCTCAACAACACAAAAAACAAGGAACACGGAAACCTCTATGCAAACCCACGTCAACGACTACATGAGCTTACAGCATCAAAAAAATCAATGTTTTCATTTAAAATATAGGAAAAACAGGTCCTGGGCATCATTTTTCTGACATGTGAAAAAAAGATGATTTTCAGACATAAAAAACTAACTTCCGTAACTTTTTTTTTAACTTACCGTGGTCCTTACTTACAACTAAGTTATAACTAACCATCTAAGATGTAACTTACATAGAACTACCGGTGAGACTTAATTTAGTTACACCAAGTTACAACAAGTTAAAACCATAGTTACACCAAGTTAAAACCATACATAGGATACTTACAAGTAGTCTAACTAGGGGGGCCCCATGGTGTAGGCGGTCGAGAGACCCCCACTTCTTAAACCAGTATGTGGCCCCACCCTTCGGAGTGAGTATGGCCTAAAGTCAAATACATCAAAGCCTAGAGCTACCAGAGTATCATTGAAGTGCTTTCTCCACTGAGGGGGTTTAGCACACAAAGGAGTCTTGAGAGGAACATCTAACGTCCACTGATGCAGCCACCTGATGGCCTGTTCGGACGTCAAGCTGACGCTTTCGGCAGCTCCTTGACGCTGTCCTCCTTTAGTATACCCCAAAGCAACTACAGCTGGTCCTCGCTCAGATGAAACTGACACGTCGCTGGACGTCAACCCCAGCAACTCTCCCGTACGCAGGACTCCGTAGAACCCTACAAGGAGGGAGATGGCAAACTGGTATTCATGATGAAAGATGGCATATCCGATCATGGTCTGCAAGGCCTCCTCTGGAAGCGGTGGTGCTCGGCTAGGAATCTCATTGACATTCCAAGCCTTTAAAAGGCGCCAAGTGGCTGGCAACTGTTTTCTGACGTTGGGTTGAGCGTCCTGTATTCCGGCTACAGTGTCTGCAGCCAGAGCCCGGCCAAAGCCTTCACTCCACAGGTGTTCCACGTAGATGCACAACACTCGGTCCAGCTCAAAGGTTCCGCGGGGAAAAACAATGTTTTCATGGCGGAGAAAGGCCCAAAACTGCTCAAGGGCTTTTTCATACCTGGCTCGTGTTTTCGGCTGTACAGTCAGAGAATGCAACGTTCCTAGTTCCGCTCTTCGCTTCTTCCTCTCTACTTGTGAGCATCCTTCTACATGTGCTTTGGCTACTTTAGCCATTTCTTTTTGACCGGATGCCGACTCGGGCGGTCGGCAGGGTTGAGCTCCGTATGGACATACGTCCACACGCCTTGGGCACCAGATGCCAACAAGAGAGAGTTGATGCGAAGAAGGGTTCTGCGAAGTTTCCGACTGCTTGAGCGTCCCCGCGCTAGAGCATGCAAGCATACTTGACTGTCCACGAGGTGGAGGAACCGGGTGCGAATCCATCCCTTGCGAGCAAACCGCCACTTCAGCGCCGTCAACACAGCACGCATTTCAAGGACGTTGATGTGCTCGGAGCTACCTGACCAACGCCATCCACACACGGTCTTCCAGCGCCACAGATTGGAAGGTATGCTCGCCCTTAGGCGATGGTATCGCTGCACATCCTCGGACGGAGCCTGCAGCAGCAAATCCTCACCTTTACCACTGACCAAACCAGTCAACTTGCGTGCCAACAGATCAGGTTGTGGGCCGACTGAACCTTGGGGCACTCGCATAAAAGGACGTAACAGGAAGCTCTGGAGACGGGTGCCCCCGCCCGGCCGGCATTGCTGCATCAACTCCGCCATTGACAAACGATTGCACAGACCTCGAGGAACGCCCAAGCAATGTAGGAGCCATGCAATGACAAACACGCACCATGAGTTTCCAATGAGGGTCAGCCGCGTCCAACCATGCCGTCCCATGCCGCTGACTCTTAGGTAGGCAGTGGGCAGTGTAGCCTCGAGGGAATCCCATGAGGGCTTCTCGCTCTTCGACCGATGGTAGCCGTACTTCACCACGCTTATTTTCAACACAGAAGACACGCCGGTACTGGTAAGGTGGGAAACGATGTGAGTCGACACGCCAGCGATTCACCTCCTCTGCGTTGCACTGGTGGAATCCCGCTGGCCTGCGGCCCCGGCTAGCACGAGGTCTACAAGTGGTGAAGGTAGGGAAAGGCATAGGGCTACACTTGGTCCACCCAGGCTCTAAAAACACACTCACATCGTGCTCCTCTTGCAACACCACCTCTGTCACCTGCGACCATTCTTCTCCTGTGACCGAGGAGATGGAGGACCCATTGCCGTCTTCCAACTCCCAACTTGGCCAATAAAGGCGCGGTCGTCGACAACCTGTGACGCCTGCTGCATCGATGAGCACTGGCGTGGTTCCCGCTGACTGGCTCATCACAACTCTGTCTGCCTCGTCCATAGACGCCACCGACTCCATGAGCCGATGTACCTGGGCCCAGGGAAAATGGGCTCGCAACAAACTTGCTATGCGCTCGACGTGCGGAAACAGAGAAGACCGGTGATCTCGAAGCGCTCCGCGTCGGTCAACATTCAACCCCGAAACACCTTGGCACGGAGGTCCTGCGCCCAACAGCACGACACTCACCTGACTAAATTGGCACGCCCAGGACTTGACCACCTCCTCGTCGACTTCCTCCACGGAATTGATGAAAAGAGTGTGTGGAAACCTACTTTCTACGACCCTACGGGCAGGTGGATGACACTCAACAGATACATGCCCAATCACTGTGAGTCCAACTGCGTCTGCTGCGACTCGCAAGCCTCCGATCCCATCAAAAAGTCCAATGGTCAACACGGTGGCCACTTCCTCCAGCTCTGCCAGGTCACCTCTCACATGCAAGTTGGCCGCGATGGCTCCTACTTGACTCACCCCGCAAGAAGCCGTCACACCTCCTCCTGTCGTGGACGCATCAGAAGCGGTCACGGTGGATGACAATGCAAGCCGGAAATTCATGCGTGCCAACGGGATCAACAGGCAGAAACGACTGAGCTCAAGCCGCACGCCATCAGGAATCCGCTGCCGGTACTTTCCTGTCTCAAAGCTCTGAATAAATTGCCACACCTGGTTGAGGGCTCCCAAAAGGGGCCGTCTGAACGTGCAGAAATAAACAAAACCTCCAGCGACGACTTGCATCTGACGTTGAGTGCACACCCTTGCCTTCAACAACAGCTGACAAAGCCTGATGTACTTGCCTAGCTTGTCCGCCTTGGGAGCGGCCATGCCCGTCACACCATCGACCTCCGCACCTTGGATTTCAGCATGGATGGCCCTAGCCACTGCCTTTTTGGGATGCCTGGGCACCTGTCGCCTTGCATACGCCTCACGCAACGCTTCAACAAACGGTGAACAAGACCCTTGAATTGTGGTTGCCAACCGACTGTCCGTTTTCTCCCGGAGGTCAAAGTTATCCAGGTACACGCGGAAAGAAGGGTTGCTCCAACTGAAAGGGCGGTCTTTGCGGTGCTCCGCCTCCCAGCCTGCCCTACCACCTTTCAGAACACACTCCTGCACGGCTTCTCCCACTATAAACCGGTGGATGTGCTGCGCAAGCGAGACGGAGTTGCAAAACCCCATTGGCAGCACTTTGCTACAAAGGTAGTAGGGTCCATCTCGGTCAGGCCAAAGCTCAGGTGGGACCTGTCGACCAAAAGCAAGGTAAGAGTGCCATTCCTTTGGAACCGTGAATATATAAAAGAAACAGCGCACATCCTCTGAGCTCATCACCAACGTCTCACCGTCTTTCAACTCAAAGGGGTGCATCGAAGGCCAGGCTGGTAGTGTACTTACGTCACCACTAATGGACCGACAAATACGATTGAGCGGCACCAGGTTCATAATCAGCCTATGAACCGGCACGCCATCAACCTCTTCGTCTTTGGGCGCGCCAAAAAGTCCATTGAACAACCGCTTACCTTGCACCAAGTGAACCTCTGTCTCTCTGATGAGCCCGCAGACCCCAGAGGCGAGGAGTCCCCTGCACAGGTCCTCCCATGCACCGTCCGCTACCATGATCCTCGGGGGTTTGGTATAAACCTGGTCACGTTCGGGTAAAAGGTAGGTGCCAAAGTTCATGGTGTAGTGCAAAGACCCTTTCGTCACAACGGATTCCAAAGGCACTGTTCCCACCTCGCTAGGCAAGGCGTGCCGAACATTTTCCCAAGAAGTAATTTGAGCCACCTTCACCTCGTCACCTTTGTAGTCAATGGTTCGCACCGATAGGTATTCCTCCCAACTCAAGGCAGGGAGGGTAGGACACCTTGCCACGAAATCTCTCGCCTCTTCCATCAAAAACATGCAACATCTAACCTGAGCGGCTGACACTTTGTTCGTCTCATCTGGCTCGCTGCCATACAAGGAATTGAGTCCACAACAAATGCCTTTCAACACCGACAAAACACGCTTGTCCTCTCCAGATAACGAAGGGTGTTCCATGATCGAGTCAACAGGGAATGGCAACAAATCCCCCTTGGTCTTGACCTTGCAAAGTTGAAATAGCGACAAGTCATGAACCCACCCCTCCACGAACGAATCGAAAACTTCAAGCTTCAGCCGCGCTCTTTTTTCTGCATCCATCACGGACGGTGAAATTCGCAAAGCCGCCAAGCTGGCACTCTCGGCAGTTCGCTCTGTACGTGTCCACGCCTTCAAACGCGTAGCTTCATCCTCAGGCTCATACTTCTTGTCCTGAGGCTCCACTTCATGGGCATTCAGGCAGGCTTCCATAGGCTTTTCTTCTTCCACTCTTCTTCTTAACTTCCTCAACTCTTCCGAGATCTCATCTTCGTCTGGGCTTTTCATTTTTCGGCTTTGTCTCCTCGAGCGCGATCTCTGTCTCCTCCTTTGGCCTTCCCATCCTTGGCTTTGCTCTTCCCTTTTCCTTTGTCGCCCTTCTGGTCGTTCTTCCCGCCTTTCCAGGAGCTGGCTTCCCAGCCTCCCTTCTGGAGATGGCGGCTCTTCTGCTCTTCTCGGCTTTCCCTGGCCACAGCTGTCGCCTCCGCTTGTGATGCAAGGCTTCCCAAGTCCATCGGCACGATTTCGAACCGCTGTGACATCTGCCATGTTGAACCGCTGGCCATGCTCTCCAGCGCTTTCAATCTCTGCACCAAAACGTCTGCAGCATGTGCGGGCTGACAGTTCAAGAGGGCGTCCAACGCGGCCGAGATGTTCAGAGCCTCGCGGGACATCACGGGTGACATCTTGGGCCGCAAGATCTGTCTGTAGAATTGCAACCCCACTGCAGCCACTGGACTGGTCCCCAATCCTTCTTGGCCCTGCTCCTGCAACATCTGCTTCCTCATCTGGCGGATGGCGTGATACGCCAGGGCTCCAGGTCCGGCCTTTGACGCCAGCTGAGTCCGCTGACTCTCTTGAAACAAGTCCTCCATCCCATTTGCGGCCTCCGTAGTGGAACTTGTTCCCGAAGAGCTCGAGCTTTTTGACCTCTTCTTCATGGCACGCCTCGCCAACCGAGACACTTTCTTTCGCACACGGGCGTCCTGATCGAGGCCTGTCCCTTTGTACAGCGCAGAGTGCTCCTTCTTGCCACTTGGTTTGAATGACTTCTTCTTCTTTTTCTTCTTTCCTCCGCTGGACTCGCTGGAACTCCTGACCTCTTGTCCGGCTGCTGCTTTGCCTTCTTGACCTTTCGTCTCTGGTTCCTTCACTTCCTCCACTCCTCGGGCAAGTGCGTCTGATCTCGCTGCTAGTCGCCTGAGCTCCTCCATCCCATGCAGTCGGCTCCTTGAGATTGTCGACCCATCCGGGGCAGTCCGCGCCTCGGTACTTCACCTTCTTGAGATGGATGATATCGTCGCTCTCTGGGACGTTGGAGCAGTCCTCGAGGCAAATGTGACACCTCAAGGGGGTCCCCGGGTTCCCCGAGGCCCACCGGAGAAGGCCTCGTCTTCGGTCCCTGTCACCCATGCCATGACTTCCAGAGCACCTCCTTGGAACTTCAATGCCTCTATCTCGATGGCGATGTTGATCTCCCTGGCATAGTATACCCCCATTCCCAGGAGTCGAAGCCCTGGCTTCCATACTCCCACTGGGATCTGATGAGCTGCCACTTGGTCACCGGCTTCGAAACCACCGACACGCTCCTCTGCTGCAGCTGGCCTCCGTCTAAGAGCTCCTTCTCGTCCGGCGTCTCCTTCTCCTCCTTCTCGCTCACGACCTCGTCTATGCCTCCCCTCCGCCGCCGGTCGTCGAAGCGGCCTAGGAGGCATTCACTCCTCTTCTATCGCTGACGCTCCCTGTCTTCCCGAGTCTTCCTCTTCTCGGCTCGCCGCTCTGCCACGTAGTCCTTGAAGTACCTCTGAGTCTCAACCTTCTTCTTCCCTTTGTTCTTTGCTCCGTCGTAGGGGCGATACTCCGGACTCTCAGGCTGTCCTCGATAGACTGGACGAGCTGGAACCAATGTAGGAGGGCCTGACCACCCAGGAGGGGGATTTGAGGGAGACCTTGGCCTTCTGACCTCCCGAACTTCCTCCCTCCCCTGTGGGGCGTGGCTGGGCCTGATCACAGGTTTCTTGGATCTGCTTGCTGCTCTTCTTCGGCGACGATGGGAACTCTCCGCTCTTTCCTTTCCCTTTGGAGACCTTGTACGACTTCTTTCACTCCTCCTCCTTCTTCTTCTTCGCCGGTGAGGAGATTCAACCTCAACCTCGCTTACACCGGGATCAGCCTCACGCTCGCTTTCTCCTTCTCCACTGGCTTCTGGCTCGCCCCTCACTTCAACTCCTTCTTGATCGCCCTCTTTCTCAGTGCCCTCCTTCTTCAAAGCCTTGTCCTTTACCGGAAGTTTCTTGTCCTTGGTCTCGGAGTTCTCCTCTTCACAGTGCTCAACCTTAACCTCTTGTAGCCCTTCTCGACGATCTGATGCCTCTGCTGGTGCCTTGTCCTCACTTCTTGTCTTGCCTGACTCTTCAGCTCCTGCCCTGCCCTCTGCGTTCTTCTCCTTCTCTGGTTCAACCGCCTTTCCTTCTTGCCCTCGTTGAACGGCCTCTCGACCCAGACCTTTACCTCCTTCCTGGGGAGGAGAGCGTGCCAGGCTCTCCCCTTTCCCCAACCGTCCCTCGATGTGGTCCGAGAGCTCGCCAATGAGGTTCCGCACACGGACGGTCGCGAACTCCACGAAGGTCGCCCCACCTGGTGATCCAAGTTCGATCACGCGGTGGAGTCGCTCAACGCTGACGCACAGGCTGCAGGTGCAGGAGCGGCTATGCCCCCACATAAGCTGAGCCAGTGCTGCGGCAAACGTTCACTTGACTGCCCTACGTCTTTACACACGGGGGCGTATTTACATATGATGTGTGATAATTAACATATGCTTCATATGCCTTCATGTGTTTATATAGCAGTAGTGTTGTTTAGTCAGTCCCACTATTGATGATCCAAAATCACATCATAAGAACATGGCAATAATTGTGTTTGGTCCTTCAGCCGCTTCCTTGCCTTTCCAATGTTTTGACCACCCTTCCTTCTCTCCAGTAAACTGGATATCGAAATAAGTACGTGTTACATATACTTATACTTCCAATCTTGCTACCAGTCCTGGATGGTTCATACGTCCACACTACCAACCACAGTCGGCCACGCCTCCCCCGCAGAGGCGTCAGCCCGCAGCGCGGCTAACTTCCTGAGCATGAAAACTGTCCGAGTTTGGCCAAGGCTTTCGGTCTTGAGCAATGTTCGAAACGAGTTCAACGGGTCCCAGTGAAAGATGCTGAGCAAATGGTACAACATGCATGATCTTCATGTTGCAGATTCATTTGACTCGACACGGAATTGATTTCGTTGCTGTGGGCTCTGGATCAAAAGCGACCTTGTCACATCAGAATGCGGCCCAAGGCTCATGAGGCACACAGCCCCATTGTGGTCTTGGTTTGCCTCAGTTGTCGAACCATGCCAACACTGGGCACCACCACAAATAAGAAACACGCAGGTAAGGCGGAGGTGGATGCCCGTTGTGACTGAGACTTGAGTTAGATTGGATCCTCCTTGGAACACCCACACGCAGCACCCAAGTGTTTGTGCTACAGCAACTGGCAATTACACTTTTTCCAAGAGAGATCAAAACAAATGCTGATTACTTCCTTCTGGGTCCATTTTTTGCCCAAATGGGATGGATGGTCCCTTTGGGGTTCCTTTTGGCCCAGTTCGTTTCCTTCCACCGCCTCTCCGGACGGACCTTCTTCGCTCGGACCAGCGGCACGGAAGGGATACGCCGCGTCCGGGCCATCCTTCACCTGGATCGCCACGGACGTCGAACGAGGGTCGTCTCGAACTCGGTGAGGGGCCGGGCCCCAAGAACTGGAGGCCGAGGATCCATGTGATGCGCCACAGACGTCACAAAGATGGATGTGCAAACTATTCTTCTTGGAGCCAAGCACTTTGGACCTGGTTTGGTTACAAGGACTTGTGTTTCTGTTGTATGGGCGAAGGCAAAGCCACATCTCCATCGCAATTCTCATGGATCACTGATCATTCATCATCGAGCGTGTCTGCTGTGTGCTGTGTCGGGGCCTCTTCGACGATGCGCAAGGAGGCGCGTGCCAAGGTGAAGATCTTCGAGAAGGTCGCCTCGTCCAAGGTGCAAAGTGGCCCAAAGACCGACGCCTGGCGTGGGAGGAAGGCTTAAGGCGGTCGCGATAAATCAGGGGTATATATGTATAGGGATAAGGGACACCGGTGGGGACAGGTAAGACAGGTCTGGCAGGTGGGGGGGAGGTTTCAGGCATGGATCGAGTGTCGAAGGTAATGGAAGTCTGCTTAGAAACAAGTGCCACGCTAGTAGGAACAAGTGCCTTACTAGTAGTAACAAGAAGCTATTAGAAACAAGTGCCACGCTAGTAGTAACAGGTGTCTAAACTCCAAGTGGGCAAGGCCTCACTTTCACGAAATGTAGAAACAAGCTTTAGCCGCATCTTCAGTGACTGAGCCGCCGCAAACCCGGTCGAGTGGCACACTGCACGAAGATCGAGATCAGCTGTCGATGGCAGCCGGGCCGAAGCAATGGGCTTTGGTCACCTGTGGATGAAGAACATCTCACAATGGATTCACATAGCAGTGAGGAGGAAAACTGGTATGTTGTGCAGTGACTTTAGAGACATTCTTACTTTTGCTTCCCATAAGGTTGTTGGCCGCTGGCCTCGCTTAAGATGCCAGAAAACACTGCGAGCACAGGCTAGACAGCGAGCGAGATTCGCTTCATCAAGCGTTCCAACCCTCCGAAATCATTGCATTCATCGGGATCCTACTTGATCTGAGAAAGCAGCGGTTCTCCCAAAACCACCCGCCAAACCACGCCAGGATCACCTGCCAGCAGACGCAAGAGCTCCAACACCCGCCCCGCGATGGGGTGCGCAGGTGCCATGACCATGATCCTCAGGCGACGCATAAGACGACCCTCGATCGGTGGAGGCATTGCACCAGGTTCGGCACGGGGAACGAGACGGAGGGATGATGAGGGACTGAGATTCATTCACGGAAAGCTCTCATGGGCAGGTTCATGTTCATCTTTGAAGAGAACATATGTTAATTAAGAGGCCGCCATCAAAGGTCGCTGGTGAGAAGTTGCCATGGCAAGCATGCAAACAATTGGGATGTTCGAAGTGAATTCAAGCGATGCAGTGTGCTTGGTCCAAGCGCAGTGTGGCATCTCCAAAGCTGTGTTCATGTGTGCGGAAGATCCACAAGCTTCGCCCTGCCCCGTACAACAGCCCAAGACATGCATGGGGCTTAGCTGCTCCCAACCACCTTAAAACCCATTCACCAATCGGCCCACCAGCCGCCCTCCTCCTTCGCCTTGGCCCCGACAGCCATGGCGCTCTTTCGCCAGGGCTGACAGCGCATGGAGCGCCTCCTCGGTCGGTTGCCACTGGGAGGACTCCACCAGCGCCTGGACGAGGTCCCGATGGATCTCCTGCGGACGGTCCGGTCCGGTGCACGGGTGCTGCCCATGAGAAGATGCTGGTCGAGCTGTGGTGAAGAGAAGACCCATCTTCACCGGAAAAAACAAAACATGGACGAGATATTGGCCAATCGATTCGATGCTATGTGGTGGTGAACATCTGATGAACAGCTGGTACAAGTGCGAGTGATCTTGGGGTAGTGGAAGTGTGAGCTGGTTTCCAAACAGATGCCAAATCACGTGGATCTTCGCGGCTTGGCTCTGTATGTTGTTCCTCACCTTTCCGAAACAAAGGGGTTCAATCGCTTCAACTGCAAGACCTTGAGGCACTTCAAAGAACCTGAATTGAACCACTTAAAGAACACCCCAAACAATCAACCACTGAGCACATACCACCTTGGTACCTTGCAAAACATACCCACCAACTATCCAGTCCTCCACCAGCAATGGCAGCAAGACGCCCGGGCCACTCTTCCGCTGCCGAGCCTTTGGCGAGCCTCGCCGGAGCGGGTGCTCTCGCAATCTCTCAGGGCTCAGAAAAACGGTTTCACCGCAACGGTTTCACCTCGAGCAGTAAAGCCTCCTCCCTAATTAATAGCAATGGCCTCGACTCTTGGAGAAATTTGACCCAAATGGTCCACTATGTAAGTCCGGGTTCCAAGGGGAGGTATTGTCAAGTTGAAGTCTTGAGACCGATATGCCTAGAAAGCACTCGATGGGAATTGCTGGACTGGTCTTCTTGGCCTTGAAGGACAAATGATGTCTTGGAAGAAGTCACCGCTGTACAATAGTCTGTAATGAAACAAAATGAGCCCAAAGAATCAAACACAAAGCAAGAACCTTCAAGGCCATGTATGTTTGGCAGACAAAGTGCACTGTTTTTCCAGAAGGTTTATTGCAGAGATTTGAATTGGAGATATATGTCTGCTTTCAGCATTTCAGCAGTTTCCCTTTGCGTCGCACGAAAGAGGCACATGTTTTGTGCATTGATAGGCCCTCTCTCGGAGATCTGAGCATCCATCAAGGTTCACTTCATGATTTGGTCATGAACATTTGTACTTGCTGGCATCATTTCAACAGTCGACCGCTTGAGGTGGTGTCAACCACTTTGAGACTCTGGTTCACAATGATGCTGCAATTTGGAAAGCCATATCGACGTAGGCAGGCTCCTCAGCAAAAGAACACTGCATTTTTCTTGTTCATCGTATACTTGTTGTTCACCCTCCCACCCCACAATGAAACATGTTTAACACACCGATTGGACCTCTGGTCGTTTAAGACTAGTAATTAAACCGTTTACAGTTGATCCGGGTCAAGTAAAATTGGGCAAGTCTCGGGGTCTTAGTAACCCAACAGAAGTAACATGAAGGAACTGGTCTACTACCTGTCTTCCTCCGCTTCCAATTCTTGAGCAAAGACCGGCCAGGAAAAGAACCAAAGATCTGTCCTGTCAGGGTTCACTCGAAAACACACACAAAAAAAAGGCCACAACAATGGATGACGGGATCACAGCGATCACACCAATCCAGTTTTTCTCAAATAGCAAGTTGCGTGAAACTGCCCAAACGGAAACAAAAAAACATTCGCAGAATCCGGCCACACAATCTCAACAGCCAGTCACTCGGGAGCAAACTAGATGAGGAGGCACCACACATGAAAGAATTGCGTACCACCCCTGAAGGCTGTTCTCAGTTGGAAGCTTGCCCAGGACCAAGGTGGGAAAGAGGTCGTCCAAGCAACACATCAAGCCAAAGACATTCGGACTTAGTCAGACTTGGTGAAATGGAGACTTCGCGCAGGTTCCACTTGAGGACAGCGAAGAAACACTCAAAAACTCGCCGATGGAGCTCTCTCTGGGAGGCGAAAGACCACTTCTTGGAAAGAAGATGAGCACCAAAATGGCGAACATGAAGGCGCTGTTCTAACATGTGGTGCATGGCACCGTCTGTGTGTTCAATCTTCTCCGACCCCACCTGTGGTTTTGAGCCTGTTGCTTCAACATGTCATGAGTGCGAATGCCACCTAATTGGGCACAAGCCTGTCAGGCGTTTTACGGTGGCCATGGATGTGAGAAACGTGGCTTTGCATTTGGAGTGACTGGAGAACCGGATCCCATTCTTTTGAAGCTGCGCAGTTGAACCATTTGATTCATGATGATTATTTATGATTTATTTATATCATTTGTGAGATAAACTAGGCCATCACCCTTAGGTTGGAGGCCATTATTGCTCTTAGGGCCATCTCTATTAGGTGAGATAGACCAGTGTCTTCCCGCTTCCAGTGCCCGTACGGCCACCCGTCCATCTTGGCCCAGGCCCCGCCTCCGTTCTCGGCGCCCGTCTTCTCGGTGCCGAGCTCACGCAGGAAGTCACGCAGCTCCCGGCGGAACTGGAGGAACGTCTCAGTGTCCTTGAGGAAGCGAACGCCAAGCAAAGTGAAAATGGACTGAAAAGACTCTAACTGCCATAAAGAGTCTCTTAACATCCCTGAGCAGCTGGTGATTGCCTTATTTACTTTTCTTTGTACTTTTCTATGTACTATTGTACAAAAAATTACCACAATTGGGTAAGTTGTTTGGGAGGAATGTTCAGGAGCTTCCAAAATGGTTCAGAGCACGAAAAGGAACGATTGCTCCTGAGTGAATCAAATAAATGACGATCACGGAACATGTCTTCATATATGGTCAATAATTATATAAGTCTTCAGAGATCTGTATGCAACCTTCTCTCTCAGCCTTCTCAAACATATCTTCTCTTCTCCTCCGGCATCCACTGGTGGAAGTCCCCCGGGAAGACGCTGGCATTCCGCAAGTTCCGCGCGGCCTCGTCGACTCATTGGACGTCACAGCTACACTGGACACCGGCACCATCACCGGCCCAGCTGGGTAAGAAGAAACCGAGTCCAAGAACTAACATCTTTCAAGACATGAAGGCCCAAAATGCTCAGGCACGCCGGCCAGGTCGTAGATCATGAGTGAAAACTCTGCAGTTTTCCACTTGAGCAGAGAGGTCTTGCCTTGTTTGGTTCATGCTACAGCTTCACTTTTCAGTTGGCTCCCATGCAAATGTACACCGGCCACGTGGGCCGAGTTCGGACCCTGGGTACGTTGCTTCCGAGTGAGTCCCTGCCTTCAACAGCACTGGAGCATAGGTCTCAAAGACCTGACGTCGGTGACGGTCGCCCGTCGAATCCGAGCGGAGGCGGTCCGTGTTTTTTCCGAAGCGGATCAGATTCATTGCGGCTGATTATGCGTAGACGTCGGACGTCTTATGTATAGGGTTCCTTTCTTGGGGAAAACACACCCACTCATATACACCACAGGTACGGCAGAAAGGGAGAAAAAGGCACAGAACACAGAACTAGTTTTGGTACTTTGTACTTTTGTACCTCGTTACTTGTCTTTGAATCGAAGGAATGGTCGGTCACTGGATCACTGGAACGGTGCCCGGCTTTCGCGACGTGAAACACGGCGGCTTCCGCGACGGGACGCCTCAGGTCCAGCTTTCAAGGCTTGCTCGTGCCTCGGGACGTTCACATTCCAGTCTCGGATCGGCAGTTGCTTTCGGAAGCCAAAAGCACGAAGCACGTGGTGTCTGTTTCGAAGCTTGGATTAGTTTTTCCAGAAATGGATCTGCTCATGCTTGATACCTAAGAAGTGATGATACTCCTGCATAGACATTCGTCGTTCACTACATACGACTTGGAGCGCAACAAACACCTCCGTCACATCTTCGCTTCGTCACCGAACGACCTGCCGCGACGCGAAGCGAAGCGGCTTCGACACACCGAAACCGAGTGACAAGCCCAACCAGCTGGGCAAGGCGACCAGCGCCAGCTGATGACCCCAGCTACCACAGGCAATCAAGGCCTTCCGGGAGTTCGCTATGACTGACCCAGTCGGTGCAGTGGGTTGAAGAATGGTGGATCCTCGGTCCTAGGCATAACATAACGAAGCGGTTCACCACAAAACTCAACCATACAGCAGTATCAGTATCACCCAACACCTCGGGGATTTATACTCTAAGTCTCTTTCTAGTCGGTTGAAGGCCATCGCTGGTAAGTCTCTTTCTACATCTTGCTCTACCCGTGGCTGAAGTTCCTTTCCTCGCCTCCAGAAGGGTCACCCAGACCTCTCGGGGCGTCCCGGGCACCACGTAGAAGCGCCGCCAGGCGTCCACCGCGGCGCTCACCAAACGCCCCAAGCGGTGCCGAGCCTAGGGATGGATCGGTTTCATGAGGTGACTCATGATCTTGATTTCTGACCCATTGCCATAGTTGTGAGGTGTTGTGAGTGTTGTGAGCCCCCCCACAGCCAAAGAGATTGAACTATAGAGAAAGCCCTGCTTTTGGAGTGTTTCGAAACAGCAAGTGTAACAAGACAGGTTCTTGTGTTGTTTGGTCACGAGGCAATGGGATCCAAGCAAGAGCAAGCCATGTATACAGTATACATGCATCGTTTCATTCTTTTACAGGTTCCTCAGCAAGACTCCATTTGGCCCACCCAGCTGGGTTGATTTGGGGTTGATTCTTGGTTGCCGCAAATTGATCTTCCATGAATGTCCAAGTCCCACATTCACCGTTCTCATGCGAACAAGGACGCTACTAGGGGCTCCTGGCCGTACTACTAGGAACAAGAAGCTGCTAGGGGCTCCTGGCATCGCTACTAGGAGCAAGGACGCTACTAGGGGCTCCTGGCATTACTAGTAGTAACAAGAAGCTACTAGGAACAAGTGCATCGCTTCTAGTAACAAGTGCCTTACTAGTAGTAACAAGGACGCTACTAGGGGCTCCTCCCTCAGGCCAATAGTGTTTTCCGCCATCTGCTCCGGCCGTGCCTCTGCACCAGTGGGCTGCAGGTGCCCGAGCAGCGCTAAAAGGCTCTGCGCCAAGCCTCCGTCAGCATCGTTCGACACCAAAATCAGCTTTGTGAATAAAGTAGAGTCCAAGACTCCAAGACCACCACTAGTGAGTGCTGATATAACACTTCTCCAGAACTCAGTTGATCTATCCACCATGCACGTTCGCCACACCTGAACATCGTCCGACGCTCGGAAGCCGCTCGGTCGAGCCACGTTCAGGGCACTGGTCACAGGCGCCCGACTTCTCCATCAACGTCTCCAGGAACTCTGCTGCAGGGCCTAGCTGTTTCCAGATCTTGCTTTGGTGGGAGGATGTGGGAGGGTACAAAGGGTACCAAAGTCCATCAAACTCATCAATTCCATGTTGCATAATCATCATATTGGAGTAATGTTCAAAAGTGTTCGCCACACACTGTAGTTGTGAAGTCAAAATGATCCTTTTTTGAGTAAGTTCAGTATGATTGGAAGTCGATTCTGGGGGGTTGCCGTGCAAAAATGTAGAAGGGGCATGGGATGGCATGGGCAGGATTGTTTTTCTGAAAGAGAGATAAACAAAAACATGTTTAAACAAACAAATAATAACCACTAATTACGTTCATTCAAACCTTCGAGCGTCAATCATTTTGTCACAGCAACATACAGCAACTATGAGTTGGTATATCTTTGTCAAGAAAATCGCATGTGACCATCTTCTACAGAAGGAACCGTCCCAGAACAGCATCATGCCCACATACTTTGGCATGGCATGTGATCATCAAACCCAAACTACCGTTGGTGCACTGAACCCCCCTGAAACAAACAAATTAATTACCACTCCCACACAATTCCAATGAGATCTTGACAATGAAACACAAATACCTCATTCACATCTAGTCTTCCACTCCAAAGCCAACCGCATTCCGGAAAAAACCATATGTCGCCACCCGCAAAACAACACGGGTTGGGGCACACGTAACGGGAGCTCCCTCCTCCCGCGAACCCGCTACCGTCACCGTCGCGTTTTGGAGCCACCGGCACCGCTGCGCTCCGAGTCCTCGCGGAGCAGCTGCGCCGCGTGGGGCAACGTGGCCTGACCCAGCTCCTCCAGGAGACCTCGGGGACTGGAAGCGAGGCGGCGGACGCGCGGACAAAGCCCGGACCGGGAAGCCGATGACAGTTCGATGGGATCCTTCTGCTTCGCTTGTTGGGCCGTTGGGTGACCCTCTGAGCCCATTCGAGCTGCTGGCAGTGGAACGGCACAGCGCCAGCCATGACGTCGCGGCTGGAAGGCTCCTGCGGCTGCCGGTCCGGGATGGTCTGATCTTCAGGAAACCCTGCAGGACTGAATTGAGTTTTAGGCTTCAAGGACGCTACTAGGGGCTCCTGGCCATACTACTAAGAGCAAGGACGCTACGTACTAAGAGCAAGGATGCTCATTTTCTCTCATATTCATTTAGGTTCCACACATTGCACCTTGTAATTTGCAAAGAGCACCGGCCACAGAAGAAAGAGTACCGAGTACTGTGCGAAAAAAAGAAAAGAGTGGCTTGCTCTCTCACTGGTTGGGCATCGAATTCCACTGCAGACCTGTTCTTTTAGCCCGAAGCCTCGCCCCCCTACTTAATGAAGTAGCCTATAGTAGCCCACTTAATTAAGGAAGGGAGTAGTTCGCTACTAGGCTAAGTTAGCTACTACATATCGGACGCAGGATAGCTCACGCTCGCACAAACACTCCTTTCCCCCGCGCGAGCAGAGAGGTGCTGCAGGACCTCCGGCGCCGCATGCTGCAGCTCCAGCAGAAGCTGCGGCCGCAGCGAACCGTCCAACTTCAACTCCTTGGCATTCGCTTCCTGCGGCGAGGAACCATAGGAGCATCTCCGTTAAAGAGGTAATTGTTTGGTTGTGCGCCACTGGATCCAGGTGCCAGGTGTAGTGGATCCAGATATCCATGATCAATGATCAACATCAAGAAAAATGCAAAGGCAAACCCCACCGCTCCTCAGGCACGGCCGCCAGGGCCCTCAAGGCCAATTCATCTGGCAGTTCGTTCAGGAGACCCTGCAAAGGCAGGCCGCCTGGAGTGCAACAAACGGAAAGATGTGCAACATCCACCTCGAGTCAAAACATACTTGTGATCAGGATCCTTCAGTTAAACCCCTTTTTCCCACTAATTTTCCACTATATATACTCAACTGCAAGGTCTCACTCAAACCTGTTGCAAAGCCATTATTGTCAAGAAAAAGTACCTTTCTCCCAGACTTCCC
Source organism: Durusdinium trenchii (assembly GCA_963970005.1). NCBI lineage: Eukaryota > Dinophyceae > Suessiales > Symbiodiniaceae > Durusdinium > Durusdinium trenchii. Next base: position 1,018,594 of record CAXAMN010021662.1, read on the forward strand.
ACCTAGTCCTGCATGAAGCCACTGATCCACCGCCATTCGCACCAAGCTCTCCGCCGCGGCGCCCAGCCGCCGCGCCATCTGCAGCGCCAGCTGCGGCGCGGCCACGGCGGCCTCGGCCGCGCTCAGCGGACGGCGCTGGGCACGGCGCCAGCAGGTGCTGCTGAGGAGCTGAAGCGCTGGAGCTGGTAACCTCGCTGGGTGCTCCAACCCAATCGGAATGGCCCTCCAACCTAGCAGCGATGGCCTCCAAGGTTAAGTTATACACTCAAGTTATAGAAAGATGAATCCTTGTAGACCTATGCGGTTGATGCGATTCTTTTTGTGATGCGACACAAAGTGGCCGGAACCATCAGAATGGCCATCTGCTGCTTCTACACATGCAGTAACTAGTGTGTGCAGCTGGGTTGACGCTGCAGTAGCGAGTGTTTTTGGTTACCCTCGCGATTAAAAGTATAAGACTTCAGCTGGCATGACCACGTAAGTCCCGGTTCACAGAACGTGTTGGGTTCCAAAAAATACCTCAAAGCATCTGCAGAGTCTCACAACTTCGTCGTTGGACTGGTGCATTCCAGGCCACTGAGGCTGCTTGGCATGAAGGCTGAACCTCAGGTGCTCCCAGATCTGCCCACGTGATTCGTGTCCCAAAAAGAACAACAACCCTCGATGAACGGCCTTGAAACTCAATCACATGCTTGGGCCACAAGAACACAGCCCGGTGGAATTTTGAGGGCTCATTGCCCTTATGGGGTGCGGAAATGCGGCCCAGCAGCAATTCGAAGCTCACTTGTACTGCGCAATCCTTGGATGGTGTGTCTCAGCTTGAGTCTGGACTGCATCTCTGGCCAGATCTGCACCCTCTGCTTCTCATCGGCTCTTAGCACCTTCAGCCTTCAACCAGATCTGGCCTCTTGTAGGTTGGCAGAACCTGCTTTCATTTTGACAGAAACACACTAACATCCAATGTCCTGATAGAATCTCACCGTTGGTTCTTGCAGGCGTGTGACTCCCCAAAAGGTTGCCACTTCCGGCCACGTCCCGAATCCCCCGCTTTACCTGCTTGAAGGCTATGACCATTTCCAACAACGAACTTGACATCACTTCACCACAGCATCATAGCATCACACTGCAAGCCCCTTTTTTGAGCTCCCCTTTTTCAAGCCCCTTTTCATCCATTTTCGCGGCCTGTTCGACGGGCCGAGCATCCGCCCTGGCGAAGTCCCGGAGGAACTCGTCCGCGCGCCGCACCGACGCGGGCGATGCCGGCGCGGCGTCGCCGCACAGCTGGTCGATGGCCGCGCGGACGGCGTCGGGCGTGAAGCGGGACATGGCGTGAGTCGGGGCCGGCGGTATCGGTGGTGTCGGTGGTGTGTTCGTGTTTCTGTTGTTTGGTGCTTGTTCGGCTTGGCCGTTGGTAGGTGTGAGGGGAGGGTTGCTAGTTTGGTTTGGGAGGGATGGTGAGGTGACTGGGTGGCCTGCAGGTGGCTGGGTGAGTTGGCGTTGAGATTGGTGTGGCTGGAGCTCAAAGGGCTTGCTTGCTGCTTGGTTGTTGGGTGGTTTCTTGAATTCTTGAAGCAATGCCGCAATCTTTCGGGTTTGACCCGCGTGAAACCCTTTTTTTTCGCTGCGTAACTCTTCCGTAGCCAGCTTCAATTGCTTCTCGAGCCCAAAACGGCAGGTTCAATGGGAAGTCTCGATGTGCCGAAGGCAGCGGATGATCAACGAAGGACTATGGAGTGAGACAGCTCATCTGACAGTCTCCTGGTACAAAAAAAACCTGGACAAAGCGACACCCAAGGAGCAAAGGGCATCGCTACTATAGGAGCAAGGACGCTACTATAGGGGCAGCTCCGGTTCATACGGAAATCACCTCCCAGTGAAACCGCCGAGCGGCTCCAGAACGCCATGCAAGAACTTCCTTTACATGGACTGTGGATGACTGTGGATGACGGTTTTCTCCAGCCTTGCACAGAACACCTGTTTTTGTGCCAAATACAGAACAATCCACTCTGGTTTGAACATGTTCACGTCTGAGATGAACCAACCAATGGAGCAACACATTCCATATTGAGAGTCTAAACAGTCTGTGAGTGAAATACTTCAAACACCTCGCTGTGGAATCCTAAGCTACTAGTAGCTCCTGAGCTTACTGCTAGTAACAACCGCTTCAACTCTCCATCTCTCAACCGCTCCGCGGTCGCCACCGCCTGGCGCGAGGAGAAGGGCACCGCCGCCAAGGCGGAGGCGGCCGAGAGTACCTCGTCCCGGTCCAGCAGCCCGCCCTGCGCCGGAGGTCCGGGGCATGCGGCGGAGACGAAGAGAGGCGGAGGGAGCGGAGGTCTATCACGGAAGAAGTCTTTAAGCAGTATCGCAGAAGAAGGCACCAAACAAATGGAAGCAAAAGAGAAACACAACAAACTCACCTCAGCAAAAAAATCGATGATGTGTTGTGTAGTCTGCAAAGTGATTCTTGTGTCGTTTTGATGGGGAGGATGAAATTAATGCTGTGTTGTCCAAAAAAGGAACTTGTACTCGTGCTGAACACTGAACACTGATTTAGAGGAAAAAACACCAGAACGGGGTCTTCCTGCGAATGTGATCTACTACTAATTATGGTTTCCAGAAAGTTTCCAGCATTTAATTTTGAGCGTCCAACAATGTAGGGTGGACACCCCAATAGAAACGACCCTCCTGCTAGCAAAAAACAAAACACCGTCATTTGCCAATGTTTCATGTGTCAAGACAATCACAGTCGTCCGCATGTAGGGTGAGACTTAACAAGGTGTAACTCCAGTTCCAGGGCCCACAAAGTCCAACCCCCACACGCCAGTTCTCCTTCCCTCTCATCGGCTGCAAAGAACAAGCCTTTATTTATGTCTCAACATGGCCTGCCAATCTTTGGAGGCCATTGCTCTTAGTTGGAGGCTGGAGGCCATCAGTCCCTTCATCCACTCACCGAGCTCGACGCAGCAACCCCCGAGCGCCCCCGACATGGATCCGGGCGCAGTCGGCCAGCGCCCGTGCCGCCACCGCGGCGCGCGCGCGGTCGCACTGGAGGTTCGCCAAAGCTGGCGCCGGGTGCACTCGTTGGTGGTTGGGCACTTGGGGGTCAATATTGTTCATTCAAAGCTCCATGGTGCGTAGCGCATCGGGTCCTACGTCGATTCTGAACTTAGTTCAACTGTTGGGTCGGACGCCAAGTTGATTCCATGGCTATTCTACCAAAGAGTGACTCCAAACAAGAAACAAGTTGACAAGAGTCTGCATGATCTGACTCCAAACATCAACTGGAACGTGAGGGAACAAAAACAAAAAACACCCTGAAAACATGGCGAGCCGCGAGCCGTCCTCGAATTCTTACGGGCCCTTCCGAGTCAGTGGACCTACCTGCGCTGCCAGGAGGACAGGAGGCGGTATCCACCTGCTCCACCTCGAAGATCGCCCCGACGAACGGAACGAACGACTCGTCGTCGTTTGTGAGTGCTGAGACCGTCTGAAGATGTGAAGCAGCTTCAAACACTTGTTTCTAATAGCTTCTTGCTCCTAGTAGTAAGGCACTTGTTACTAGAAGCGATGCACTTGTTACTAGTAGCGTCCTTGTTACTACTAGTAAGGCACTTGTTACTACTAGTAAGGCACTGCTTCAAACAAAGACATTAGACATTTCAGCCTATGAATATTTGCAGATTCCACCCCGCGCCTCTTGCAGGGCCCGGAGCAAGGTCAGCATCAAACTGGCATGATTCGGGCAAATAACATAAGAAAACAGCAACTTGTTCAGGACAACAGCTGCTGTAAGCAGCTCGGCTGCTCTTTTTTGCACAACAACGAATAATTACAATAAACGCATTGATAAATCATTGATAGCACTTTTGGGCAGCGCACCCCTCCAGGTGATTGGATGGAGCGCACCTCCAATGGCTTTTGGCCACGTCGCCATCACGCACACTGAAGAGACAAATGGCATAGACCACCGAGACCTCTACCTCCTGGACACGGCGCGCTGCTCCGGTTGATGTTTCATCCACCATTTTCACAGTCGAATCGCAACAAAAGTGCTGACCCGTCGGGGGTTCGACAGGGGCTGAAATCGGGAGAAAGAATTGGAGTGTGCAAAGACGTCATCGCTTTGACCTGCGACCTACATCGACCTATCTGCTCACGCCTTCGAGAGTGCAGGGAGTGAGACCATGGGCAGCAGGATCTGATTCAAGGTGCCCATGAGAGCAGGGTCCTCAGGAGGAATTCACTGGATTTCTAAACAAGGCCAAGCCTGAAACAGTGATGTGAGTTCTATGAGAATACAGTAACTACCTTCTGAGCCTGGCACGTGGAATGCAACTTCACTGACTCATTGTGAGCCCAATGGCTAGACTACTGTACAGAAGCCTCTGGCTTCAAAAATTTCCAATTGAGAATTGATGTTATATGTTGTATTTCAATTATCCAAGTCAAGAATACGAACATCTCCACCTCTCCCACCAGTCCCCTCAGTCCCCTCTTCCCCACCTTCCGCAGATCCGAGTTGGACCATCGCAGGAGCGCCGAGACGATGGACAAGACACGCATGCACACGGTGTCGCGCTGTTGGAGGAGCCTGTCTGCACCACTAAAGCGTCCCACCCCCGCCTCACGAGAGGTCTGGGATGCGTCTGTTGTTGGCACCACTTGATCCGTAGGCGCTATTTGGTTTCAGGAAATCCGTCGAGCCAACGGAGAGGTTGCAACACTAAAGGAACATCAAGGGCTCTGGAAGGGTCAAGTGTTTATGAAAGGAAGCTTCTCGTACAGCGACAGCCCTCCACTATATCTTCCTGGATTGTAGTGAGATCCAGTTGGGCTTGTATCATTTGTGGAAAGCAAACAATTGGCACGCTTCTATACAGTCTAAACTACAACTGCCGTAAAATGTAGTACACTTGGCAGATCTTGGCAGTAGTAATAACAGCAGAACAGTCATCGATTTCTCTATTCAAAGCTTCTAGAGCTATTTTGCCAGGAGAACTCAAAGGCATGTTGAGCCTGTCTCTTTCCCCTTGGAGCGTCCCCAGGTCGTTGTCATTCTTCCTGCACAAGCTCCAATCAAGCAATTCCAGAAAAAGATATTGAGCTTCACCGTTGCTGCCCTCCCTCATGTTGAAGTGACTCTTGCAAGGCTGGAACGCTCCTGGATTGGTCTTTGAGCTTCTGCGCCTGGATGTACTCCTGACCGGCGACCGGTCAACACTCGGGTCATCACTTGGTGGCTCAACAAACTAGGAAGAGGAGGCCATGAAAAGCACGAGATCACAAGTGCGATTGGAAAGTTGTTGAATCATTGTTGAAGCTGGAAGCTTCACCAAATCACATTCTCTCAAGCTCCTCGTTTGCTGCTGCTTTCTTCTTAGCAGCATCAATCTGATCCTGCGTCCGGCATGACGTCCGACAGATGTCAAAACAATAGGCTACAGGAACAAGTGCATCGCTACTAGTAACAGGTGCCTTACTACTAGTAACAAGAAGCTATTTAAAAAATAGAAAATAAAAAAATAATTCCGTTGAAGGTCTCAACCGAACATTGTTACTACTAGCGTGGCACCTGTTACTACTAGCGTGGCACCTGCTACTACTAGGGCCAAGCGTTTGCAAACGCAGTTGACTCAACGAAAAACACGAGGGCTGGCTGCACATTTACTCATGGACGCCTGGGTTGGAAACATTCACCATTTCATGTCACCATAACCTCAGAACTGGAGCTTATGGTTGGTCCTCCCATAAACAAGACTTGCGACTCAAAGGCGGTGCAAAATAGTGGAAAAGGACGTTCTCGAACCAGTGCTGTCACAGTTCGAACCAGTTCCCTGCCAGCCTTAGTCTTCTGATGGCGCTCAATTTCATTGTTGAGCTCCTGGCAGGGCCATAGCAGCTGAGATATGCTTGGAGATTGTCTGACACAAGCTTCCAACTGGGTCCAAAAAGCCAAACATCACCTAAAAATTGGAGCCTAAACCTGCTTGACCGCGATTCTACCGCATTTGCGGCTTTTCGGCACCCCAAACAGCCCCAAACAGCCGGGGGTCCGTCTCTTCCGTGGACGTTTTTCGACGTGGACCGCCGGAATCGGACCTGGATTTTCAAGCTCAAGCGTGTCGTGAAGGATTGTCCCTCACCTGCGTGTCAACACGGAATTTCGCAGTTTTGTGGTGTCGATGTGGACGATTTTACAGTTCAACTGCGACATGGTCAGTAGGTGTCAGTATTCATCTGGAACTGTCTTGCTGCCGGCTTCTGGGTGACTCTTCTCTCAGCTGGAGGGATAGAAAAAGAACAGTCCGTCATGTGGATTCTTCTTAACCTCGAGGCGCTCGCTTCAGGCTCAAACCGAGCACTCCACGGGCACCTTCATCCTCCTCGGTCTCAAAAGGTTGGCAGATCTCACTGACGAGCAGCACCACACGCGTGCTGCACCGGGCCTCGCGAAGAGGTAGCGTGCCGAACGTTTGCGGGTCCCAGCGGACGTATTTTCAAGGCGTGCCACTGCAATCGGATGTATTTGTTGAGGTATCTCTCTCCCTCTCTTATGATACACCCGTCATAAAGGAATAACATGCAAACATACCGTAACAATAGCTATCGTGTGACAAGTGGATGGGAACTTGCAGGAATGTCCACCTCCAAACAAATCCAAGGCTTTCCTATGATGCAAGTCTTCCTTGTTTCGAAACAACAAGTCAAGTCTTTCGAGTCATTTCAAGTCTTCTCCTTCACAAGACATGTCGAACCTCCAAGGCCTGGGTCTTGGCACTTTGCACCTGACCGAGATCAATTGACCCAAGATCAGGAACTTCTCCTAAACTTCTCAGTACATTGTACAAGTATACTTACAAGATCTTGCAAGTATATAATATTTTCTTATTTTGATGCGTCCTTCAGATCTCTTCCAGGCCTGAAAGCGGACCAAGCCGCTCGCCTGCGATTTGCTTGGCTTGGGACGAAGGACTCCCTTCGGTGTAAACAAAAAGGGTAAACCAAAGATGTTGGGCGATCTCCCAAAACCTACAAATGTTGAGAGATTCACCCAAGTCTTGCCATTCTGTGTGATTTAAGACTCAAAATACTGTCCTCATGGAAAACATCACGACAAACATGGTCTGAACATGTGAAACGACCATCGACGAATGCTATGACTCAGCCCACTGGGTAGAAGGGAGTCCAGTAGAAAGCCATGCAGAACCCCCGACCACAAACTTAGCCGATATGGAAGTCGGGTCGTTCGAGGACGTAATTGATCAAACACAAGTGGAGAATGAAGG
>CAXAMN010021662.1:1030882-1042707 GCA_963970005.1 Durusdinium trenchii
AAAAAAAGGGGAGAATGAAGGAGGCTCACTCACCCCGCAGAGAAAGTCGTTCATGCTCTTTCCCGCAAAGCGTTTCGATTGATTCTTCAGGGAGGATCTGTCTTGAAACACCATATATAGATGGTCAACTCCCCCGCATCAGTAAAAACGAAGCAGGAGTCTCAAGTTTTTGTCTATTCCCTTGAAGTGATTAGTTGTCGCCAGGCACTGGCCTTGCGCAGAATCACAATTCCCAAATCAATTGCACTCTGCGCCATCCTGCAAACAGAAGCTACTAGGAGCAAAGGGCATCGCTACTAGGAGCAAGGACGCTGCTAGAGGCTCCTGGCATCGCTACTAGTAACAACTCAAAGCTGTGACCAACTCAATTTGGCACCGAGGTCACAGAAGTCGGTCCCAGAAGGAATCAAAATTGAAAGATCGAAAGAACGCAGCAGCTTTGTTCTAACAGCTGATACTGACTGAACCTAGACCTAGACAATTTGAGCCAAGGAGCCAGACCCACCTGTGGGATCATGTGGTATCTGTCACCAGCCGCCTGTTTTCTGCATCCCATCCCATCGCGGACATGCTCGGTGAAACGGTCTCGCAGGTCAACAACCGCTACGAGCACACTGAATCCGCTCACGTGAAGATGAAGAAGTGGGATGCAGCCCAACAGCCCTAGGGCTCTGCTTGTGAGTTGCAAACCTCACCTTCTTGGCGCAAAATGAACAGCTCAGTGTGAGGCATTCAGTTCTTGACCCACCGCCATCTTCCAGATACGACCCTATACTTCAAGCAGAAGCATCTTGAAATCGAAGTATCATCACTCCAAAATCAGCAACAAAGAAGAACATCATCATATGTCGTGAGCACCGACTGCTTATTGTTTGTTTTCCAAGCATCATATGGACATATATTGTATCATATATTGCTTAGACTTAGACTTAGACCAGACATGGAGACCTCGTGCTTTTCACCGGATCGCGTCACATCACATCGAAGGAGATCCCGATGTTCGCCGGGCCCACCGCGGAGGCGAAGCCGCCGTCGGACTTGGTGGGGTCCTGTCACATCGGGAGACCCAGGAGACGGTGGCTCCGGTGGTTTCTGGATGGAAAAGAGTTTTCACCAATAGCGTCCTTGCTAGTAGCTTCTTGTTACTAGTAGCAAGGCACTTGTTACTAGAAGCGATGCACCTGTTCCTAATAGCTTCTTGTTGCTAGTAGCTTCTTGCTCCTAGTAGTAAGGCCAGGAGCCCCGTTCGTAGCGTCCGATCGCTCCTAGTAGCGATGCCCTTTGCTCCTAGTAGCTTCTTTAAAAGAGAAAGGAAAGATTGGATTGCTGATATGGGTGAACATATATATATATAGTTCTAATTATAGTTTGTGGTTGGTGCAAAGGCTGAATTGAACACCTGCTTTGAAAGAGAAGGAACAAAGACAGGAAAAACAACAAAAAACGAAAGGGTCTAAAGAAACAATCAATATACTGCAATTATATGCAGAAGAAAAGAAACAAGAAGAACCATGAAGAACCAGAAAGGAAAAACCATGAAAGAAAGGGAAAAGCAAGAAGAACGAAGTTGAAAAAAAGTTATCCCATCCACCTTGTCGGGCGTGAGTGTGAGCATGATGTTGGCCCTGCCCTGCTCATAGCGACTCACAAACTGCAAGGGCGTCTTGGGGATTCGGTAGGAGGTCGACAACACAAATGGGCTGCTGCCATCGCCTGAGCTGCACCCGGGGTGAGCGGTTCGTTTTTTTCTGCTCTTTGTCTGAAACAAAAGACGGAACATCTTCTCTGAGTCTCACAACAGCGAGATAAAACGGGTCATGGAGTGAGATGATAAGTTCATCCTAAGCACATAGACATACACATAGACTCCAAGATTAGACTAACTAATTATAAGCCCAATTGGTGGCTCAAAAGATGGCTGATGATCGCCCATTGGTGGCTCAGGAGAGTCACTTCGACGAGTCGTCTCACCGGTCTCCCTGAAACATCGAACCGTCCCAGCTGATCAGCCAGGGCGCGATAGGCCTGCGCCTTGGCCGCAAGCTCTTCCATCTGCTCCTCCAAGCTTCCCAACGAGCTGGATGAACTTGAAGCAGAAAGAGGTTGCAGTTCTAACACGTTTGTCAGTTCTAACATGTTTTCACCGAGAGCGACCGGCCATGGGGCCCCATGGGGTGTACCAGCTCTTGAGCCTCACCGAGTGCTCGAAAATCCCATCGGCTCGTCCTGCAGCCGCCCAATGACCTCGATGGTGGACCGCTGCACCAGCGCCGCACGCGCACGCTCCTCAGCCAAAGCCGCAGCGGTGTCCACCTGGCGCAGTAACCTTCGACACCAGGACCAGCCGAAGGATCAACACCACCCGAACGTCAGTAACGGTCGTGATAGTTGATACAGTTCCCCAAAAGGCGATCGACAATCCGTACAGGGGATGTCGGTAACAAATGTATAGTTGGCAACTATGTAGCAAGACCCAACTTAAGTTCTTGCGCCAGTCAGACCACTTTGGACTTTTGAAAGCATCAAACTATAGTGCAACTTCGATCCGGGTGAAGTGGTCTCCATCGTCGTCTCCCACCTGCTGATCCAGCTGTGCACGGAGCCGTTGAGCCTCCGGCTCCATGTGCCACTCTTGCGATCCCTTCAGCTGTTGCGCTGCCTGGGACGCCCGAAAACCACCGGTAAGTCACCTGGCTTGATCCTTTTTGCGACACGGCGCCTGTTCTTTTTTCAACATGGGGTGCCTCTTCAGAGGGACCTGTTGAAGATTCGGTTGTGAAGATTCGCTCGAGAAGGCGGATTGGAGCAAAGGTGTGCAGGCTGTTGATCCTCTCTGCCAGCCGGTGTCTAGAGGCAAACTTAGGTAGAAAATAGTGGACATGTTACATTAACTTGCAATTTAGCAGAGAGTTCATCAACTTTGGCCTTGCCAACTTTGAGCTTTGTAGTTCTAGGTGTCGATACTGTAGTCAGTTGTAGGTGTCAATATATGTGTTTCCTCCCACCGCTGATGTCTGCGGTTTCCATCTCAGTCACCTCCAAGAATTCGCTCTGCGTCTTCTCCGCCTTAGATACGATTGGACAAGGATAACCAGGTTCATTGAGGCTCTGGCAATATAGGTCTGCAGGACTACAATTATTCCTACACCTTGCACTCCGCAATACTCCTTGATACTCCTCAATAGATTCACTAGATTGACCATTCCGAGTTTTTGGTCGCACTTGGACCTCAGTTGATGACGCTCAAAGAGATAAAACCTCCGCTAGTTTAGGCATCTTGAAGAATATCCAACTTGGTAGGTTCATGAATCGACTGCATCTTGTCTAATCCAACTGGCCGTGAAAAACCACGGCAAAAACTGGGAGATCCCTGTGAGGCCTACCCTAGGACCGTTGGACCGTATCAGTGTCATTAACAAGTGCATCGCTTCTAGTAACAAGTGCATCGCTACTAGTAACAAGTGCCTTACTACTAGTAACAAGAAGCTATTAGAATGAAATTAACATTAGATTAACTAATAGCTTCTTGTTACTACTAGTAAGGCACTTGTTACTAGAAGCGATGCACTTGTTCCTAGTAGCGTCACGCCCATGAGATCGTCCAAGGCTCTGCTTCAAGATCGCTATGTGTCTCGCTAGCAGCGTGACTTCTCAGGTCCTGAGATGGGTGCTCCAAAAGAAGCTCTAAGCAACAAAGAAATGCAATAACACAGTCTAGCAACCAATGGTTGTTGAGGAATGCAGGAGATGGTGTCTTATCAAAAGTTGTTGCAAAGAAAGGCGTTGAGTGCTTGCCCTTCTCAGTTCGGCAATCAAACTGTTTTTGGATCGAATTCTGCACCAAGTGGAACCTCACAGGCTCCTGCTCTTGAGTACTCATTTCACCACACTTCCAGGAGCACTTGTGCAAGACCCTAAAGAAAAGGCCTTTCTACATCCCCCGTAGGTGCCAAACCTGCATCTTGTCTCACTGACGAACATCGAAGACTGAACAACGTGGTTTCCTTCCGCAGAGACAGAATTACCAAGACAATCCTTGGACCCATATGACGTACCCGACCTCTTCCCCAAAAATTCTGGATACGAGCCAAAGCCTTTCCAGTGGTTCGGGTCTACGACAACGGCCGGCCCATCGGCTTGTTCTACTTGCGACGGCACTCAAAACCTGAAAGCACATGGCGCACTTTCCATCTTTTGGCCTCCTGTTCTGCTCCGTTTGCAAGCCCAGAGTTGTTGGTCGAAAGTTTGTGGGCAGCCCCAGAACCGTTCGTCTCAGTCCGCCAAAGAGCTGCAACCCGCAAAGGCAAGATCTCCAATGTCGGTCACCGAGTCTGGGATGGTCAACTCAACCAAAGAGCTGCAGCATTGAAAGGCAGAATCCCCAATGTGGGTCACGGAGTTCGGGATGGTCACTTTGGCCAACGTGCGGCACCCCTGAAAAGCGCCTTCGCAAATTTGTGTTTCATCATTTGGAATTTCAACAACAAGCAACAGTCCGGAGCCAACGATGCCACCAAGACTTGCGATAGCATCTTTGCTGGAACACGTCACTATGTTTGGTTTGAAAATAACACTCACCACAGTATCTTCAGCAATTCCCGCGTCCAATACCTTTGCGTCATTGGCAAGGAAGTGGTTGTCTCCGAAAATGATCTCAACACTTGTAGTGCTGCGAGTGAACTCGTCCCAAGGCTGTTGGTCCTTGATCTCCTGCTTAAGCGCACGGCCTGTCATCTCTGGCGTGACTTCAAGAACCACGTTTGCACCACTTGGCTGCAGCACTGAGATGTTCTTCGCCATGGCTCAAAGACTACGGATGTGGATTTGAGCTGATTGATTGGCCTTGAAGCCCAGTTCATGATCATGAACACATGTGTGGCTCCTTCGATACCCTATTAATTGAAGAAACATTGAAGGAACCGACACCGGTCACGCATGGTCTATGATCTGACAGGGAGTGAAGTGATTTTAGTTGAGCTCTGAGACTTTCCTCCTCACAATCCTCACAATCCTCACCATCCTCACCTCACTTACCCTCCGCACCGCATCGTCGGAGCCGTGGCACCCTTAGCTGCCGCAGGAAGAGCGGCTCCAAGGCCGCGGAGACCGCCTGTGCCAGCACTGGAGAGCAGCTCTTGGCCTCAGCAACCAGCTGCTGAGCCTTCTCCGCCAGGTTTGGCACACTTCCGCCGTCCTGGGGGGCCCCGGCGGCCAACGCATGGGCGCGGTTGAGCCAACGGGGCGTTTCAAGGGGTTGTTCGTTGAGATGAAACAAAATGGGATGTGTTTGATGATCGATGATTGTTGGCTTTGAGATGTTTTACCAAGTCTTCAGGGTGTCTTCTTTCTTTGTCATTAAAGAGAGAGAGAGAGAGGGAGAGCGGATAGCTCATTCGCGGTGGGTGTTTTGGTGATTTGCTATCTTTGACGCTTCCCTCTTCGCAACGTCAGCTAGATCGTCTCTCTATGCGGAAAAGCAACCGCCTGAGCCTCGGTCAGTCCCAAAGCGGTCCTTGGCCTGGGCTTGCAAGGCCCTCACCTTGGCCATGACACTCTTGGCGACCGGCACCATGGGCTGCCCGCCTGCCCGCTGCCCGGGTCGGAGGGGTGGTTGTCGTTGCAAAGTACACTCCTCAAGTCTCCGAAAAACACATCTCGGGACAAGTTACTAAAGGAGTGTTACTACTAGTAACAAGTGCATCGCTTCTAGTAACAAGTGCATCGCTACTAGTAACAAGTGCCTTACTACTAGTAACAAGAAGCTATTAGAATTCAATTAAAATTAAGTTAAGTTAACTAATAGCTTCTTGTTACTACTAGTAAGGCACTTGTTACTAGTAGCGATGCACTTGTTACTAGTAGCTTGTTACTACTAGTGCCTAACTAGTACACTCCTCAAGTCGAGGCATGATTGGTGGTACTTTAGACCTGATTGGTGGCTTTGCCAAGAATCTACATGTCGTGCAGGCCACAGCATGTGATGCAAAAGCGGTCATTCTCACTGCCCACGGCAGCCCATCTTCCTCAAGCCTTCTTCACCACCGGTGCTGGCGAGCTGTGGTCGCCACTGAAGTGTCAGGGCCACTGACAGCAGCAGCAGCATTAGCCTTGGCCTCCAGGTCCGATTCTGTGCCAGCCGGAAAGGAACATAGAAAAGGGATCTTTTCTGTTGAACACGCATTGGACATGTGATCGATGACTTCAATCTTGTACTTGTACTCAAGCAGTTTTGAAGGTCAGCGCAAAGATCGACAGTGCCGTCCAACCAACAACAAACGCCTGGGGCCTATGCAAGGCTTCGCGAACTTCGCTTCCAAAAGGATACCCACAGTGAATCTGATGTGTTGAGTCTTCCGTCACCCCCTCCGCCGCTCCGCCCCAAGCCCGCGCCCGCGGGCTCGCCAAGCCCTCATCGGGCCAGCCGCGGTAGCCATCACGGCCATGTGGGGTTTGATCCAAAACTTCAGCCACCAATTCAAGGTCTGATCATCAATGATCTCATTGGGTGGCGAGTCTGAATGCGTTCTGTTGGTGGCGAGTCTGGTGCGTGTCTGACAAAAGTCAGCTCAGCAACAAAATCCGCAAAGGTCAGTTTGATCGTCGGTATGACCCTGCATATACCGCATATACCATGTGTTGCGTACCAAGTGGGGCTTGCAAAGATACCAAAAAAAAAGATACAAAGCATTACAAAGTTAAATGATATCATATATTACATATTAGGAACAAGACGCTACTAGGGGCTCCTGGCCTTACTACTAGGAGCAAGGACGCTACTAGGTGCTCCTGGCATCGCTACGAACGGAGCATTCTTTTGCATGGTATCATGCTTGCCAGCTTCGGTCCCCCGGCCGACGTGTGTCCCACTCCTGCAGGTGCCGTCGGTGGTGCCCAGCTCCTTCACCGGCATCTTCGACAAAGGACCCCGGAAGAGTACGGCCTGGCAGCTTCACCCGACGGCCACACCACCGGTTGCGGTGACAGCATGAACCCCCGTTGGGCAAGAACTGACATCCTCAACTTCCCCATTGGGTCTTGTAAACAAGGTCTGGTAAAATTCAAGCAAGGATTTCAACTTTAGCCTTCCTGTGCTTCTTTTTAGCTTCTCCTGTGCTTGTATAGTCTCATGTAGTTCTTCCTATTGCAAGACACTGCTAAAATTAAAGGTTAGTGTTATTCAGTTCTCATTTGGCTCCCCAAGCCCCGGAATGGCTCCTCTTCCCCATGACACGCCTCTGCTAGCTTCTCCACATCTCGACGCAGCCCCTGAAAAAGAGCAGTCACTAGACGGTTGGGCAAAATGGATCCAGCAACATCCATTGCCTGTGGCGATCTGATTGACCAATTACGATTTAGAATCAGCCGGTCAACCAATTACGTCTCACGGGATGCACCTCATCAGCAATGTCTGCCAAAGCCACTACATGCAGCAGCTGCCTTGGGAGCCAACAAACCCTTCGATGCAAGTCCTTAAAGCTGACGCGACAACGCCCTGCAGAATATGCAAAAATATGCTTCCTCCGATTCCTAGGGGGCACCTGAACATTGAGTCCTGCAAAGCAAAAAGCGATGCTTCAAACCGTTTTGGACAGCATCCTGCTTTAGTCTTTCCCCTCAGACGGAGTAGGTTTAGGTTCTCCGGCCGAAGCAGGTAGTCCTGGCTGAAAAGTGGTGAGGGGGGTAGACTAAATGACAGAAGAGACCAAAAGAAGGAATCACCAGGAATGGAAGCCCTTGAGCCCCTGCCAGCCCCCTTCTCAGATAGAATTTGAAGAGGTTGGAATCGGTTGGAAGAGCAGAACAAAAGCCATTCATGAGGCGCACATGGGTTCTCAAGTCAAAGAACAAGGGCAGAGGCGCCCGAAGAGACACATCCTTTGGATCAACCCTAAAAGTCCTGGTGATCTGCATAGAAAACACTTTGTGCAGCCAGTATTGCCTTCAAAATACAAAAATTGAACACTTGAACGGGTCAGGGCAAGCGAGAGTGACCATAAAATGGCAACCTGTCTAACTCAAATGAAAAACATCATCAGTTGTTGTGTGCGTGTGAGCTTTATCATCCACATCGTGTTTGTCAACTTCCACCATGGCCTTTACATCTGCTCAAAAGTTGGCACGTTTGGAGGAACAACTCTAAGTGTGGACTAAGTTAGAGAAGACTCAACTGACTCAAGAAGAGAGACCTCCTCAAAACAGCACGTCTATACTTTGCTTTTTCTTGATGCGTGTCTTCGGCAAATGGTAGTCATGCAGATCTGCCAGTCCTGCCAAGCGCTGGACTGCTTCTCACACGCCTGGCTATGAGTTGGGCCGAGGAATCAAAAACAATGTAGGGACTTGAGGAATCAAAATGTGTTGACATAGTGTTCTTTGCTGCTTTGTTTGATGCCCCGACCCAATTTACTGCAGTTGAGTCCAATGTTCCAGTTTATGTTCAAAGACTGCCATACCGGCAACCTATAACTAACGATAAGTTTCGGTGACCATATATCTGTTGCTACAACTTGAGGAGGCCGCCGCAAGTCTCCAAGCTGAGTTCCCATCTAAGATCAACTGCTTGCTTTAATGGTAGCTGAACACACCAAATAGACACTTCCCCCAAACCACCCAAGTAAAACACTAGTCTTTAAGTGGCTTCCGTCGCTCGTGACTGGCCTCCAGTGCCGCTTGTGCGCGCTGCACAAGCACCGCACAATCCAGAACCTCCGTGCAGCTCGACTTGTCAGCGATTTCGATTCCCTCTGGGTGTTTCTGACAAAGTCGAAGCCTACTAAAGCCAGTATCAAGTGTTTGGACGTGCTGTCACCTGTGAGGCATGGCTAGTCGGTTTCGCTTTTTTGAAGTGCCTCCAGGTACCTTCTACAGCCAGATGTGGACTGACTCCATCTGCCGTCGCCCCCTCTCTCACCTCTTCTCTCGCCGACTCAGGCAGTGCGGCCAAAGCCATGCGTGCAAACAGCATAGGCCTTCAGTCAATGGGGTTCTCCCATCGACGTCACGGTGTTTGGATCATCTTCCGGTGGTTTTCTGGTGTAAAAGTGTGGCAAAAAGTGGAGGATCCTCTGGAGAGAGGCGACAGTCATCCCAACAAAAGCAGGTCATCAAACGTTTTTGTTGGGTCTGGCCCCTTGCCTTTGTACAGTAGAGTAGAGTACAGTCTGTGCAGTTGATCCGATTTCTGGTGGACAATTCTTAACCTTCAGAAGTCTAGCGGACATGGTGTAGTCAAACTCAAACGACAGACGACAAGAAGCGAGAACGACGCCTCGTCCACAAAGAAGCAAAAGCTGAGTAAGAGCCCAAAAGCAAAAAGGGGTGTCCAACTTCATAGAGTTCAAAACATAGCTACTTACTTCACAACAACTTCCAACCAGGCCCATTCTCTGACCTCAAAGACCCCTTGAGGACTGGGCCCCGGCCCCTCCGGCAACGTCTTGGCCTCCTTGGCCTTGGGCGACGGCGACCAACGCGGCGAAGGGGCGACCAACGCGGCCGGAGAAACCGACGGATGGACCGAGCCTTGCAGCTGCCGAGCCAGCGCTT
The DNA here is from genome assembly GCA_963970005.1 of Durusdinium trenchii. Classification (NCBI taxonomy): domain Eukaryota; class Dinophyceae; order Suessiales; family Symbiodiniaceae; genus Durusdinium; species Durusdinium trenchii. Next base: position 1,040,429 of record CAXAMN010021662.1, read on the forward strand.
CACCACTTTGAGACCTCGAAGAAAAAAGGCAACAAAAGAGAGAGACAAAGCCGAAACAAAAGCGAGAAAAGCGAGACCAATAGGCGATAATGGGCAATCACGATGTTTCTTGTAACATGGCGAAAAAGATGCGAAAAGGATCAAGGATGATCGTGGATGGTCCAGGGCAACATTTAAGTCAGATAAATCCAATTCATAGGCTACGGCAAACAAATGACAAGAAAGCAATCCGTGTCAGGCGCCTGCAGGATGTCGAGGGGGATGGGGGGGATGGGAGTGGATGAGAGAGTGGATGGGCTTGGGCAAGCAGGGGGCTACTTTGTCGTCTTTGCAGAAGCGGCTTCCGAAGGAATAGGGATTGGCAAGGCCAAAGCCGGTCAGAATGAGGGTGGAGGAGAGTGGATGAGAGGATGATTCAGGATGTAGCGATTGTTACTAGTAATGCCAGGAGCTACTAGTAGCTTCTTGCTCCTAGTAGTAAGGCCAGGAGCCCCTAGTAGCGCCCTTGCTCCTAGTAGCGATGCCCTTGCTCCTAGTAGCTTCAGTGCCACTGGGCTCCCCCGGCCCTCCTCTGGGAAGCGTGAGCCCAGCTCAGCGCACACCGTCTCTCCCAGGGCCTCCAAAATAAGGGAGGTGAGTTGCTGGAGAAATTGTTATCGACTCATGGGAGAGCTAAAGCAGCTAGTGAATTGACAGAAGGAGAAGACGTCAGGCCTGTCCACGAAATACCAAATCGTGGATCTGGGGTACGTTACGGCTGCCCAAGTATAATAGGAACAACAAAAAGCCCTAGCCTATATCACCTATATCTATATAGTATGTCCTTGGGATTGGGCTCAAGGCCTGCTGCGCACAGAAACCTCTACAGAATAGAGTGAATAGGACTTTTCACCGAAGGAAGTGGTCTTTCAAGCCACCCTTTCTGCAAACCACTAGGTGCATGTTCCAAGGCTCCTTAGGGCTCCTTATTGCTCCTTAGGGCTCCCAAGAACTTCACACCCAAATCACTTCCAACAACTTCGGTGTGATATCTGTCCCCATCCCTGTCACCTCACTTCCCATCTTTCCTCAACACATCTTCATCTTCTGCACCACCAGTTCGCCGCCCCCGAAACCCGCGGAAACCCAAACCACCTCTCCGCCACCGAGACGACGCCTCGTCTCCCATCAGGTCGCAGCGCTCCAGCAACGCTGAGACGCCACCCAGGTGCTGGACCGCGATGCCAGGAGACCGACCGAGACAGCGGAGGGGAGGAGAGTATAAAGGGAATGGTTTTCAGAAGAAAATGCAAACATGTGTTTGAACTTGTAAGAACTAAGCACGGGTAGTGACATGCCAAGTGATGTCCTGTTCTGTGCGAAATTTTCCCCGCAAGGTAGTCAGGACGATATGCGTGAGTGCTACCTACTTGTCTTGCTCTTGGTGGCCATCATGTTCTTTGCCAGGAATATCGAAGCCATCCCAAGCCAGCAATGTTGCCCAACACAGGCTGTTTACAACTTTCCAAACAAACAATCCAACAAACTTTCGGTGGGAAAGGAGGCAGGACTCTTGTTCATGGCGATGGTCGGATGGGGATGGAACTCACCACCGGTGTCCCACCCAACAAAGGCACCCCAATTTCTTGCGAAGAAAGAAGACACGCGAAGCAAAGGCGCAAAAAGACCTAGGAATAAAACAGTGTTTGCAAAACGACGAAGGTCATCGCCTGCGATAGGGATTTCATCCATGTGAGTGTCGCACCAAGCGTCCCACAGCCTGGCCTGGCACCAAGCATCGATCGCATGGCCCGCCGCACTCCGCACTGAGCTATGCCTGGCCAACCGATCGGAAGTGCGGAGGTGCACATATCTTTTTCTTCATTAGAAACAAGTGCATCGCTTCTAGTAACAAGTGCCTTACTAGTAGTAACAAGAAGCTAAGGGAGTCCATCACGAGTTAGGTCCACCAAGCAAGCGTCTTGGACAGGAAAATGCCTATCCGAGAGGCCAGCCACCAGGCGCGTCAGGGTTGCAGGGCCTCAGAGGCCGAAAACAGAATGTCTGAAGTCTGAAGAAGAAAGTTCTTAGTAGCAAGTTTAAACATAGTACGTAGCAAGTGCATCGCTGCTAGAAACAAGTGCATTGACTGAACGATACTATGCTATTTTGAGCTCTTCTAACCAAAAAGAAGTTAGCACCAGCATGAAGGACAGCCAGTTGCTCAGGATGTTGGCATTCTTAAACATGTAACAGAAGCAGAACGGTCCAACAACACAGAAAGCTTGTGTTGGACAGCT
>CAXAMN010021662.1:1042717-1053172 GCA_963970005.1 Durusdinium trenchii
CCTGACAAGGCCAAGACATCTTGATCTTTGTCAGTCATGTCATGTCACACATTTTGCGTCCAATACACATGGCTGTGTAATAGAAGCAGAATGGTCTATCAACACAGAAAAGCTCGTTTCAACGGACAGCAGTTCAAAAGGTTTTAACAAGTGAAGTTTCGCCAAAAATCTAGGAAACAAATCATTAGTCTGAGCGCTTCTTCAAGCAATCTCCCCCCGCCCTCAGGCGCGGGGAGCGTCCTTCAAGAAGCGTGAGCAATCCTGTGTACTAGCTAGGAGCTTCCTATTGCCAGTATATTACCTCCTTACTTGATTAACTGGGTGCCGACTTAATTAAGTAGGTGCAAGTGCGGGCGTTTAAAAAATGGTAAGAAATGACAAAAACCTTTCCAGCTCACTTATCGATGTGAAACCTGTCTTGCAACTGAAGGGCCATGTATATCCACTGAGGAAGGTTGCTCCGAGAGCCTCCAGTCGGCAGAAGGGTGGATGTCATGAACGTGTCGGTTTGAGTTTGGACAAGGTTTTGATCGCTCCTGCATCCTGCAAGTCTATAGTGTCAATATAAATTAGCTAGTTTCAAGAGCAATGCTCTATGGTATGGCTTGATGGGTTCCAAAGCAGGTACGCATTACCACATGGTGCAGGTACATGTTTGGAGCGCGGACGTATGGTACGGGTACGTGTTTGGGGCGCAGATGTGTGGTACGGGTACGTGTTTATAGGGTGCGGACGTATGGTACGGGTACGTGTTTGGGGCGCAGATGTGTGGTACGGGTACGTGTTTATAGGGTGCGGATGTATGGTATGGGTACGTGTTTGGGTGCGGATGTGTGGTACGGGCGCAGGTACGCGTTTGGGACACGAAGGTACGCGTTTGAGTTGAACAGTGTGACATACTTTGCTCCCAAGTTCAGGAAAAGGGAAACGGAAAAATACAAAAACATATACAAAACATGTCACAGCATGGTTGGCACAGGGTTGAATCCCACGCAACAGCCTTTTTTCCGGTCACCCGCTTCATCAGTGTTTGTGTCTGTCCCACTGATCGGTGAACCTTTAACCCCATTGAAAGTGGCGCAGCAAGCTCCGATTCGTCATTTGTCATTTACCGGAAAACAATTTGACTTGACATATGTTTTGACTCGACAGTCTTGAGTAAGTCCAGTCCAGTCAGTCCATAGTCTTGTCACTAAGACTAAGACTAAACTAAGACCACAACAAAACGGAACACGGGAGCTGCATTCAGCGCAACTGCCAGTGGCATCTGCCAATGGTCAGCTAGTCTGCTTTGCGACCCTGTTTTAGGGTCTTGAACTTCGACTGGATGGCATCCAGTTCTTCCATCTCTGACATAGTGTCAAACTTCAGGTTCGTGAAAACTGCTGCTAGCACTGCCATCATACAATTCAAAGCAAACCTGGGTGTGAGAGTCTCAGAGTTAGAGTCATTACATATGACAAGTGATCCGTCAAGACACACAGCAAAAATGAACTCGTGACCAGCTACGCATTGCCGGCAAGGTCGGCAATTTGGTGATCAGTTTGCTCAACTGACCCGCGAAGATCTGTCAGCTGTAGACCCTGGAGGCTCATCATCTCAGCGCCTAGCAAGAACAAGTCTCAGAATCAGAACCTAGAATGAACAAAGAACAAGGCATCCACGTGCAGGTGGCTCTGAGGATATGACCAGTCAAGAGACGATTCTGTTTGACGCACCACAACTTGGACCCTGGTAAGATTGTTGGCACCACCTCATCTTTGAGATTTCACAGTCACAGTCACACAAGTCTCAACTAGTCTCAACGTTTCTATTCATTCAAGTTCCATTCATTCAATCTAATCTAAGCCAAAAAGCACAAGATTTCTGAGTACTAGTAATCAGTCTGTTCACGGATTGGCTGATATCCACAAAAGCGAACTGCATTTCGGGAGTTCCTGATGATACATAGCGTTGATTCCACATCTCCACAAAGCATAGCACCTGGACCAGGACCAGAAACCATAATACTCATGCTGTTTGTGTATTCAGTATGAATAGATATATATTATATTATATCATACAAAAATAGTAGTTGTATAACAATAGCCATGCCGCCATATATCAATTATACATAATAGGCCGCCTCTTGTTCTCGAGCCGGTAGCAGTTTGAACCAATCTGACTCTGCCAAGCCAGGGCTTGGCTTCAGTGGCCATTGCACACCATCTCAGTAAAGCCAGAACAGTCAAGCAACTTCAACTGACTAATGTTTGCCGACTCCCGACTAACAAACACGAGAAACACGTCAGAAGGACTTAGCCCTGAACTCTGCTCAGCCAAAGCCGTGTGGGCATTGACCCACTTCTTGCCCGAAGCGTTTTCCAGCTCGTCTTGTTTTTGCTTTTCTTTTGCAACACGGTCAGCTGCTGCAAACGTCCGGCGAGTAAGTTCAGCGACAACATAGGGATGATCAGGCGAACAAATGAACTTGTCCTGAGTCTTTAGTGAACAGTTGAACAGTGTACAGTGAAAAAATGTTTCATTCATTCAAATCGTCCAAATACGTTCAAATTCACCACACCAACTTGGAATGTGACCACTGGCAACGGATCTGCTGAACGAAGACAAGCTAGAGATCGACTAATCCGCTGCAAGATATTGGTTGGTGATTCGGCAAAGATGTCCTTCAATGCAATGATATAGTACCTGGTCCTTCTTTGAGGAAGTCCAAACTCATTTGCCCTCAATTTGTGCGCTGTAACGTGATACTGCAGATCTTCCAAATTCTTGACCACATGGGTGAGGTTGGACCTGGAGGTTGATCCAACTGCTTATGGACTACAGGGCTGGTGATTTCTTTCCAAAGAAATAGAACGATCCAGTGCAAATGCTTGACTGAGGACAACACTCTGAGTTTTCGTCTTCCCCTGACGTCCCTGATGGGCTGTCAATGCTGTCAACGTTTTCCAAAATCACAACCTGTGGAGATCTATGCTGCAATATGTAGTACACACCCGCAAAAGTCGTTGTGGATGAGCATTCCTTGGTAAAAGTGCTTTGTTGACTCTTGTGAACAAATACTACTCTGTTGAGCGGTTTGCTTGTGACAAATAGACTAGTAGCAGTAATATATAAATACACAATCGAATACTGCTGTAGTTACAATGAGTAGAACATAGTTCCAGCAAACTAGTAGCGATGCCCTCTGCCATGGCCCGCTTCAAGGCTGCAAAATCCGAATGCATACGACTGAAGGACCTTGCAATTGAACATTGAGTAACAGTTTCGCTACAAACTATGTCATCAACTTCAACATTATTAACATTATCAACAAGCAATGAACAGTAAGTCAGCCAGCCACTTGCAAGAGAACCCTGCTGCAAAAATGGAGAGCTGCTCAGGAGCAGAATCACATTCTGAAGCGACGGGAAGGTCCTCAAACAATTTCATTTGCGCTGCAAAACCCACCAGTCAAACCAGGTGAACAAGCTGATCTGCGGAAACAATAGCTGGGTCTCCCACGCAATTTTCCTTGTGCACCACACAATATCGAGCTTCATTCTCATGAAGCTTGGTAATGTCTGCATACAAGTGACAGTGGTCCTACGCAAGAAGATTAGAGGAACAACTCTGAACACTTGCAGTACAATCAGCACACTTTTGCTGCTTGCCTTCTTCTCAAGGATGTGGTGCTGAAGAAACTTCTGCTTGAAGGGCGTTATCTCCACAGCAAATTCATCTATGACCTGAGGTTGATTGACATGACATGGCATACGCAACACACACACACACAGCAAAGACACAGAGACACAGAGACGCACATAGAACGACTACACGAAACACAAACACATTAACTACCTTCACGTCCACCTGCCTCACTGCAAATACAGGTGAGCTGCATCCCAGTTGAAATCCTCGTCATCCTCATCCTTGGAGTGCAGCTCCATGGTCTTCACCAAGGCTCTGACACATAACTCGAAAATCCCTGTGCCACTGCACGCTGACATCATAACAACTCGCTTAGGGAGTGAGCGAAGTACAGTCAAGACAGCCTCGTTGTCATCAGCACGCAGACGAGTCAGCATGTCCTGATGGAAAACCAGCCGGTCACACCCATACCGTATACCGTATATAAGTATATCAAATCAAATCAAACAGTAATACAATTTATATAATATAACTGTGTATAACTGTATAAATGTACTGTATAACTATATATCTCCACATTTCAGTGTAGGCCCAGTCAAGTCATGTTTGTCATGTGTGAGGAGTCAGGCCTGAGACAACTTCGACATGTAGTACCCAGGTGTGCCAGGTTTCCCGGCTACCCCAGTGTCCATGTCTTTCGCGTCCACGTCCTTCTTCTCGTCCATCTCAACATCAGCATCATCATCCATCTTCGTGTCATTGTCAATGTCCATAGGCTGCAGCGTTTGTGGCTTGTAGTTGTTTTCCTTGCAAATCCACTTGGCAAAAGCAATCAGGTCCTCTATTGGATCTCCTTTCACATCGTCACCAAACCCATCTGGGATCTCATCTTCTTCAAGACCCTCCAACTCTTTCATCACAGTGGCCCAAAATGCTGGGAGTGAAGGATGACGTTTGCCAGCTTCAATGGCTGCAATGTAGTAGTCATCCTCCAACCGTCTGATTTTTTCCTCAGGCAGCTTCCACCAAAACTCTGGACTGAAGCCGTCGACTGTGAGGCTTTCTGCTTCAACTTCAGCCGCAGCCTGTGTTGTCTTTGCGTTTTGTTCTCTCTCAATCTCAATCTCCATCTCCTTGCCCTTTTCTACTTCTACTTGCCCTTCTTCTTTTCGCTCCCCAATCTCAGCATCAGCCATTTCTACTTGTGCAGGAACTTCTGGTACTTCTTCTTTTCGATCCACATTCTCAGTCTGAGTCTCTGGTGGTGAGTCTGCTGCTTCCTCCTTGTTTAGGTTCACTTCTACTAGAACTCCTGCTTGCCCTTCATGTGCACTCTCTGCTGGTCTGGCCTCTGATTGCTGATTCCCTGTGTCTTTGTCTTCTCTCTCAACATCTGGCACGGTTTGCTCCTCATCCAACGCCCTTCCCAATGCTTCTACAATAGCATTTTCCTCCTCCACCGAAAGCACAACATCGAGGGCAGAATTGGTAGCGCTAGCTTGTTGCGAAGACGAAGACGAAGACGATGAAGCTGTAGCGGCATCAGCATCACCCTCTTGAACTGCCTGAGTAGCCTGAGCAGCTCTCTTTGGAGGAGGAGGCGGAGGCATGATGGTCTTTGACATAGTCTTACAAGCAGACATTGCTCTTTCCTCCCGCGGAGGAGGAGCCTTGACAGCAAGCGTTGCCTTTGCTGCTGGCGCAGCAACAAAGGCGGTAGCAGCAGCGGTAGTGCTTGATGCCTTTGCGGGAGGATGAGGCAACGTTGTTGCCTTGGGAACTTGGTACTCACCTCAATTGAATTGGCTGGCCACAATGATTAACAAAAACAAAATAAAAACCACCCATTCCCACACCTTCAAACTTATCGCTTCCTATTATTATCACTATCACATCACATATCAAAAGTGTCTAAAGCAGACAGACAGTGTACTTGTCTTTACTTCCCAAAAACTGCGCACGCCATCTTCTTCTTTTTTCTGCCTCTCGAGCTCCTCTTTGGTCGGTTTATCCCCCCTGCTTGCTTCTCGCACGCTTCTTGGCTGCTGAGTCTGGCTTCGGCTTGGGCGACGCCGCAGGATCAAGCGGTTTGGGAAGCACTACCGGCTTTGCCTTTGCACGACGACCCATGCTGAAACAACACTAGAGAGGAACTACCCTGCCTCTACTACTATACAGAAAAAAACGTGGCTGCTGTTGAAATCGGATATGGAGAGATATTGATGCCTTTGCCGTTGCAGTTGCAGTTCTATTCCAAGTGACCGACATGGTCAGGACTCATGACAGTCGAGTCTAGTCAGTCTAATTAGTCAGCAACGTAACGTGCAGCAAAGCAAAGATGCTGACCGAAACGTAGACACAAGCAAATTTTCTTCTCTCTTGCGCTGTTCCGGTGCTTCTGTTCTCTCTTGTACAGCGTGTTTCCCCACACAATGACAATGCAGCATATCATTATTGATTTCAGACTTCAGACTTACCACGCCTGGCCTAAGTCCAAGGTCAGCCAACAGACCGGATTCCACACATATCATGGAATGAAATTATTAACAACTGATCAACTCAGTCAAAGACGTCTTGCTTTTGTCTCAATCACCGGACTGCCTTGTTTCTTGGCCTACATGGATTTCACAAGTCTGGTTTGAGTCTACTACTATTTCGAATTGGATAAAGCTAGCTAGACAACCAATTGCCAACTAAGAAGACTCAGCAAACAGAAACAAAAACAAAACACTCAACTCGGCTCGACTGCAAGAAATCATAGCCAACAAACTAAACAAACGTCTTGCTGCTTGCTGGCGCCCAGCATGCTTTGCTGTGCAATGCAACATGAATACGAATTAGTGTATTGGTGCTCAGGCAGAGGAATTGAGCCTATCACTCAGACTCACAGTCATCATCTACACTCCCCAGAGACGAGACCAAGACAATTTTAGCATCCATCACAATCAGCCCTCGATCAACTTCGTGGCAATTGCCTGAATGCCGGCTGGCACATCCAGATTCTGATCTCGAGCGACCTTCATCGCGTCAGAGAGAATGTTGGAGACCTTTTTGGATATCGACCTCTTTTGTGTCACTGATGTCTGCACAGATTTGCTCACAGCGCAAGACAAGATGTTCCCCGAGGTCCTTGGCAAGATCACAGAGGACATGGAACTGATCTATACCACAATAAATAACTAACATATTATCATATCATATCATATCATATAAAAAATAATAGATTCTATAAATCAACTATCCAAGGCACAGCCAAGCAAGGCAAGCCCTGTGCCGTGCTTTCAAGTCGCTGTATCCCTCGCAGAAATCATCCACAGTCTTGCCATCCATCTTCTTTGCGTACCATTCAACACGGTCGATAATATTTTGTGCCTCAATAGCAACATCGGAAGCTGCCTGCAGCAAGTCTGTGGCAAATGTCTTCTCCACCGTTTTTGATGAAGCAAATACCTTGTGCAGGTCGTCGTCGCTGAGGTCACTCAACTCTGTTGGTAGAGTCAAATCTGGACAGCCTGAGATTGTTTCTTTGGCCAGCGCAGACACAGTCTCATGGAGCCTCTCAAACAAATGCTTGGTGTTCTGAACTGTGTACGTAATCTGCGCGCCAATCGCCTTTCCAAAATTGGGTTTGTCAACTTCAGGGCAAGACTCCAGCACACACCGCATGCTTGCATCGACCTGCTTCTGATTCTTCTCTTCCAAAAGCTGCAGCTGAAACCCAAGAGCAAGTGCTTTAAGCTCTTTCTCTCCAATCTCGATCTCGCCTTCTGCATTTCCTTCTGCCTCGCGGAGAAGTCCTGAATATCGTATATCACATGTCAGCAAGGTGGAAAGAATGTTGAGCCCCTGACGAAGCAAGTCGCCATTGTCCATAACTGACGACAGGAGTGAAGCCTGCTCTACATGCTGGAAAAAGGCTTTGACCTCAGCGTCAGTGTCCTTGATCTGAGAGTCATCACTCCGCTCAGCCATCTTGAGCGCCATTTCCACACACTTCAGGATGTGAGTAGACGCATGACCAGAGGCATTTGATTGCAGCAATGGTGACGTCGACGATGAAAGGTTGGCAATGGCATCTTTCAAGAAGCTGTCTTCGGGAAAGAACTTCAAGACATCGCAGTTCGCCTTGTTCCAAGCCTCCATTGACTTTTGAGATCTTACGGCGTCCATCTTGCCAATCATGATGTCCTTCAAGTCAACAGCGAAGGACTGTACCTTCTTGGCAAAGTCAAGCAAAGCAGCTACCTGCTTTGGTTCCACTGTGTTCTGAACCTGAATGATGCACATGTCATCCTTCACAAGGCAAACCTCGATCTTGTCTGCTTCTCTTTTGGACGATGCATCAGCCAAGCTGTTGAGGAAAGGGACCAAGTCATAGGCAATGAATGCGGACATCACAACCTTGACTGCAGTCTGCAACGTAGTCTTGAGATCTGCCACTCGCTGCTTGTCGGCTCCCTTCAAGTGTTTTACATTCTGGTTTGACAGAGAGACATGTGTGGCTTTGAGCTCTTCTCCATATTGCTTGTTGAAGGACAATTGGTTCCCCTCAACAATTTTTGTCTCCTGGTCCAAAAGGTTCCTGTCATTGATTTGTTCCATCTTTTGGTTCAACTCTTCTAGAATGGTAGTTTGTGCCTCCCTGCCCTTGGCATTCTCCTTGGCAGCCTCGACTACACGGAGACCCTTCTCAGCTGTGAAAGGTGCAAGGAGCCATTTGTTTTGAGAACGACTCACAGCTGCTGCCTTGCTGAAGTGCTGCTCGACAAGGTCCAAAACACGCTGTGGCGGAGTAGAGAAGTCCACCAATTGGCGGATGACGATCAAGTCTTGCCTATCTCCATCGTCAAGATCCATTGGTGGATCTGAATGTTCATGCATAGTGTCGATGAACCCTTTCAAATACTTCAAAGTGTCTTGGTTGATCTTGGCAGCATTCAAGTTCTTGACCAATTTCTGCAGGAGTTGGCTAGCCAGAAGGCCCTGAAGCGTGCGTTGAATATCCCAAATTATCGCACATAGATTCGAAGTCAGGGTCAGACTGTCATACCCCCAAACAAAAACAGTAAACAATGCTTGAATTGATGTCCAAGAAGCAAAGAACTCCTTGCCGGAACCATCATCACCCAGGCGTTCAATGCAGTTCCTGTGGGTTGCGCCGAAGAAAGCATTCCACGCTGCGACTTTCAAGTCCTGCAAGTTTCAACTAGACCAGATAGACTAGACTCGACTGTGACTAGACTAGACTAGATTTTAGATGATTTCTTTTTGCACCACAAAATACTTCATCCCGTTTTCCCACTTACCCTGTCCTCAAATGCAATTGCCCTGAGCACACGCTCCCACAGCCCCAAGGAAGAGGATACGTACACCTCATCAGTTTCATTCAGGAAGCCCTCGAGCGTCTCTTCAATAGCTCGACCACCTGATGACGATGACGACAAAAAAGATTTGAGGAACTCAGTCAACGTGGAAAGATTGTCGAGGGTGTTCTGAAGGCAGCTGTTAATCTCCTCAGTCTGACCTGTCTTCCGTCTCTTGAGAGATTTCTTCTTGTCCTGAACATTCTTTCGGAGTTCAGAGATTTTTGCAAGTCGATCTTTCACCCATTCGGTGAAGGATGCATCGTCCATCCCGCGGTCAACCGCTAAATCCCCCACTTCACGTAGTTGGCCGTTGTAGTTTGCCAACATTGTGGAATCCTCCTCAGACAAACCAGTTGAAGAAGTATTGGTCTCAATTCGTGGCCTCTTCGGGCTGGATGAATCAGGTGCAGGAGTCGGTGTCGGTGCAGTCTTCCGGTTTCTCGACGATGGCTCTTTTGGTCCTGGTGGTGTTGGTCCAGGTTTGCTCCTTTTGCCTGCTGGCTCTGCATTGGCTTTGGCAGCCGGCCGCTTGCCACTACCCATGCAACCCAGCAGTCTGTTCATGACATTGTTGAATGGCTTTGGGTCAAGAAGCGATTCATCTCCATCTGATTCGTTTTGATCATCGTCTGCATTTCCTTCCTCTGGCGCAGGCGCATCAGGGGCAATGGCTTCCCTCAAGCTTACCCCCTTCAAACGCAATGCACCCGCAGCAGGAGCAGATGCTGCGCGCTGAAACTGACGTAGAACTGACTGATGGATCATGTCAGTTTGATCTGCGCTGAGTGTCAGCTCTGGCTGATTGATTTGTGTCTTGCGCTGGACTGACATCGTATTCTCTTGGATGTACTCGTAGACCCCCTCATCCTGCCAGTTTCAACCAGTCAGTAATATAACATGGAACATGGAACTCATGGAACAGTACTCCGAACTCTATCAATCATCAAACATCAAGATGGCATGTCATGCCGGCGTCATGCCCGGCCTCTTCCATTATCACGTCCACACCCTGCATTTTGACCCCGTTGTACTCAACTGTCTTGACGATGTCCGGTGAAGGTGCTCCAAACCGCTTGGTGTATGAGGCCAGTGTCAAAAACTTTGTTTTTGGTCCTTTCATACCAGTGGTCTTGGTATCATTCATTGTGATAGACTCCTCTGGCAAACCATAGAATGCATTTGGATTGGTCAGACGAACGTTTGGGTTCTCGTTCTTTCTTTCAATCAGAGTATTGCGCTGCTCGATGAACTTGTGACTCTCTGGAACATTCTTGTCTAGCTCCTTGTCCACTGCTCCCACTGTACCATACTTCGCCAGCCACCCACCAGTGTCTGCAACCTGAAGACACACAGTTCATCTACCCGTACCCATGTACCCATGTACCGGTACCCATGTACCCGCACCCATGTACCCGTACCCATGTACCCATGTACCCGTACCCATGTACCCATGTACCCG
>CAXAMN010021662.1:1072280-1103854 GCA_963970005.1 Durusdinium trenchii
CTACTACTACTACTACTACTACTACTACTACTACTACTACTACTACTAGTACTAGTACTAGTACTATAGTACTAGTACTAGTAGTACTAGTAGCTATAGAAGCTACTAGGTTGGAGGCCATCGCTAGTAGGTTGGAGGCCACTACTACTAGTATAGCTATAGAAGCTACTAGTAGCAACCCTATAGGGACCTTCACAAAAATGCAGGATTCTTCCTCCGCGAAAGCAGTTTCAGGCCCGACCTAGCCGCCAAAAACCTCCCGGGCTCGAACTCTCCAGTGAAATTCGGTCTTCAAGTGTTCTTCGCGCCTGAAGGGCCAGTGCAGCCAACATCGTGCAGCCCTGGGCACGTGTGGCCTGGGAGCAGAGCCGAGCGACCAGGCTGAAAGGTGGCGCTACAAGAACCAATAAATATAGCCAAGAGGGGTCAGGTGTGGTCAAAATGGAAAACTTGCAAACCCGCACAAGGCCGACCTGCAAAAAGAGCCGGAAGATCCGGCCGAGTTACTTTGTTTGGTCTTCGGTATGGCCACTCTGCAGAATGGCCGCTCTATGGACTCTGTGGGCTGTACAAAGTATAGATACTGATCATCTCCAAAGCAAGCTGAACTCAAAAAACACTTCTGGGTATCCGTTTCTTCAAATGTTCCTTCAGATGGCCCTGCTGGCGAAAATCCTCTGTTCTCAAACATGATGTGGATCACCCCTACTACAACCTGCATGTGATGCAGCTTTCACTGCTGCCACTTTCTACCGTTGCTATGCACAAGTGAATGTGCCACCTGCCCACGTATGATCGAAAACTCGCTACCAAATGCTCCGAAACTTCTGTAGGAAGCTCCAAACACGAGAAACCAAAAATGCCTTCCATTGGCTTCCTGATTAGTGGGTCCAAGTCTCTCAAGATCACTGGCACATGGGCGTCTCTTGAAATAGGAAAGACATGAAAACCAGGGACTGACACCCAGTAGGCCAGTAGGGTTTAGACATGTCAATGTAGAATGCACACCCAGGCGTGTTCCAACCGCTCAAATTCCAATGCCCAGCCTTGTCTCTAGCCCCTCGATTCTTGCCTTGCAGGATGTCTGCCAAGCTGAAGGGATTCTAGACTAAATGGAGTACGATGTCGCTCTGAAACCAACGGGAAGCCCCAATTCAATGAGGTCAGGCTTCACAAGAGTCTTCCTGTGAGTCTCATGATCTGCTGAAAAGATCTTAGAAACACCGTGAATTCGAGGACTCAATGCTGTTGAGTTAGTTGGAGACAATTGCAGGCTGGTGCCATTGAAAGCCCTTCGATCGATGTTCATCACACAAAAGAAGAACCGAACCAAAAGAACTGTGTGTGTGAGTGTGTCCACACCTTTCTCCGTTGGTCCATGTACAACCCACGAATACTCAGTGGAGGGTTGTGAAAGGCTAAGACAATGAGGAAGAAAGAACAACTACTCAGCAAGCAACTACTCCACTTCGTTCCTATGTTGTGACACCAAAGTTTCAAAGTGGAAAACACCCAAAAACACCGGAAATGTGGCCATGGCCTGTATTGATGGCATTGTAACTGTGCCTTTCCGGTGCCGTAGCCTCCAGTCAAAGAGAGGATGTGCTCCAGAAGAGGCTTGCTAACCTTGCCGGCCCGGGTTTCACATGGAAGAAAGAAAAGAAGTGCTTGTGAACCAGTGCAAGTGCAATTGAGCCTTTATGTGGCAGCCCATCTATATATCGTTGCATGTTCCAGTTGTGAAGCAATCCGGCACTCAATATCCAACACGGAGTGCACACGGGGATTGGTCGCTTGACCCAGGTCTAAAATGTCTCGTCTCGGACGGAGAGCATCACCGAAATCACGACATTGGGGCCCACCCCCCCCCATGGTTGTGCCTCCGGCAGTTCACCGCGACCTGCGATCGTCCAGACATCCAAGACTGACAAGCTACTAGTAACAAGTGCATCGCTTCTAGTAACAAGTGCCTTACTGGTAGTAACAAGAAGCTACTAGTAACAAGAAGCTATTAGGAACAAGTGCATCGCTTCTAGTAACAAGTGCCTTACTGGTAGTAACAAGAAGCTACTAGTTAACTTAACTTACTTTTATTTTAATTCTAATAGCTTCTTGTTACTAGTAGTAAGGCACTTGTTACTAGTAGCGATGCACTTGTTACTAGTAACAAGGGGATACGTCTGCTTCCTCTCTACCCGCGCTGGGCGTCGCCGCTCGCGTGTCGCGGCCTCGCTTCTTGGGCTTCTCGCTCTGGCGGCCCCTTGGAACGTCAGGGTCTCGCTTTGGGAATGAAATGCCGAAGAAAACAAAGACACATGTGTCTCCCTCAGAGTGTATATAATCTTCTACAATTACACATGTAATTATATGAAATGCCTCAGAGTGTATATCATGTTTAGAGCACATGCATGTTTTTAAAAATGTTTAAGTGAACGTTTCTTCACACATCTCCACGACCTCTCCGCACTTTCTTGAAAGGAGCCAGGATTCCATGCCCCACCAAACTGCTTCAAATGTTGAAGGCTAAGACTGACCATGACCAACGCCCCGTCGCTCCCTCGCTCTCCAAGGTGCTGATCGAGCGAACTCGCCGCCTCGGTGGCCGTGGCCAGCAGTGTCGAGAGGTCTTTTCTTTGGAAGACTGTTTTTTGCATCGATGGAGACACAAAGTTCTTTGATTCGATGTTCTTTGCATCCTTCCATGTCTTGGAGTTGTAGCGATTGGAGCGATGCAAAACCTGTGCAGTAAGAGAAGAACCCAACAATTCACATGCTTCCAATCAGCAATTTTAAATGGACCAGGAGTACATCCTCCCAAAAAAGAAAATGTCGTCCTACAGTATTGCACTTTGCTTTCCTCGTGCTACATGTTGCTACATTCTTGCTAGCAACAACGCGATTCGTGCCAACCAAATCACGAAGTGACATAGATGGTCACATGGATCACTCCAGAATGACTGCTCTCATGGGCGGACGGAAAACCCAGCTCCACGTGCGTGTCTCTCTCAGCCCAGAGCATTCACCAGGAAGGCGCCCGCGCGCACGGCAGCCTGGCCGGCATCCTCAGCTGTCAAAAGGGCGCTGTTGGGATACATAAGGATCAGGATGATGTTGATGTTTATTACTTATAGTTATTATCACAAATGTGAATTATATATGTATGCATGAGAATAGGTGGGTGAATTTGGATCCCTCAGGGCCGCTGTTCGTCCACAGGAGGGGAGTGCTCTTGGCCAACTTCATTGAATGGCTCCAATCGAATCACTAGGCAACGCTTTCTGGTTGCAGCGGGTTCTTTGCTACACAGCTACGACCCAGCGTCAATTTAGAAGAGATGATGCACTTTGTTCACCCTCACCAACACCATCCATACCCTTATAATCTCCTACACGTACGAGTCTGAAACATCTTATGTGGCAACATTGCGGGGCATAGATGAGTAAATTTCTCTGAGTGCACGACCGACTGCTGTAACACACTTGTGGCCTGACAGCAGTTGGACAACTCGCTGACACGCGATTCGCGACACGCTCGGTGTGTCGCGAATCGCCACACTTGAGGTTGGTATTGTGTGTAATGTTGGATCCTGATTAGTAAAGGGGGTCCCCCCCCTCCCTCAAACAAATAGGGGATCTTCTATAATAAACTACCACCAAAACAAATCTGGATTCCTGTGAGAATTCCTTTTTGTAATTGATTGTAGTATTCATTTTCCTTTCATAGATTGTGTATCAGCTAATAATGAATCATAATCATTGGCCTCAGGAGCTAAGTAAAGGAAGATTCCATGAGCAGTTTTTCGAGTGGAAAGAACTTTTCACAACTGAGAACCACTAAAACAAATCTATTATTGATGATCAGGTGCCTTCCTGGTCTACTACCTTGAAAATTTGTTTAGGAGCAATGTTTTATAAAGGGTTTAATTAGGAAATGGTGGTTTTGGAAAGCTGTCAGTTTTGAAGAAACAGAGAAACCTATATCAGCTAATCAATCATCATCATTGGCCTCAGAAGGAATTCAAACCCTCATTAATTAGGTGTCCAATATCAAAGAAAAATTAGGGTCCCCCACAAAAATTAACAGTATTCAGGACCACTTTTTCAAACATGGGGTCTGGAATAATTTTGGAAAATTTTAGCATTATTGCGGACGGGTTTACTAATCGTCATCCAACATTAAAGGACACGCGCATGTTCCAAAACCCAAGGACTTTCTATACACCTCTAGCTTAAGCTCATGGTATCTTCAAGGAAAATCTCATTTATCTGAGAGTTGATGGAAACCTTCTTGCAGGTGCTTGCTTCCAAAAGAAGCTACTGATGAACTGACACATGCACTTTCTTGCACTGGCATCATTGTTGTTTGCTGGTTCTTACACCCTCGTGCGCCCTCTTGCATCCAAACAGAACCCCGAGGGCAAAACAACACCTGTGATCACCTGTGTCTGTACAAATGCATGCTTCAGTTCCATATATAAATAGTGTATGCGATTGTTCAATCGAATATACTGGAAAGTCAGACACGTCAAGGTGTGCTGTGCAACTGCCAAGTAAGGGAATCCGATGGAATTCATTGACCCCCACAGGCCGCCTTCTCGCACAGCGCTGTGATGACAGCCCTGCCAGGTCAAGTGAAGGCCAGTGCTTCCGTTGTGTTGCGGAAACCTACGGGACCTGGATGCCAATGGATTCTTTCAAATGTCCCAACTGGTCCGCCCAAATGGCTTTCACGTCGTTTTCACGGCTCGCCTGGGGTCCTCACAGTAGATGTGGAGCAACTGGCGAGCGAACGGACGTCGAAGAATCGAACGACCGTCCGGAGCGTCCGAAGCAAAGCCGTTGCTCGTGCTCGGCTGAAGTGGGAAGCTTAGAGTTCAAGTTGATTTCTTCCCATCTTCCCATCTTCCCAGCTTCTCTTGGGACACTTCCCAGATGACAGGTGTCACCGCAGGGGGGGGTCCATCACCACAGGTGGTCGTCTTTTCCACGGATCTTTCCGGTCCCACCTGAGGCAAAGCGTTTCCTTCAGGCACCTCTCAAGTCGGAACGCAACTGCTGAGCTTGATTCCGAGGTCTTTTTGCATGTCACAGGGAGAACCACGAAGGATCAACTATTTGAAGGCCCTCTTGCAAAATGGTAGAAAGAGAAATACATACTATAAAGTAACAAAGGGCATCGCTACTAGGAACAAAGGGCATCGCTACTAGGAGCAAGGAGCTACCAGGACTACTAGTAGCAAGAGGACGCTACTACTCCCCACTCCTTGTTTCTCATCGAAAAACACCCATTTCTCACATCACCAGTGCCTCACCAGCGATGCATCTCTCCAGCACCTCGCATGCCAACAAGCAGGGTGAGAGGAGACGACCAAACGGAGAGTCGATGCGATTACTGCCTTGTTTCTTGTAGTATACTGATTTAAAGTTCCAATTTAACGGACGGACTGCTGTTTCTTTTCATGTGCTGTGTCGGCTGTTGTCCTCGCCTGGGATGGATTCATCTCATCTTTGCCCATCGCCTTGGCACTCGAAGTACGATCGTTCACAATCTTCACTGTCATATGACATGGTATCTTAACATTGCATTGAAATCCAAGCGAAAAGTCAACGATGCACAACCTTGAATTTCCCTTCACATCTCTCAAGATTCAGCTGCAAGTGCAGCTATTCAGGCTCCCTTGATGCAAAAATACTTATATATGCAAATTAAAGTCTATAGCTTCTTATTGTCTCTACTAGCTGCTAGCTTCTTGTTCCTAGTAGTAAGGCCCTTGCTCCTAGTAGCGATGCCCTTTGCTCCTAGTAGCGTCCTTTGCTGCTCCGTTTGGGCCGATCTGTTCGGCCGTTTCCCGCCTGCACGGCAGCCGCGCCCTCGTCCCCCAGGCTGCGGCGTCTACGCGTGTCTACGCTGAGATCCGGCGAAGGATCAGACGTGGCGCGAGCGAGGGCCTCCAACGGGACTCGGAAACGGAAACGAAAAAAAGGAGCCTTCTTGTTACTACTAGTAAGGCACTTGTTACCAGAAGCGATGCACTTGTTCCTAATAGCTTCTTGTTACTAGTAGTAAGGTGCCTTGCTACTAGCAGCTTCTTGCTCCTAGTAGCGATGCCCTTTGTTACTAGTAGCGATGCACTTGTTACTAGTAACTAGTAGCTATAGCTTCCAACCTAGAAGTGGCCTCCAAGCTAGAAGCGATGGTTTTGAAGCGTCTTGAGATGTCTTGAGTCAAGCATCTCGATCGATCTTGTCCCCTGTCGGAAGCGAGGTTTCTACTAGATACAGAGCTACCAATTGCAAGCCAGCAGTCTTAGGCAAAGCGAGCGCTGCGAACCCTGCTTCTCCGGAAGCCACAAAAAAAAACCGCCAAATGCGCAAGCGTCCTTTTTGCGCTCTCCAGCTCAACACTGGAAGCCGGTCATGGAGTCTGGAGGTCTTTCCGTGTTTGACTGCACGCAAACCGCGCAGCCAAGTTAGCGCGAAGTCGCGAAGGACGGGGTTCCAAGTTGGTGAGCAAAAGCCGATCAGCATAGATCAATCTGCTATGCAGCGAGTCCTGCATAAATGTTCCACTAGTGCTCTCACTCCACTCGGTCTTCGTGGTCTACAAGCTTTCTGGGTAAAGCGAAGATCCACTCCTCCGAACACTAAGATTGCAAATATGTAACACATCAGCCTAATTGGGAGAAGTATATGACATTACTATACGACTATACATGGTGTTGAAAGCTGAGCAAAAGCAACCTTGCTATTTGCCGTTCCACCAAAAAAAAAAGAACCGTGCTGGCTCCTGCTGGATCCTGGCTCACTCAGAACCCCTGTCGCGGTGCAGTGCCGTGAAGCCCCGAAGCTTCGTTGGGTGCCAGTCACGCGCCACGAGCTAGAGACGCGCCACGAGCCGCCAGAGGTGCCGCTCTCCCCACGCGGTGACAGTGACATTGAACGGCCCAGACGTCCTGCATGTATGGGGGAGGGAGGTATGACCCAAGTTGAAGTACAAGTCTTGTTTGGGATTATATAGTATAATATATGCGTACTATTGGGGATCGTGGCGCCCTGTTGCAGGTGCTGGGCCACCTTTCCCGTGGTAATCAACCTGTGAAAGTTCGAGAATCTCCCGCTCTGTGATGCTCTTTGCGGGCTTTTCTCATGTTTTATGGTTTCTACTTTTTACGTTTGATATACTATAGTAGATGGTTGGCACTGAAAGGGCATCCCACAAACAACGCCAGCCACACGACGGACTGGCCATCTCCAATTGCTGAGGGCACAGAAACGATATGTTGGAGAAGTGGCCTTCAGAAGCCATTGGGCGCCCTGGAGAGAGCGCGCCTCCAACCCCTAATTGCCGTATGGGTAGCATTTCGTCCATACCCAGCGTTTCGACCATCCACGTTGCTTTTTGGCGCCCAAAACTGAACGCCTCCAAGTGCCTCCCCCCAATCGACGCCACTGTGCCACGGCCCACGATCCTCTTCAGCAGATTTTGTCGTGGAAAGATCAACTTTGATGTTCAAAGAAGTGGGGCGAATTCAGGGGGAGGAGGTATGGAGGAGGTGTCAAACATATGGATCGAACCAGCAGCACAACCCACCCAGAGGTCCCAGTGGCAGGGCAACTCCAATTTCATGGTTTGTCTCAGAATCATGTATTTGTTGCAGGATCTGCACCTGCCCTGCCTTATTTTGATGCATTGAACATTTTGCTTTATGTGACATATTAATATGTGCTTTATGTGACATATTTGCTTGGGACATATGCAAAGCAATAAGCTTCGAAGGTTGTTGATCGCCTGTCTGGCCGATCCACGCTTGCTTCGCAAGCCGCTGGTGATGTTTCAGTCCGACTGAAGAAATTCCCTCACAGTCGAGGAGAACCGAGGTGCTTCGTAGCAACAAAGACCGTTTCGGAGCTAACCCTGCCAAACATAGAGGAGCATGCGGAGACTAGGATTGGAATAACTGTCGATTCTTTTTAAACAAATAACACACCATACCACACCTCTAGCGTCTTCGTAGGTGGCCTTTATCGTCATTCCAAGCTTCGCAAAGACCCTCCTGCAACACATCTCACCAGGTGCCTAGCCGCTTTGGCTTTTCGCCTCTGATGGGACTGGGACTTGTGATAGGGCCATCTGTCAGACTCTTTTCCCAACAGGTCTGGGTTCCGGAAATGGCCTTCTGGTCTTCAGAAAATGCCGTAATCCCGAGTACCTATTTAAAAGCACTACCCCTCAACTAAAAAACACTCATGTCGAAGACCCGTGTCTCTAATAGGTGGAAGGGATTAATGCAAACCCTTTGGGGATCCCAAACGACGAATGATTCAGCATTGAAGTCGTCTATCTCTGTTCCGGTGGTTCGGACAAATAACCAGCCACATCGCTCGATTTCAATAGTCCGAGATCAGGTCGAGGAAGAGTGGCTTTGTCGAAACCATGTGTCTGTCTCTGCCGGATCAAATTTCACGTAGGCTGTAGCTCCAGCATGCTCCAGCCTAGCGATGGCCTCCAACCTACTAGCTTCTTGCTACTAGTAGTGATGGGCTCCAACCTAATAGCGATGGCCTCCAACCTAGTAGCTTCTTGCTACTAGTAGTGATGGCCTCCAACCTAATAGCGATGCCCTCCAACCTAGTAGCTTCTTGTTACTAGTAGTAATGGCCTCCAGCTTAAGGAACAGTTCTAAAAGTTTCCTTCACCACATTGACCGCGTAACAAGACCACTAAGCCACCAAGAGATCCTTTCTTCGGTGAGGGCGAGATCCCACCAGCACGACATGGCTGCGCCATGGTTCGCCCCATGTGACTCTGCTAGCAGTCAGCGGGGATCTGGCCCCGCTTGAAAACAGAGTGATGCTTCTTGCTCCTAGTAGCGATGCCCTTCGTTACTATCTAGTAGCTTCTTGCTCTAGTAGAAAGGCCAGGAGCCACTAGTAGCGCCCTTGCTCCTAGTAGCGATGCCAGGAGCCCCTAGTAGCGTCCTTGCTCCTAGTAGTAAGGCCAGGAGCCCCTAGTAGTGTCTTTGCTCCTAGTAGCGATGCCCTTTGCTCCTAGTAGGAAGTTGTGTTGTTTGGAAGTTGACTGCACATGATTTGTGACGTCTGTCGCCTATTTCTTTCTTTCTCATTTCTACACAGCTATGCTTTTCTGCATGGGCCCAAATCCTTCCTTCAAAACAAACCTTATGCCGTAGCTTCGCACATCCAACAGCTTTGGTGATGGATGCGGTCGTTCCAAAAACGGTGATCTCGCAACGGTGGCAACGGCAGCTTCACCTTCCTTTGGGAGGTTCAAGCAAGCCAGCTATGGTTTCAATAAAACTTTTTCTGCCTCCAAAGCGCGCCTTCTTTAGGAGGGAACAAGTCAACAGCGTAATGCTCAGCCAACTAGGGCATAAATCAATGCCAACATGGGATAGCTTCTGATTGTGAGGAAAATCCCATGTTTCATATTCATATTCTTCGTACTAAGGAAGCCTCTCACAAATCTACTGCGAGCCGAGCCCACAGCAAGCTGCGCGAATTCGGCCACATCATCTCAGCGGGAGCAGCCCACCTGCACGCACCTCGGCCGGTTCCAGCCTGCTTCGACCTTGTGATCCAAACGATTCGCCCAGACATCTCGAGATCAACGGATTCGCCCTCAAGTTGACACATGGCATTACAAAAATGCCCAAAAAGTGAGTTCAGGCGAATTCATCCTTTTTCACCCACAGATACATGCACAAGACAAACCTGTCTTCACCCCAATTCTGCCAAAGCAGGTCTCATCGTTCGATGTTCTTTCAGGTCTTCTCACCTGTCTTCTCACCAGACTTTTCGCCTACCTTAAGCTGAGCTCTCTCTTCTTGCCCTGCCTCATATGGAGTTGAAGAGCCGTAAGGCATCGAAGACGAAGCCCAAGGTGTTGACCACCAAAATTGGCACGAAGAGTAAGAGACCTTCGCCAAATTGGCTTGCTTTGGTTTGGTCTCTCATGGTGGCTTGGCAAGTTTGGTCTCACACTTTTGAGACCAACCTTGGCGTGTCAGGATTTTTTTGTGCGAAACGCAGAGACAAAGAAAGTATAATAGTATATAGTCAAAAAGCGGAAGAGAACACACACACACATGCATATATGAATATACACACACAACAGCAGGAAACTAGAACCACAAAGGAACAATGCAGGACTTAGTTCTAAGAATCAGTACAAACACAGATCGAAAGAACCTCAGTAATTACAGACATTGGAGCTGGACATTTGGCCACCCGTAGCCCCTACAATGCTGTCTATTGTAGCCATTGTGCCAGCTTTGTGTGGCTCTCTTCAATCATTCAATGGCTGATGTGTGCTGATGGATCTGTCATTACATGTCCAATGTACAATTTTCTCACACGCCACATCCCAATCTCAAAAAGATTCCATGCCCAATTCATTCCAACTTCCCAGCCGGTGTCGCAGCGACATGCCCGTGGGTCTGGTTTCGTCTCGCCGCAGGTCGCCCCGCCTTTGGGCGTCGCCTGGAGAAAGCTTACACGGAACTCCAAGGCAAACTCCGCCAGAAAAGACCGGAAGGCGTGCCTGGAGTGAGAGAACGCAGCGACAGGCCAAGAGCGCGCGAAGGTGACATCGGTTTGGGCGTCGCCAGGAGCTTCTAGGTTGGAGGCCATTGCTAGGTCCGAGGCGGCATGTCAATTGTCCAGCTCCATGGGTCTGGGGGATGCCTTTATCGTCCATATGAGTCTAGCAAGGAAGAAAAATAGGTGTCCCGCTTGCCATTCTTGCCCAGTCTTTGGCAAGCATCCTACTTGGTGAAAGAAAACACCTGTTGAAGCGTTAAGTTCCTTGCTTGGCTATACCCAACACTTTAGCCAGCCGGCAATGATCATGAGCCATTCTCCACTCACAGTCACCTACAAATGGATGATCTGATATCCAACAAAGACATACAAAGACAAGTTTCTTTGTGTTCCTGATTTGATCAATTCCTCCCTGACGGTCACCTCCCGATGAAGAAGCGTCCGTCATCGTTC
This sequence comes from Durusdinium trenchii, assembly GCA_963970005.1. Lineage (NCBI taxonomy): Eukaryota > Dinophyceae > Suessiales > Symbiodiniaceae > Durusdinium > Durusdinium trenchii. The sequence continues at coordinate 1,083,293 of CAXAMN010021662.1, forward strand.
GACCGATGACTCGGTCGTGCTCGACGTGCGTCTAACTGGCGCGGTCCGACGGGCCGACGGGTCGGGGAGGAGCGAGCGAGCGAGCTCGGTTCACCTTGCCTGGTGGTGGGATTCTTGAAGATCAAGCGCTTGCTGAGATTGTTCATTCTCCAAGCCTCGAAACGACGACTCATTCTTTGTGATGGAAGGGTTGGAGCCTCATTCTGAGGAACTACCAGGTGTGAGGACTGATGAAGGGGTTCATGGCTCATCATGGTTGATGCTCGACTGGTGGACATTCTCAGGTATAGTCCTTTCTGGTGGTCAAGCTTGTTCCGGTCAGCCAAATCGGCCATGACTAGATTTCTGAGTAGACATATATAGATTTATTTAAAAAAGAATAAAACACCAACCACATCAGTTGGATCCCACGAGTAGGCCCACTTCCAAGCAGCATAGTAGATGCTCCCCCATGGGAGGAGTGCGGTGATCCAGCAGCCGGCACCGAACCAGGGGCTACCTGCGTCTCTGCAGGTGTCACAGTGTCACCATGAAAAAAGAAAACTAGTAGCGTCCTCTTGTTCCTAGTAGCAAGAATGCTACTAGTAGTAATGCCCTTTGTTACTAGTAGCGATGCCCTTGCTCCTAGTAGCTTCTTGTTCCTAGTAGCGATGTCCTTTGTTCCTAGTAGCTTCTTGTTGACTTAAACAGAAAACGATGGAATTTATCTTTCAAACCACGAAAGCGGAAATTCTCTTCGGACCGGGCTCCGAATCGGGTTCTTTGTCTCTCCAGTGTAGATTCCTTTGCTAGTATTAATTTAAATTCTTATTGTTATTAGTAGTAAGGCACTTGTTCCTAATAGCAAACATTGTTACTACTAGTAAGGCACTTGTTACTAGAAGCGATGCACTTGTTCCTAGTAGCTTCCTAATCGGGTTCAACTCCGAACCCCGTTCGCCCACCTCCGACGAACCAGCTCAGCCGCACCACGAGATTCCAATAACTCTTCAAGTGCGGAACTCGCCAATCATTCACCTGGGACACCGATGCATCGATGCAGTTGCAAACAGAACGACATCGTTTATCTGCAGGTTTACCTCCACAGTTTTCACTGCTCATCACCTCTTCCATCAGTGTTTTCTGCCGTAAAATGCTTGACAGGTCCAACTACTGAATCTGCCAAGCTGCATCAGACTGAGCACCTTGAGCCATGCTCCACACCGACCAAATCCTCAGCAAGGTGGATTGTTGGATTGCAAGTCGTTAAGAAATGTTACATCTGCCCGCACCGAAGGTGCTGAGGGGGGCGTTGTTGTGTCGGCACCCACACCACAGCTTTAGCTACGAAGAGTTATTTTTGTTGTTTGAGAACGGAATTGCATATCTGGCATCATTGAGTGTGTCAGTGGTGGGAGAAAACATGCAAGGAAGTGGACCTAGTAATGCAAATGATGCAAGTACATTACAGGGTGATCATCATATATAAAGGTATGAAACAGTAAGAACATACATACAAAACTACACCATATGAATATGCATGATAGACACAAAAGCACATAGGAAATAACAAATTGTCAGCATGCGGCATTGTCGGATAAAAGTTGCACTCCCTCAAATATGTAACATGTCAAGGGGCTTCCCAAATGGAATGATTACAATACATGCAATATGATACAATATGATATTATAGAATAGAACTCAATTCAATCGAATACGATAAAGTAGGCTATCACACAGTGATACATTCAAGGGGGGTTGAATAATAAAGTCAATGATGCAACGCATACAACGCAATACTATCTGATAGAGTAGTCCAATTCAGTCGAATGCGATACAGTACAATAGCGTATACCACAATGCGATACAGTACAATAGCGTAGAATAAGTAGTACATTGCAGGCATGGTTGAATGTAATATAAGTTGGACCGGACGCCCTTTAAGCCATGCCCACGCAGTCTTTCAAAACAACTGGTGTGGGCGGATATCATCGCGAAGCGACCTGAATATCAACTCCTCCACACCGAGTGGGGTAGAGGACGCTACGAACGGAGCAAAGCGCATCGCTACGAACGGAGCAAGGACGCTACTAGGAGCTCCTGGCCTTACTACTAGGAGCAAGGACGTTCCTAGGAGCTTTTTGGCTCAGAACCCCCTATTTGAAAACGTGCTGGGTCATCCACAAGCAATCCGCATCTCCACGTGCTTGGACACGGTTATCAACCGGTATTTATTTGTGGTTTAACGGTTATCTTCGGAGACTCACACTTGAGGCATGTCGACGACACGGGGCTTCGATGTGTTCTGATGCAGCGCCTAATACCATCTCTTCTCACGTGTCCAACGAAGTAGAGGGCAATAGGAACTCGCACTCATGTACTTAGAAAATGCTTTGGCGTACAGCTCAATTTATACCTCCTCATCCACGCGAACGCGAGCTCGCGAATCGCATGGCAAGGGGCACGAGGCCCAGCTCGATGAACCAGAACACAAAGAGGGGCATGGCCGTGTGACTCTGGATTTTCTTGTACAACTCCCAGCTTTTCGCGTACTTCACCTGCCGCTCCAGCTGTGGCTGTTTGGACATGAGCTGTTCATGAACTTTCGCCAGCTGAAAGTGCTCAGAGCGAAAACCGAACAAAGAAAGCGAAAACCAAACACAACCTGCACCACGCCGAAAAAATGGCATTCCCCGGATCCGCCCAGCCTTCCGCCCCGGATCCGCGCCTCAAAGCGATACAAGTCATGGTCAGTGACGTTGATGCCATCGCCTCGCTTCACCACCGCCTCCAAGCCTGCCATGAAAGTGAACAAAGGTGGCGTCGCCGTTTCGGGGTTCGGGTTCTACAGAGAGGAAGATTTCTTGAGTCCAAGACCAGGATTATTTGTTTACATGTACCCAAACACTCCACGTATGCCATATTTGCATACACTGGGGTGATTTCAGGGGTCAATGTATGTAAATATTCCATATACATGGAGTGTTTGGGGTAGGAAAATGCTGCGACGTTCGACTGATGGGATCCACCAAAATCCTCAGATATAGTGAAGGCAGGAATCCAGCCAGCCCTAATGTGGAGAAACCAGGATGATGGTGACTCGGTGAAACCTGTTTCGCCTTGAAACCTGAAACATAACATAGGCCCATTTCGGCACATCAACATCACTAAGTGCCTCAAAATGTCTTTAGTAGCAGTCTGCCAGTTGCAGGTGAACTCTGCCTGCTAAAGGCAAGTCCCCTCTTCATCCGGAATCTTCTTTTTCAATGCCAACGTGCATTGCCATCAGCATTATATAGGCCCTTTAGGCTGTCCAATCCAACCAATCCATATCAAATCATCATCCAAACCAATCCATCTATTACATCAACCAATCCATATGATCTGGGCGTCATCCTGGCTCCCCGGTAACGTCACATAAGGGATTCATCCACTGGTCACAGGGCATCTTTCACTTCTTCATCTCAGGTCCCTAGGAGGCCTTCATGCTCCAGTTCAGAGTTCAGCTCATTGTAAGCCGTCAAGAGCGCCATGTTGCAGAGTTCCTGGCGCCCACGGTAACGGAACTGCCAAGTCGAGGCCTCTTCCATATTGGTTTTGGCATGGATCTCGCAAATTCATGTTTCTCACCGTGCTAACACCTCCTTTCACCGATCGACACCCTCCTTCCGCCGAAGAATCCCTCTCTCTCTCTCTCTTGATGGTTCATGTCACGGTCTCCTGCAGGGTAAACATGATCATGAGCGCGGCAAAGAAGCTGCCGAAGAAAATGGGCAAAATGAGGATCCAGGTGAGACCATGAGCAATGCCTCACTGAAAACTGCTGCTTGTGGATTGTGGTGCGGTGAGGTGAAGGGGGAAGTGGCCTTCTTGTTACTAGTAGATTCTTGTTACTAGTAGTAAGGCACTTGTTAAATGACTTGGCAAATTTGTATCGTGAGAATTATTCTGTCTCCGGAACCTCTTGATTGTGTGCTCTTTCCTGCATCCGTGTGCGCGTGTGCATGTGCGGGTGCGAATGCCTGTGTGCGTGTGTGCGTCTGTGTGTGTGTGTGTGTCTGTGTTGCAGGCGGTGTCTGTCAAGTGGATGAATGCAAATGGCAAATAGCTCATAGCAGAATGCAACTTCAATGTTTGGACAATTTAGGTTCTCGTCCGCTTTGATTCTAAGTCAAATGGCTGGTTTGTTGTTCACGGTCAACCCAAGATGAAGCAAGTACAAAAGTATAAATGCACAAATTCCATTTCCCTAAACTTCCACGTGTTGGACGAAACAAGCTATAGAATGGGGCTCATGGCACCCACGTCAGTTTGCACACATCACCTCACACCATTGCCTTTCCTGACATCATGAATCCTCGCAACACATCACCAATGACCAAACATTACACTTCATCAAATCACATCAAGTCACGAATTGCCACATCACCGTGCATCACCGTGCATCACGGATCACGTCATCACGTTGCATCTCATCCCAGCATCCCTTTTGTTCTTATTAGCAATAATGTCCTTTGCTACTAGGAGAATCCTTCTTGTTACTAATAGCGATGGCCTCCAGCCTAATAGCCATGGCCTCCACCTAGTAGCGTCCTTGTTACTAGTAGCGTCCTTGCTCCTAGCAGTAGTATGGCCAGGAGCCCCTAGTAGCGTTCTTGTTACTACTAGCTTCTAGCTACTGTTGTTCTTTTTCGTTAGCTTCTTGTTGGACGCTTTCGACTCTTTACTCCGCCGCAAAATATGACCTTTCGACTCAATAGCTGCTCTGAAAATGGTATTTATCAAGTCGTATTGGGTTACAGTCGTGATTCTCTTCGCAGTTGATTGTTGGCTCCAGATTCTAGATGGTCCTGTTTCTGTTTGCCAGCCGTTAGTGCTGCCCTGTATCTGTCGCTTCAAGTGTTGAGATTCTGAAACGTCGCGTAAAATCTGGCTGCGTTGGTTGCCTATAGTATATACTATATACGTAACCCTTTAGATTGTTTGGAACCTTCCTGCACCGTTCTCCCTCTCAAAACTAAACACTACTGAAATCTAGTGACTCCCAAAGTAGCACTCACTAATATATCAAGGATGGCATGCCAAATTAGATCACGCTGATCAACCTGATCCAAGTCCACCAAGGTGCCATAGACCACCAAGCCATTCCCGCTGGTGAGATAGTAGGGATGGAAAAATCCGGGCAGGTAACCTCGGCCCGCACGCGGGTGCACGGGTAGGTAAGCCTGGTCCCCTGGCGAGGTCCCGCCGCTCAACTGGACCTCCGATTTTCCGGCCAAAAAGGTTTGGAAGGGAAGGGTGCGGAAGGGACTCTTTCGGCTGCAACCTGCATGTGTATCCAGAAGGATGTTGGGCTATTCTGCGCGAAGTGAGATCCCTTGGCATGCTTAGCCAATTTTTGAGGGATACCACCACTGCATGACCCTACCCTTCGCATGGTCACGACCCCGACAGGAGCACTCCACTTGGGCGAGGCACCTACCCAGCCCCACAATGACAAGGTGGTCGTCAGCAGCGCTACCAAACCTGTGAGGAGCTTGGTCTTAAAGCGCAGCTTCTTCCCCTGCGAAGGCGAAGACAATTCCAGTCCATGAGTGGGAGAATAAGTGGGGTGTGACTTGAATTTCGCTTTGGGTGGGCCTGAGTGGAAAGCTGAGCACTTACAAAGTGACCCCAATAAAGGAAACAGGACCTCCCAGTGGTTCATGCATGTTAATGCCCCACTTGAGCAGCAGGTGCAGACGCTATGGGACCCTACGGGACCCTACCCATTTAGTTCCTGATGATTCACGGACTCTGTGCCAACTGGCCATTTCACCGCTCAAAAAAACAACAACACCCACATGACAATTGAACTCTGTGGGCAGAAACATATGCCTGCTTCTTTTACCCCAAACTACACAGCCACCCCTTCTTTCATCCCGCGTCCTCGCTGGGGCAGTCGATGTGGTTCTCCAGCAGATCAGCGATGAGGTCCGAGCGGAGCAGGACCAACATCACCTCGTTCAGCGCGGAAATTCGCGAGAAAGTGCCGAGAGGACCGACATCACCCTGGTGCCCAAAGTGTTCCAACCTACCTCCCTTGCACCCATCTTCATCTACGAGAGCCCGGGCACAAAAGTTCTTGAGCCAAAGACTAAGACTAAGAAGAAGTTAAGAACACCTGGACCTGTTGTTGAGATACTTGAAGGTTTTCGAAGCATCCCAAGAAACACGTCGTATGAGATAGGCCAGGCTTGACCCCCCTCATGTCCCCTTCATTTTCTCCTTGGAGTGATCGATCGGTGACCATGGCCCCAGAGCCAGGCCACGTGCAGGAGGAGAAAGATCATCGGATGGGCCGCGACAATTTGGATGATCGTCAAGTAGTCCAAGAAGGCAGGCCCTGGCGATGGGGGCGGCGACCCTGAACATCGCGACCGTGCGACGATGTTGGTGTCCCCAAAATCGTCGCACGGCAGGAGAACAGAGATGTCTGGCCTCCCAAAGAACCAGTCTGTCGACTTGTTGAAGCAAAAGCGATCAAAAGCGGATAAACCAAACATCCTCCAAACCGGTCGAAGAGGGACCCCGCGCTCCAAACCGCTGTTTACAATAGCGACGAAACTCCGATCCTTCAGATCCGTGGCTGTTTAGGAGCAAGGACGCCACTAGGGGCTCCTGGCATCGCTACTAGGAGCAAGGACGCTACTAGGGGCTCCTGGCCTTACTACTAGGAACAAGAGGACGCTACGAGGAGCAAAGGGCCGCTACGAACGGAGCGTTCGGGCGCAGCGCGTCGCTGGGCGCAGCGCGTAGGTGCGGCGCCTTCAGGCGTCAGCAGCCGACTGCAGCACATCATGCCGCAGGTCAGCAGGATGATTCGCACCGCCACCGCCCAACACTTCGTCTTGGGCCCAGCCTGAGAGATTGCCGCTTTCATGGGGAGGACAACTTAGCTGAAACATGCTGAAACCAACAAAATGTGTGAAAGCCTAGTTTAAATTGTTGGAAGTTCCAAAGGATTATTCTCATGTCTGGGTTCCGACCTTCGATCACTTCCAAAGGAGGACGTTCTTTGCTTTTTGGGTGAAACATTGTGATGAGTGACCAGGAAGAGCTCTTTTTGATTAGGACACATGGTCGAAGGCTCCAATATCCCAAGGGCATGGGCTTTCAGAAAACTCTGAACAAACTAGGAACAATGTTCGCTACTAGGAACAAGTGCATCGCTTCTAGTAACAGGTGCCTTACTAGTAGTAAGAAGAAGCTAGTAGAAACAAGTGCCTTACTACTAGGAGCAAGAAGCTACTAGGGGCTCCTGGCCTTACTAGTAGTATCAAGAAGCTACTAGGAACAAGTGCATCGCTTCTAGTAACAAGTGCCTTACTAGTAGTAACAAGAAGCTATTAGGTGCATGTCGCTATTTAGAGAATCTGATGGAAATTGGTTTGGTTCTTTGCAACCCCTGCCAAAGGCGGAAAACCGACTATGACTGGGTGACCAAACCTAGTCGATGAAACTTTGCGAGTTTGTAGTTGTTAACCATTCTACCCGGCTCTACCCGGTTCTACAGTTGTCACATCGGTGTGACCGGAAGGGTCTCTATGAGCCCCTCCTTCTTCCACCCTCCAAGGCACTCCAGGCAAAGCCACACCACACATGGCGGTGAAAATCACGAAGCTCCGGTCGAAGACCTCCGCGCCCTCCTCGCTGTCGCCGCCCTTGCCGTACCTCGAACAAAGTAGAGTTCAGTGGCCCTTTGTCCCGAGTTGGTCCTTTCTCGGAATGAAGCACGTACAACAGGTTGCCTAGCCTATACGTGTTGCTAACTGCTTCACTTCAACATGTTCCTGTATGTTCCTGTCACAAGGAATAAACAGAAGAAAAGAAATAATGAAGGGAGGAAAAACAAAAAGACAATGATAACAATTACGTAACATACGTACAAAATCAAAGAGAGAAATAACACAACTAACATCATAAGTAACATTTACTGTAACTCTCTATTTCAAGGGCCGACCCCTTTCACCAGTCGCGCCGCCCTTCACATCCCGTGCGGGTTCGGTCAAACCGAGTGGCACCAGCGGCTTGGCGGCCTTCCGATTCGAGGCGTTCCTGCGGGGGTCGTCGGCGCAGCTCTTCAGGATCTTGTCGACGCTCACAAAGCGGAACTCGGGGTCCCGGAACCACGGGATGATCTCGTTCCTTGGACTCAGGGATTGATGTGGAAGCAAGGACGCTACTAGGAACAAGAAGCTAGTTAGAAACCATGTTCTTAATTAGCTTCTTGCTACTAGTAGTAAGGCACTTGTTACTAGAAACGATGCACTTGTTCCTAGTAGCGATGCCCTTTGTTCGTTGCTTCTTGTTACTCTTTGAATGTGTATATATATATATAACGATTCACTCAGCCGCACATCTTTTCTCCATTCATTTACATCCACAGGGTGTCGAATGACACCTGCCAAGTTCTTCTCCACCACTTCTGCCCAACTCACCCAAGCTCTTCCTTAACCAGAAGGACCCTCCATGCTTCAGGCTGCTTGTACCACTGTACCTTTGTGAAGACAAAAGGAAAGAGGTGGGCAAAAGTCAGCACAAACTCACGGGAAGACGGTGGAATACGTTTCAAATAAAGAAGCGCAGCAGTTTCTTGGATATATTTTTCCATAACTTTAGCAGAAATCCAACGTCCCTTTCGTCGAGTATACTCTCCATCGTCATCTGGAGGTGCCACGTGGCACCTCCGGAGCGGAGGCTTCCAGGATCAAGCGCCTTCATGTCACCAATTTTATGTATGGGCAGCTTTAAAGCCTGCAGTACATCGCGAAAACGAGTCCGGAATGTCTGGCCCGACCAAGGCCACAGCAATGTGCTTGGAGAAAGATGCCCGAAACAAAAATCAACCACCTTCAAAAGATCAGGAACATCAAGTTTCGCCGCTTGGTGTCTCGCACCTGTTCTTCTTGTCTTAGGCTCTTGTATAGCCAATAAACCAAAGGAGACTGCGTTGTCAACATCTCTCGGCAACAAAAGCTCAGCCCTGGAAGAGGCGAAAAGTTCACCTGGGCGCAAAAGAGCGCCCCATGCTAAAGCAAGGGATCCTGCAAAGGAGGTCCACCCCCAGGTCAAACTCACCGCTAGCATAGCGAGCAACACTTGCCAAGGCATAGCAACATGATGCGCTCCTGGCTCAAGATGAAGCCATGAATAGGCGACATCCCATGCCCCTTGCATCATTCTTCTAAGGGCCGGCTTCTTCGTTGTCAGAGTATTCACAGTTTCTGCGAACTGGTTATAAGGCTTACCAGCGTGGAAAAGTGCTCTACCGTAACGTGCCAACACTGCATTGATTTCATCGACAAAAGCAACATGTTGTTCAAGCAAAGCTGAAAAATCAATCCCTTCGGCTTCCAGCCAAAACTCAAACTGAGCCCAGTACCTGTCTCGCAATCTGCTTGTAACTGGCAGGGTAGGGCGCCCTTCAGGTAGGACGACTGCAGATCTCTCGGCAGCTCGTGCCCTTTCAGCTCCAGTACGAGGGAACATGGCTTCAAGTAAGGGGCATGAACCTAAGGCAAGCACCCCGGCAAACCAGAACCCCAGCCAAGGAGAGGAGCGAGAAGTAAAGGGAGGGAGCCAAGCACTCCAGAAGGGAGAAGAAGACAGCAGAGCAGAAATATGCCGGCACCGGGACCCTCACCAGGAAATCCAAGGTCGAATCGAAGTCCAAGCCCTGGTAGTTGAAGTAAGGACAGGAGAGAGCCTCACCAGATGGTCCAAACAAAGGGCTTCGACTGCTATGCTGAAGTCTGTAGACCGACCGATCATGCAGCCCCAGAAGATCAAGGCCACCCAAAAGCAACGTCAGACGTAACCAGTTTGACGCCCACCTCCTTGTTGGCCTGACCTCTGCCAGTTGCCACAATACTTCATTGGACAGATCTCTCCAACCAAGCCCTGGACTTGAAGTGCGAAGTGGTCTCTGACGTGTTGGGTCATCCGCACAGTTGAGCCTTGTAGGGCAGAAGGGTGTCACAAGGTAGAGGTCATAGGCGACCAAAGTGGCTCCAATCCTCCTGAGGATAGTGCTTATAGACTTTGAGGCTGATCTGCCTTTTCCCAGGGCACATCGAGATACGTTCGAGTCAACCAAGCCCAGAAAACGGGAAGGCCCAGATCGAGCACGATCCTCAACCAGTTTCTGCACGGCCTTGAGCTCAAGGAGGTTGATGTGTGACTCCTTCTTGAACCTCCAGCATTTCTTGACCTGCCAGTCGTTAGATTCCATGATCTCGTTGACCAGCTGATTCTCTAAACCATCAAATTTAATCCCTGAATCTTCAGCACGGAGGTGCTTGATGCAGGAAATGGAGTGCTTGAAGGCCCAAGCTAATGCAGCTGCCAGTTCAGGAGTGTATATTGCAGAGGCCTTGGTGTAAACACCTTGCACTGTTACATGTTGACATTGTCCTTGACACCTGCGGGCTATAGAGGGCAAGTCGAGGTTGATACCAAGCAATGCAAAGGATTTCAAATGAATCGAGCCATACTGGCACGAGTCAACCCGAACTTCACAAGCACCTGGCCATCGAAGAGCTGACTGCTGACGTCGAGTCTGGAGGACATCTATCTCCTTCAAATATGCCAGGTTGATGGAAGCCAGCTGTGGAGGTACAAGAGGCGAGAAAGGCCGGACAGATTCATAGGCGGGTCCTCCAGGGGGCCCCAATCGCCCGCATCGAAAGCACTTTGCTCGAGGGCCATGATACCCAGGGCGAGGTACTCCTTTGTAGCGAAGAAGTCTCCGGATGCTGCAGCATCGAGAGCATGAGCAAAGATCCACATGGTCAGCCCTGCTTCCTTCTGTCCCTTGAATCCTCCGTAGCGTTCTAGGTACGCCAGGAGGGAAGGGGACTTCTTCTGGATCTCTTCCTCGGCGCGGGGCAAAATAGCCGATGGGTTCATCTTCCTGAGGATCTGCTGTTGAAGTGCCAAGAAAAATCCTGACTGTCGAGCCGCCAACTCCTGCTGAAGCTTTTCTCTTTTGATTGTACCTTTTGTAGAACTCGAGCTGGTTCCGCCTGCATGGTAGTCCAGCCCGATGGAGTCGCCCCCTTGAACCAAATGTGAGACAAGAGCGTTCAGAGCCATCGTCTGGTGCGACAAAATCTGGTCTGGTGTCTCTGGCGGGGCTTTGAGCGGGTCCCAAGGATCGTCTAATAGCTGGTGACCAAGTCCAGAAGTCACTGAGAATGCCCAGGTCCGAGGAGGCGGACCGAGAAGCTGTAAAGCTTTCAAGCCGGGGGTCTGGAGTCCCTGGGAAACGGGGGGCATCTTGGGGACGTGAACGGAAAGGGCCTGGCCGTCTAGCCCGTTGGCATGAATGGCAGTGGTAGATTGGTTGCGAGGAGCAGCCGGCGTTTCTGCTGCTGCTCTGGTTTGGTTCTGCTGGGCTGCGATCATAGCGACCTGCGCAGACAAAGCTGCCAACTGATCTGCTAAAGCTGCAGTAGTCATCCGTTTGGCCGGTGCCTTCTTTGGAGCTTCCGACCCCTTTGCAACTGGCTCTTCTCGAGCGCTGTAAAAATGGATTCGGCTGGCTGCTTCACTGCCCAAGAAAGCACTTGAGCAAGGAGGTCCTGAGCCGCTGGGATTGCTGAAGGGTGTACTTCATGAAAACTTTGAATTCCCTCCGTAGAGTCTGTCACAGGGTCATATTCCCTGAGGTAGTTCAAAATGTCATTGGAAAAATCAGCAACCAGGACATCACTCTTGAAACCTGCATTGAATGGTGCCCCTGTCGACTCATCTTCCATGATCATCTCGACTTCAAAAACCTGAGAAGGCCCCACAAGAGCATCCTCATCTACTGCGGTGCCCGATCCACCAAGGAAGGGCTCCAAACACCCAAAGGCATAGCCAGCATCATGCCCCTCTTTCTTGAAACCAGGGGGACTGCAAAGCACTGAATTTCATCACCACTCTCCGTAAGTTCACCAGGAAGGTGCAAAACCAAGAGAGGGTGCTCTTGCCCATGGGAAGCAAAGTTCACTGACTGCCTGTCCAGCGCCATAGCGGTGGCGCCAAGATACGGGCACCTGCACAGAAAATGTACAGCTCGGTCAGAGTTGGAAGCTTCTCAACCAGGACAATCTCCGGAAATGCTGCTGTCAACCTGTCTGAATCGGCCTGACTGGAGACCCTCAGGAAATCAAAGCCTGGCCCCTTTCGAAGAACCCAATGGGTGAATGAAGTCACACCAGGGCGATACTGGCTCACACCCTCTATTCGACAGGTCCAAAAGGCGCGGACCCAAAAGCCGGCCTTAAAGGCTTCTCGAGCTCGATCGTCCGGAGAGCTCTTGGATGAAGAGAGGCTGCGGCGTGCTAGCACCTGGCAAAAATCAGGAGTATCAGGAGGGCCCTCCTCAAACTCAATGGCAACCGGTCGCAACAAGAAATCTCGTGGAGCACCAGGAATATTGGATGCCTCTGACACCAAAAGCCACCCTTTGCTCGTAGGCGGTCCGGCCGGAGTGCTGGATGGAAGTGGCTCACTCTCAGCCCCAAAAGAACGCTCACCCACCAATTCCCTGGTTACCAGGGTCAGCTCTTGTATTGCAGTGGTCAATGCTCGCAAGTCCCGCTGCAAGGCTGCCTGATCACTCATGCAAGCAAGCACGTAGGCGAAGAAGGTGGTGAGAAGGAGGTCGGACAGGGGCCGACTCTCGTGAGGCCGCCGGGGCAGATTGAAGCAAAGGCCTAATGAAGACCCAAAAGAGCCACAATCCACAGCAAAGTCCAAGGAAAAATCCAATGGAAAGGCCTGAGAGCAAAGGGAGCACAGTAGATGGATGGCAATGGATTGGGCACGAGAGGGTGCCTGAAATGGAGATCAAAGAAGCAGCACCCTCAAGCACAGCTCCCCAGCAGAACATCTACCTTGAACACTAGAGCTTGAGGTGCGTAGAGAGCTCATAGTTAAGGACCATATACATATATGTATGTGGAAGGAAATTAAGAACATGTTGTGGAAGGATATCAAATACGGATGGTGGTGATTGAATGGTGAATGCATGGTTTGGCTTTCTTTATCTTTCTTTGATCTTGCTGATGGTGATTACTTTGTTCTATTGTGATTGGATAGTTGGGAGGTTGGGTGACGGGAAATTGAAGGGAGCGAGTAGAGGAGCTACCCAAAGAAGCATTGTGTCTTTGCCATTGCCACTGTGAGGTACGCTCTAAGTTACGATCACAACTAAGACTAAGACTAAAACTACAGTAGTACTAGTAGTACGAACTATTGTTCATAGTACTTAATGGTTGGCTATTCGAGGACATGTATATGTATATATTAACTATATGCACTGTCACGTGTTGTGCCCTTGTGGACTTACCTGAGCAGACACCTGCTTATGTTACAGGAACCCGTGCAAGTCTGTTGGCAGATTGATTAGGGTTGGTATTATGGTATGATTCATCACTCCGAGTTTGACAAGAGATGCAGCTTTTCAGCACGTTTCTCCATATTTCATCATGTTTAGGGTCCAAAACCTTTGCAAGTTGAGAGGGCTTGGAACAAGCGATTGGAGAATGGGCACATGCTAGTGGATAACTCACAAGCCCTACCAAACTTGAATCCGATTCAAGAAACCACTGGTGGAGGGATCTTTCTCGATGATCGGCACAAGGCCGGTCTCAGAACCGAAGTGACAACGAAGGAACAACGAAGTGACAAGCCCTACTGTCCTCTTCCCGAGTTATGCAGCGGGGCTCCTGGCATCGCTACGAACGGAGCATTCTTACTACGAACAATGTTCGCTACTAGGTGGAGGCCATCACTACTAGTAACAAGGATGCTACTAGTAGCTTCCCAAGTTATACACAACAACCGTCATGTCATGACTCTTCTATAACACCTCATGACTGCGCAGTGACATGTGCAGCAAGGGATCTGAGTGAAAATGGCCTTCAAGTCATCAGGGCACCTGAAGCAACCGTCCCCACGGTAGCACAGCAAGGTGGTGATCCCAACCTATCTTGTTCTGTTCTGAATCAACTCTCCCAAACTGTCAATTCTACCATTATACCGTACCCTATACTTGTACCAAAAGTACCGTCTACATCCGTCACCTACCTTCCTGTAGTCCTTAAGACCGTATGAAAGAAATGATATCCAAAACGTATCATCTACTACCTTAGGAGCAAGGACGCTACTAGAGGACCTAGGAGCAAGAAGCTACTAGGCATCGCTACTCGGAGTAAGGACGCTACTAGTATCTCTACCTCATTCATGCTCTGTCTCCAACCCAAACCAATTCGGATCCGACTTCGGCCTGTGGATCAGTTCTTCCATGTTGGGCTTTCCATGGCGGTCGTCGGTCTCCATGACCAGAATGAGATTTCTGTTCGCCTGAAGGAGTTGGCCAAAGCAGTCTCAACCGATAGCTGCAAAGCGACTCGCACACTGTGACTTGTTGGTAGTCTTCAACCGCGCTCAAGCGTCAAAGTGTCTAACCATTCAAATCACTCCAAAATTTGAACTTGAAGAAACACGGGATCATCCCCTTCAACATTCCTTTTGCATTAACAACAGATTGATGGCGCAAACAGAGAAAGCCCTTGGCATGATTTTCTAAGAAATAGCAGAATGTGCGAGAAAATGTCCTTTTCTGAATCAAAGCCAATCACCGCCCCCCCGCGCCAGCGCCCACCTCCAGCGCCCAGCGCATCTCCATCTGGCAAAACTTGCTATCGGAGATGCCCTCCGTCAGAAAGATCAAGACGTTCCGCGAATTGGAGACCCCATGGCACATGCCCTTCACCGTGGGATCCTGGGAACCGATGAGCGAAGAAAGAGACCAAGACACCGATGGATTTGTTTTGTTCAAAACGAACCCCAGCAGTTCGTAATTAAGGTGGAGAAGGTTCTATGGGGCCCTCATACGCTTTTGAGTTTCGGAAAGCCACTTTGTTTGAAGCCTAGACTTCCAGGCTTGGAAGAAAACAATGCGGTCCTGTTCGATGTCCAACCAGAACGAGGCCCCTAAGAACCTCTCGGAGAGCGCCAAGCGGAGGTTCTGAACAGCGTCTTGTGCGTTGGATTGCTTATGACCTTAAGTGGATGATCAATGGACTCATGGCAAGTCTGTGAAATAATCTTCATTCCCGTCACCTATCTGGCCTATCTGGTATCACAGGCCACTCAAACAATATGTTTTCACTAGCTTAAGGCGTAGTGTTCAAACAGCAAAACAAGAGAAGCAAAGAAGCAGGTCCTACATTGCTCATAAGGGAAGGCAAAGTATTTAGTGAGGTTATCAGCGGGTTGTGGTTCCAAGCTCATCCCAACTCAAATTGCTCATCAGCTCTCTCTCTCTCTCTCTTCTCCAGCCATGTGGCTCAGAAAGAAGTCCCACCGGCACTTGGCATAAGGCACATCAACCGGGACCACCTCGGATCGGTTAAAACAAACCAAGGCGAGCTCGGCGAGCTCTGCGAACGAACAAAAGACAAAACAAAAACAAAGCGTCCTTGCTCCGTTCGTAGCGATGCCAGTAGCCCACTCTTGGTGAACTGTTTTGTTCTTTTTCCAAATCTTTGGGCGAGGATCTTTCGGTGTTTCGCAGCGTTCCGGTGCTCACGACGGCCCCCCTTTTTCGTTCCAAGCGACCGCCTCTTCGTCGGAGACGGGATCCTCCGACTGCATGGACTCCGTCCTCGAGTGCTCCAAGGACTCGGTATGAAGGACCAACTGATCCTGCGCACGAGCTCGAGACGGGGAAACGGCTCGGGCCTGAGTCCAGGTAGACTCTATCAAATAGTTATTGGAACATATTGGAACCTAATAGGGGACCCAAAATTGAGAACTCATCAGAACGTGATTGTTGCAGGGAATTGCCTTTTGGCTTTCAATTACTCTATTCAATTCTGAGCATTGGTCGCCTGTCTCGTCGTAAAATTCCAAGATGGTTTCTCAATGCTGGAATTTCAGTGCCTGCTTTTGTGTCTTCCGTTTCTCCGCACGACAAAAAAAAACCTGTCCTCCTCCAGAGCATCATCTTTTCCTTTGGCAAATAATGACATCTTTGACAGTTCCCTCTGTGTTTGAGTCAAACCGCAGATGCATCATTCCCCGACGAACATGTTGCTACATGTTGCCACAAAAAATGCTCAGAAAAGAAGAACAACATCATCAACAACAACTCTCCATCTGCACCCGAGCAGGACGGCTGCTCGAAAGACCTTACAAGTTTGCCCTTTAATATCTTCTACACACTGGTGTGTTGATGCCTTCTGGGCCTTCTTCATGGTACCCAATGTCTTGGAGAGTTCTTAGAAACATCAATCGCTACTAGTATAGCTTCTTGTTACTAGTAGTAATGCCCATAGTGGTAATGCACCTACTAGTTTCGTGTGCTTCCATGCTGTTCCATGCTGTTCGCGGCTTTTACATGCAACTTCCAAGAAATCTGGGCGCTCCATAGCGCATGAGGTCGATGCGACAGTGCAACAAATGCCTTCGAAATCCATCAGCTTTACTTCTGTGGCTATCCTTGTACAAGAGCGACATGGGAACTTGATGCACCGGCAGCATGATAACCAATCACATGCATGCCTCCAGCATGCCGTGATATTGAGAAGCAGAAAAACTGAAAGCTCTTCAAACGAGCAAGAAAACTGCGATCGGAATCTGGATCTGAGATCTGACTTGCATTGAATCACGTGAGCGCTCAAGCAAGCAAGCGTGCGTGTGCAGCCAAGATCTGAGCTGCATGAAGCTTCAGAATGAACCAGGTTCAAGACCTTGTCTGAGTGGATTTGTGGAAAGCTGCCAGCAATTGCTGGCAACAGCTAAGTTGTAACCAGAAGCCATCGACAAAGGAAAAAATAATGGAGGCCGATCAACTCCAGCGAGCATTGATGCAGACCACCCTGGAACAGAATTGGTTGACAATTTTCACCGGTAGTCTGGAAATGTCCTGGATCATTTGTGACTCTCAACTACAGCTTTCCCCGCCCTAGTTCCCTGCCCCCAGGTCCTTCTCCCCAGTTTCGGTCCCAAGTCCTGTCCCCAGTTTGATGCCCGACACTAGACAAGCTCATCTCTCCGCTGTACGTGTTGGAGAGAGCAGTCGGACTGGTTGGTGCAATGCTCTTTCACCCACAAGGCATCTACAATCTAGCTTTTTCGGACTCAGGCCAAGTCCGTATCCCAGATTGGGAAGAAGGTGAAGCCAAGGCCGTCTCTTCGGCACAGCTCCTCTCTCCATGTAGTTCTCTTGCCTGGCATTCGCGTGAGCCCTCTCAGGACTGTACAATCCAAGAAGGCTTTGCAGGCAACGTAATGGCACAATTCCATGTCCAGCAAGTGATTTGCGATTCTCACAGGCTGTGCCCCTGCCTCAGGCAAGTGGAGCCGGCGGGTGTGTGCCCGTTTGATTCGACCGTTTTCACAGTGGGAAGAACCGAACTGACAGGGTGGTGGGTCTTTTTTTTGCACGGGTCGAGGCGCTGTATGTTGCTTGACGTGCTTTTGCAGGATGCACACAACTGTGCACATTTGACAAATCAGAAGCCAAAACTACTTGGAGAGGGCCATACGCGGAATCAAGTGCCTTTGACAAATGCAGTCAATTCAAGATCCCGAGGTGGATTCACCTCCTCCCATCAAAGCAATGCAATCGTGGTGGGGGGTGGACTGATGATTTCTGTGAGGAGCTGCGCAAGGACCCAAAAAGAGCAAGTTTCGTACCTCAGGCAAGCTGTGTCAGCCAGTGGAGAAGAGTGAAACAAGGTGAGACGAAAGGGGCAATGAATTCATTCTTCACACTCAGTACTTCACGGTCTGGGCATTGTCCTTTTACCTCGAGAGAGTCTGTGAGATTGGTGCACCGCTTTCGAAATCAGTTGCAGTCTTCGTGCGATGATGTGATGATGTGCGATGGGGTTTTCAGCTTTGCAGCCGAGGTACCTCACTTCAGAGGCTTCATCGCTCTGAACACGTGTCGCAAGGCATGGGTGAGCAGTGCAAATCCGAGAAGCAAGACAGTTCTGAATACTTTCACAACCTCACATCGTCACCAAAATCCCGAGGAAATGGCCAAGGAAATTGCCGAAGCAGGCTGCGAGACAATTTTGGCTCTGGGAAAATGACTGAGTCAGCCATCGAAGACTACAAATCCACGAAAGCCGGAGTCAGTGAGACAGACATGGTTGTGGGGTGTAAGTAAGCACCGTACCGGCCATGCCACAGCCCCGTCAGAGGGGGAGACGGCAGCTTTGCACTTCAGCGATGAGGCGGTGGCTCCAAAACGGCCAAGCCACGGGAGCCACAGAAGGGCAAACATGGCAAAACATCCACAAGCAAGCGAATTGCCGGGAGGCACAGTGGCAGCGAAACAGGGTGAGACGCTGGAAGGTGAAGAAGAGTGTACCGCCTTTCCACCTTGTGGGGTAGATATCAATTGTGATGACTCTTCATCCAACATCTCAGAGTCTCCGATCAAAAGGAGGCCAGTAGCCAAAACGGGATCATGGAGATTTCAGTCAAAAAGCTCAGGCAGTCAACTGGGCAAGGACCGACGCAGTCCCTGGGCAGCATCCCGGAAGAAGCACAGCGTACTTGTTAGGTAGCAAGCATGAACGCAACCGCCCTGATTTTGACCCAAGCGCTACAGCGGAGTGAAGTAGTTTTCAACTAGCAAACTGTGCACTTCCCTGTACATCTAGTTACACAGCAAAAGCTAACACCCCGCCTAAAATCAAAAGCGGAATGAGCTTTGGATTTTCCTATGTGGCACTCACCTACATCGTCAATGTAGGACTGAAACCGGTCTGAGTGCTATTTCCGAAACTAATGCTTCATTTCAATGAAACTCGTTCACTGATTCAAAAGTCAAATGAATTCCACCGTAGTTCCAGTTGTCGTGTCATGCAACATTTCACATTCCAACCACCAATGTACAATGCTCAATGCTCAATGTTCGAAGCTCTTCTGCTTTCTTCCTCTTCTGGCTCAGCATCATCTCTCCCTTGTCTCATGCTCCTGGCGTAGGTGACACGCCGTCGAATCCTTTCGTTGATGCTCTCGTCGATTGCCTTTTCTCTATCAGGCTCTGGCACTTCAAATCGTTTCTGGTACCTATCAACTTCTGTCATCACCACATCTCCGGATGAAGCTGCTGCTTGCTCTTCCTCCGGAGCTGCCTCAAACTCAATGATTTCTTCTGAACTATCTCTATGATGTAAGGACTGCCAAAACTCTGGATCACTGCACTCTTCTAGTCGCAAGTTCAAGTACCTTGCAACCTTTGTGTCCTCTGACTCTGCTTCTGATTCTTCTTCTTCTGGAATCTCTGTCTGCGGAATGGCCATATCGGTCAACAACTGTCGGACTGCTCTCCTGGTACTTTCTCCTGGATACCTGAGTATCACACTCAACAGACTGAGGGTGATCCCTCTCTTCTCTTTCAAATCGAACTCTTCTGTCCACGTCTGGTGCTTCTCCTCCAACTTCATGTCAATCCACTTCAACGTTCTGCGAGTATCATCTTGCAAATGTAAATCGAACATCTGCTTTGTCGGGTCGAATGGCGGATCCTCTTCATGCAGGGTTCCAGTGGCCCCGCCTTGCTCAACACCTCTTCTCTTCTGCGTCTCTGGGAAAATCTTCAAACCAACAACTGCCAACAATCCGAAAACTGCCAAGCAAATCAATGTACCAATCATCTCTGCTCTTTGCTCTTCGTTTGTCGTACAACCTTGCAAGCTCATACCTAATCCTGCAAAGGTTCCGAAGACACACCTGCCGATTCTCTTCGACACCATTGTCTTCACGAGTTGAACTGCTTGTCTGTCCTCCACATGTTCAAAATACTCTCTAGCTCCAACACGTTCATACTCAGTGTCTTGATTGCTCAGAAGAATTGCTTGAAGAAAAAACATCAAGAAACTCCTTCTACCAATGCTCAACTTCTTCGTGTTCAAATCAGCAATGTTCAGCTTCGTCGCAATGGCCTTAACTTCGACCAAGCCGTCTTGAATCAATGCCTGAGTCCACATAAGACGAACATGATAATGCTTCAACCTGCCGACACCTGTTCTCTGAAGCCACTGCCTTGCACTGCTCGAATCTGTTCTCACGATCGTCCTGGAAACACTAGAAACCATGAAATCCCAAATAGTTTTGATCAGCAAGGTTTCGCTCAGCCCACCTGTAAGTGCTAGTAGTTCAGCTTCACAAGATGAAAGCGCTATGCTCTTCTGGGTTCGTGAATGACTGTGAACAATGACACTGTTCAGACATAGAATTGTTGAAGATGTGCTCTTCCTTGTGGGTGCGTTTCCTGCCCAATCGGAATCCGTGAACAGTTCAAAAACATGTTGTTGTGGTCTGCCGTCTGTCTCGTACTCTTCTCTCATGCCGTTCAGCTTCTTTACCATGGTATTGCCTGTCTTCTCATAGGAAAGGAGAAATGACATGTTCTTTGTTCCCTTCAAATACAAGATCAAATGAACTAGACACTTCTCTGCGGTCACAGTCGGCGAACACAACCAAGATGACAATGACTTGATTGCAAACTGACAGTCTATTCTT
>CAXAMN010021663.1:2928-40003 GCA_963970005.1 Durusdinium trenchii
GCCTCCCCAGTATGTACTTCAACGAGAGCTGTATGGCCAGCTCTAACAGAGCTGCACAGTTCATAAAGGCCTTGACTCGAATGGTGTGCAGCGTCTGCGGGAAGCTGACTTCCTTGAGACTCGTGCAGTGCGCGAAAGTGAATTCTTGGATTTCTTCAACTTTCGTGTTAGAAAGGTCAACTTGAGTTGGTGCAACTGTCACAGGCATGCGCGTCTGTGACCTTAAAGCCTTGGGTGAGCGTGAGCTCAAGAGTCTGGACGCGCGCCTTAGCTCGAGTCCAGAGTGGGCCAGAAGCCACAGTAGGCCAAATTCCACGAGTAGAGCTAGCTTCGGTTGCAAGCATTTCGGCACTAAAGCATCCGAATGGTCACGCACTCGTTGAGAGCGGTGTCAAGATTGTCGGAGGAGCTGTCGACAGTTGCAAATCGTCCACTTGCCAGACACAGTCGTCAGCCTATTGCATGGCGCCTTCAGCTGGTGCCAAATTCTACGAGTGGTAGTTCGGCACAGAGTATTCGAAGAGTGTCGCTCCTCTACGAGGGTGGGCACGGCTCAATGCCCAAGCAATCGGCCAGCCCCCAAGCCCAACTGAGGCCTTGAGCTTTTTAAGCATGCACAGCTCGAGTCACATCAATTTAGGCATGCCAGAGCCCTATGCAGCGCATCCAAACGGATGCTTTCCGGACTGCTGTTTTCTGGAGGCTGGCATTGTCGCACTTGCCTTGCCGACAGACTTCAGGATGGGCTCCGCCCTGTGCGAGCTGCCAACAGCTGCAAACTGTTGATCTGTTCCAAGCAGACGTGCTTTTTTTCCACGAGTACGGACGCCGTGTGGGCATGGTGCCCAGGTCATCGTTAAAGGTCTCCAAAAAGGGCTTCAAATGGACTTTACTTCATGATTACAAGTGACCAGCGGCCACTCCACAGTGTGGCAAAAAAACCATGGTCACGATGCAGGTCAGGAGTATCGCAATGCTCCAACGCCGGTTGCATCCATGTCAAAATGGAGTAGCGGTAGCTATGCTGCATGCCGTGGAAAAAACGTGGCACAACCCGTGCAACTGGTTGCACTTACAAGTCCAGAGGCATGCTACCAGGCGGTGATCAAACAGTGGCGGCCACAGCAAACGACGAAAGCCTGCAGGTAAGGGTGCGAAAGGGCACACCTTCCCGAAGGGAGGTCAACTCCGCACCCTTCGGCGCACAAAGGTGCCAAAACGTTGTGTCTCCCAAATCCGTGAAGTGCTGCGTCATTGCAAAAAGTGATCTGCTGCGTGCAAGGCCCGTGTGAAACAGGTGAAACTTTGGACTATCCTAGCATGGTATCTGTACCTCTTTGTGCAAAATTGGAAATGTCGGACATCAACAAAGGGAACTAAGGTTCCCCCTGGGCATCCTCCATTGCCACTCTCTACCACCCGCCTGTTAGGAACGAGGAGCTAAGGCTCTCATTCCTATTGGCTCACAGCGCTGCGAATGGCGAAAAGAGGCCGTTGGCCTACTTAGTGCTGCGCATCTCCTTGCCGTAGCTTGCTGGCGGTGTGCTCATCCACCATTCCAGCTGCGAACACATTGCTGGTCTTTGCAGGTCTTGAGAGTCTTCGTCCCTTTGATCACTGGCATTTGCCGGCAGCTCTCAGCGCTGCTTGGACTAGACGGGTCCCCTTCCTTTGTCAAGTACAGATGTCCTTCGCTATGTGTTATTTCTTTCTTGCTTGCACTTTGCTCTAAAGTGCGTGCTTGCAAGAGCGCATAGCGCCCTGGTACTCAGGGATGGAACCTGCCATGGAAGGGTACTTGAGAGGAAGGCTTGTTTTGCGATGATCCTCAGCTCCCCTGTGGAATTTGGCCTGATGTGGCTTCTGGCCTACCCTGGACTCGCGCTGAGGCGTGCGCCCAGACTCTTAATGAGCGACTGTGAGATCGTGATAACTGTGGCCAGATAGGCTTGTTGTCATCCAAGCCCAAGGGGTATATCCCATGTCCGGGATCATATGCAGCCAGGGTGGCCATCTCATAGCAGGACAAATGGCGAAAGCATTTTCTTCAGCATAAACTCCTCGCCATTTGTGCCTTCCCGGCATTTTGGCAAGCCTCTTGAAAGCAGTGCAATCCAAGAAAGCCCTACTTCCAATGTATCTCAGTGAGGGCGGGATGGCAATCTCAACTAGGGCTGCGCAGTTCATAAAGGCTTTGACTCGGATTGTATGGAGAGTAGTCGGAAGGAGGACTTCTCTGAGGCTAGTACAGTGCACAAAGGTGAACTCAGGAATTTCCTCAACCTTGGTGTTGCAAAGGTCTACACACTTAAGCAGTCGGCAACTGTCGCACGCATGCGCTCCAATAGCTACAAAATGCTTTGTGAGAGCGAGTGCGGTGATTCCCGTAGAGCTAAGACAGCCCGGTGCTAGCTTTCTGGTCCTAGCTTGCAGTGCTGACCCTCGGGGGGATGGAAGCTCACTCAAGGTAAACTCAGCAAGGTTAATACACCCTTGGAAGAGGTATTGTCCAAGCTTGGCTTCGCTGTTGAACCTATTTGCAACCCCTTCCGATGCATACACCCATTGCAAGGAACAGCATTCCGCAAAGGCTTTGTATCCAAAATCTCGACAACCCGGAGCCAAGACACTGTTTAATAGTTTGCAGTCACGGAAGACATTATCGGAAATGCCTATCACAGTGGCCGGCAGTTTGACAATGCGGAGCTGTCGGCAATTTTGCCAAGCCTCTGCTCCAATGAGCCTGATGCCTGACTCTACACTGACGTGCCTTAGACGTGGAACACCTGCAAAGGCCCCTTCTGGGCCGATTTCTTCTGGGTTCGTAGGGACATGAACGGCTAGCGGAATTTGATGGATAGGGTAACCCTCAAGTTGCTCTTGAGATGGCAAGATAACACTGCAGTTCCTGAAGACAATGGTGTATGCCATGCCTTGCTGTAGCTTGTCCCAGATTGGGTCCTCTAGGTATGTCTGTGTGGCAGTTTGTAAAAAGTCAATGGAGCGCCCAAACACTTTGAGATCAGTAACAGAGGCCAGATAGTCCATGACCTGGTCCTCTAGATCCTCAAATCGGTCAAACTTGGCAACACTGAGAGAGACCTTAAAAGTCACTCCCGAAAGCGTGGTTAGCATCAGGGAGCATTCCATGACCGGCTCCATTTCAGGGGGAGTGCTAATCATGGATGAATCGTCGAGCTCCATGTGCGGCAGACTGTTTGAGGTTAGTGTTTGAGCCAAAAATGTCTGAGCTTGCTCATGGGCTGTTCCTAAGGTCAGGGATGTTTCCTGAAGACAGATGCTAAGGCACCCACCTTGAGCCTCTCATGGACTGGCATGGTATTAGGAGTACTCATGGCATAGCTCCTCGTCAAAAGCGTCCGAATCGGGTCCTTCCGCGGGGAGCAGCTCCACCCACAGGGGCTTTTCAAATTTGTCACACATAAAGAAGGCATTGTGCTCTGCCTGCGCCCACTGTTCAACGTCACCCCAATCCAAGGGGGGTAAATCGTTGCAGTTGTTCACACCCGCAGAATGCACGGTTGCCTATGTCACTGAGCTCCGTCGGGATGACAACTTCTTGCAGTACAACACAATTGAGAAAAACTTCTTTGCCAATTTGTGTGAGTCGTGGCGGAAGCCATATACAATTTAAGGCTACACAGTGGGCAAATGTGGCAGAGAGTAGGGCTGTGATCTCTGTGCCCATGAGGTTGACCTCCACAAGTCTTTTGCAGTTTTCACAGGCCCGCGGCCCGATATTGTGGAAGTCACTCGGCAAACAGAGCTGTTCAATGCCTGCGCCACAAAATGCACCTTCAGGCAGCGCTCGAGGTTTGTTAGTATGGTCCATGTCAAAGGTGATGGTTGTAAGCGTGAGGCAACTCTCGAATGCATATTTGCCTAGCTGTGCCCCTGGTGCCAGGACGTTGCTGTCCTCTGTTTCGTGACTGACCCCAACTCGACCTAGGGAACAGCACTCTGCAAACACCCTTCGGCTGTATTGGACACACCCCGGGGCGGCCACCTCTCGCAGCACATAGCGCCCCTGGAAAGTCCCTTCCGCCAGACTTGTGACCGAGAGTGGAAGCTTGACAATTTGCAGTTGCTGACAACTCTGCCAGGCCGCAATTCCTACATGTTGAATGCCCGTTGCCACTTCTACGCGCCGGAGCGAGGGCGCAGCATAAAAAGCTCTGTCAGCAATCTCCCCACGCGGGTTGGCCGGAACACGCACCTTTTTGGGGTAGCTTTCCTTTCCGTCTTCCTGGAACTGCCAGATGGAATGTCCGTCTACCATGCAGGGGCGAACTACAATTTGGAGTTGCGGCCGTTGCAGGAGCGCTGTGCGAAATGCTTCTGGCAGGGGTTGCTGCGTGTTAAGGTCGAGCAAATCCAGTTCGCAGCCGAAGACTTCTAAATCAGAGACTGTCGGCAGAAAACAAAGAATGTCGTCTTCCAGCTCTGCCACATCCTCATAATGGGAGAGGTCTGCTTGCGTTGCATATTCCGTACCTGCTATTGTAAACAACTCGAGGCTGACCTCATAACGGTCTTGGTGAGGCGGCATTGTCGCGTAGGCGGTAGGACGCGCGTGCTTGCTCGATGTGCTTGAGCCAAACAACTGAGATAACGGATATATCGCCATTGCGAGAACTATGGTGACAATAAGTCCACAAGAAAGAGGGTGGCTAAGGCCACCCATCTCATGGAGAAGGTCGATCGACTAGGAGACGGTTGCTGTGTAGGAGGACCCCTACTGTCGACTACCCTCCTGCCCATAGGGCGAAGGCAATGGGGGAGGCCTATTGTGCCAGGAAGACCCTACTGCAGACGAGGAGCTTCCTGCTCCTGGAGGGGGGACTGTTCGGCGAGCTTTATTAGTTGGGTCGGAGGCTTCCTGACTGTAGCCCATGTGGTCTCTAAGCGCCTGCTTGTGACCCGCGAGTTGAATTCTAAAGTTGGAGTTTCCAGTGAGCCATGTACAGAGCTGATCCCATCGATCTTCGGAGTAGAGATGTGGGCCATATTGGTTGTATGGGCGATCTGCCATCTGAAGAGTGAAGGGATATCCATTGCAGTAGTAGTCACTGAGGACAACACCAGGGATTTTGGTCAGCGTAAAGCGGGGAGACAGCAGATTCCACCCTGTGCGGGACATGGCAACCCGTAGCCCGGAGGTCAGCCACTGAGCTACTACTGCGCCTTCTGCTCCGATGCTCCCTTGCTCGAAATTGCCAAGCGCCGTTGCTAGTCTAGCATAACCAATGCCAAACCGTCCATATCCCTTGGCAAAAACATAGTTGGGTTCAGCTGCCGTGTCCTCGTCCTCTGTGGCTTCCTCAGTGCCATCGTCTGGTGGTTCAGCAAGACTGTGCGCATAAAGGTGAGGGCATCGACATCTTTTTCCTTTGTTGTCTGTGATTTACCTTCCCCTGCTTGGGCTGTTCCTGTACCCTGGTGTCTATGTTGATTATCAAAGGAACAGCACCTTGCGATGAAGGCAAGTAAGCCATACTGCCAGAAACGGGGGTTTGCATAAAGGGCGAGCTGCTTGTGAGTGATGAAGGGGCATGCTGGATGCCCACTCTTCACAAAGGCGAAGAGGTTGGACAGGGGAGCAGCAAAGGCTTCACTTATACGGAGGAGATCTCCTATATAGGCCTGGTTGATTTCATCTGGAATATCTACAAAGGAGGAGCCATGGAGTGCTTGCTCTGTCACCCTCCTCCAGAGGAATGTACGGACGAGGCGATTAATTTGCTTGTTGGAAATAGCAAGCCTCGCCATCGGCCATTCTCTAGGCAGGTCACTATAGATCTGTAATGAGGGGAGCGGCACCCTTTGCCTGTCAGTTTCTCTGGACGTTCGAGCCACCTTTTGATAGTCATATAGGGCCTGCATGGCTCTCTGCTCGGATTCCAATTGGAGATCAGTGGCGGCCGTGCCTCCACGCTCTGCCTGCTCTTGATCACTGGCAAGATCAATTTCTGTCATGGCGTGTGGGCGCTCTTGCGCCGGTCCAGGGTGGTCAGGTGGTGTCTCAGGGTTCCTGCAAACGGGATCCTCCTGCCTGTGAGCATTCCGACTGGCGAGGTCTGCCAGTGTGGCCGGTGGTTGCTCATGTTCAGGAATGCTGCCGAGTGGTTGTCTGGATGTTGGAGCAAGTGACTTCCGCAACTTTTTGGACTGAGCTCGCCCGGCACTAGCCTTAGACCCCGGTCTTCTTTTGATTGGGGACTCAGAGGAGTGCGATGTGGGGCTGCTACTTGGGGTGTCCAGATCCTGTGAGGGTAAGTCGCTCCTTGCATCTTCTGCTTCCAGCATTTCATCTTGCGCAGGACATGCTTCAGGAAGGGCCGGACGATTGCTAAGGCAATCACCCTCTTCTGCCGATGAGATGTTAGCACTATCGTCATCTTCCATGTGTGCGTCGTCTTCCTCCTGTTGCTCCGTGCTCGGGATAGTGGGCGACTCGGAGGAGGAGCTGTGGACTGAGACTGCTTCGTTTGCGTCTTCGTCAGCCATCTCAGCATCTGTCGCCGCAAGAGAGGACAGCGATTGTCCCTCTTGCACCTCTTGTTCCTCTTTTTCTGGGTCACGATCAGAGACAGAGAGGACATCAGGTGCTTGAGATTTTGGACTCCGCTTTCGCACACAGTTCGCAGTTGCAACAACTCTGCCTTTCCAACTTGAGGATCATTGAGCAAGAAGCCTTCCTCAAGTGTACCTCTCTACAGGAGGTTTCCACTCCACCATCCCTGCTTTACATTGCGCGACGCGCTTTTGCAGGTTGCACGCAACTTCGAGCAATACGCAAGCAAGGAAAAAGTAAAAGATGGCGAGGGACATATGCCCGACCCAATGCCTTTGACAAATGTGAGCAACTCGATCAGCCCAAATGGCTCCGATTTTTGCCGGCCGATGCCAATAAATTATGGAGAGAAGACTTTCTAGAACCTGTGCCAAAGGCCAGCAATGCTTTCGCGGCTGGAATGTGCATAAGCACTCCGCCAGGAAGCTACGTCAAGTGAAATGTGCAAACATTGAGTAGAGTCGCCAACTTGTTTTCCACATTCACGATACAGTGAGCCAATAGGAATGAGAGCCCGAGCTCCTCGTTTCCCACAGGCGGGTGGTATTTTTTTCCACGAGTACGGACGCCGTGTGGGCATGGTGCCCAGGTCATCGTTGAAGGAAGGGAAGAACAGTCAGATGGTGGAGAAAAGAACAAGGACAACCAAAACCACCCAAATCAAACAAACCGCAGCCCACAGGCCGAGTCTCCACCATCTTGTAGTCTTTCCTCTGTGCTAGGTGAAACGAAAACTAATGACTATCCATGGGCCTGAATTCTCGAACGAAAAGCATGGCAGCGCAGGTCTGTGCTCCAGCAAAGTCTCCAAAAAGGCTTCAAATGGACTTTACTTCATGATTACAAGTGACCAGCGGCCACTCCACAGTGTGGCAAAACCATGGTCACTATGCAGGTCAGGAGTATCGCAATGCTCCAACGCCGGTTGCATCCATGTCAAAATGGAGTAGCGGTAGCTATGCTGCACGCCGTGGAAAAAACCTTTCTTGTAGCACAACCCGTGCAACTGGTTGCACTGACAAGTCCAGAGGCATGTTACCAGGCGGTGATCAAACAGTGGCGGCCATAGCAAACGACGAGAGCCTGCAGGTAAGGGTGCGAAAGGGCACACCTCCCCGAAGGGAGGTCAACTCCGCACCCTTCGGCGCACAAAGGTGCCAAAACGGGGTGTCTCCTAAATCCGTGAAGTGCTGCGTCATTGCAAAAAGTGATCTGCTGCGTGCAAGGCCCGTGTGAAACAGGTGAAACTTTGGACTATCCTAGCATGGTATCTGTACTTCTTTGTACAAAATTGGAAATGTCGGACATCAACAAAGGGAACTAAGGTTCCCTGTGGGCATCCTCCATTGCCACTCTCTACCACCCGCCTGTTAGGAACGAGGAGCTAAGGCTCTCATTCCTATTGGCTCACAGCGCTGCGAATGGCGAAAAGAGGCCGTTGTCCTACTTAGTGCTGGCGCATCTCCTTGCCGTGCGAACACATTGCTGGTCTTTGCAGGTCTTGAGAGTCTTCGTCCCTTTGATCACTGGCATTTGCCGGCAGCTCTCAGCGCTGCTTGGACTAGACGGGTCGCCCCCCTTTGTCAAGTACACATGTCCTTCGCTATGTGTTATTTCTTTCTTGCTTGCACCTTGCTCTAAAGTGCGTGCTTGCAAGAGCGCATAGCGCCCTGGTACTCAGGGATGGAACCTGCTATGGAAGGGTACTCGAAAGGAAGGCTTGTTTTGCGATGATCCTCAGCTCCCCTATGGAATTTGGCCTGGTGTGGCTTCTGGCCTACCCTGGACTCGCGCTAAGGTGTGCGCCCAGACTCTTAATGAGCGACTGTGAGATCGTGATAACTGTGGCCAGATAGGCTTGTTGTCATCCAAGCCCAGGGGTATATCCCATGTCCGGGATCATATGCAGCCAGGGTGGCCATCTCATAGCAGGACAAATGGCGAAAGCATTTTCTTCAGCATAAACTCCTCGCCATTTGTGCCTTCCTGGCATTTTGGCAAGCCTCTTGAAAGCAGTGCAATCCAAGAAAGCCCTACTTCCAATGTATCTCAGTGAGGGCGGGATGGCAATCTCAACTAGGGCTGCACAGTTCATAAAGGCTTTGACTCGGATTGTATGGAGAGTAGTCGGAAGGAGGACTTCTCTGAGGCTAGTACAGTGCACAAAGGTGAATTCAGGAATTTCCTCAACCTTGGTGTTGCAAAGGTCTACACACTTAAGCAGTCGGCAACTGTCGCACGCATGCGCTCCAATAGCTACAAAATGCTTTGTGAGAGCGAGTGCGGTGATTCCCGTAGAGCTAAGACAGCCCGGTGCTAGCTCACTGGTCCTAGCTCGCAGTGCTGACCCTCGGGGGGATGGAAGCTCACTCAAGGTAACCTCAGCAAGGTTAATACACCCTTGGAAGAGGTATTGCCCAAGCTTGGCTTCGCTGTTGAACCTATTTGCAACCCCTTCTGATGCATACACCCATTGCAAGGAACAGCATTCCGCAAAGGCTTTGTACCCAAAATCTCGACAACCCGGAGCCAAGACACTGTTTAATAGTTTGCAGTCACGGAAGACATTATCGGAAATGCCTATCACAGTGGCCGGCAGTTTGACAATGCGGAGCTGTCGGCAATTTTGCCAAGCCTCTGCTCCAATGAGCCTGATACCTGCCTCTACACTGACGTGCCTCAGACGTGGAACACCTGCAAAGGCCCCTTCTGGGACGATTTCTTCTGGGTTCGTAGGGACATGAACGGCTAGCGGAATTTGATGGATAGGGTTTCCCACAGGCGGGTGGTAGAGAGTGGCAATGGAGGATGCCCAGAGGGAACTAAAGGTTCCCTCTGTTGATGCCGACATTGCCAATTTTGCACAAAGAGGCACATATACCATGCTAGGATAGGTCCACGGGTGAGACGATGACTGCTGACTGTCTATGGGCCTGAATTGACGAAAGAAGAGCATGGCAGCGAGGGTTTGTGCTCTAGCAAAATCTCAACGAAGTCGTCAAATGGACTTCACATCACTATTACCAGTGACCAGCGGCCACTGCACAGAGTGGCAAAAACCTGGTCACAATGCAAGTCCCCGGCATTGGTATGCTCTAACGCAGGTCTGATCCTTGCCTAAGTGGATCAGTGGTTGCTATGCAGATCATGCCGTGGAAAAATCCTTTCTTGTAGCGCAACCCTTGCAACTGGTTGCACATACAAGTCAAAAGGCATAGTAGTTGGTAGTGTTCAGGCAGTGGCAGCCACAAACAACGAAAGCCTGCAGGTAAGGGTGCGAAAGGTTGAGAAATGCTGCGTCATTGCAATTGTCCTGTTGCGTGCAAGGCCGTGTGAAACAGGTGAGATTGTTTCACCCTGGTACAGAGGAAATACTACTTGGTGGTGGAGTCTCGGCCTGTGGGCTGTGGTTGGTTTTGTTTGGTTTGTTGTTGGGTTGTCTTTGTCCTTTTCTCCACCATCTGATTGTATTTCCCTTCCTTCAATGATGACCTGGGCACCATGCCCACACGGCGTCCGTACTCGTGGAAAAAAACAAACAAACCAGAACAGACCAGAAATCTGGGTCAGTGCATCGGTCAGCTGCATGGCCAAACAGTAGGCCACTATTGTGTATTCTTCCATGCACTGGATGCTGATGGTCCAGCAGTTCCCTTTCTCCTTTAGTGAGATAAGATTGCCACGTGAGGACCAGCCTGAGCCGACGGGAGAGACCTTGGTATATTCGATGCGTGGAGATGGACAATCGAGCTGAATCAGCAGGACTTCCTCCTTTGCATTCCCCCACGACCTGGACTCCTACAGAATGGCTGCTACTGGCAGCGATTGCCTTTGCGCAATGACGATGACCCTCCTGCTGAGACGACCCAAGCTGAAATCAGCCTCACGGAAACCAGCTCAACAGAAGGTGAAGAGGACGCATCCCCAAGTGAAGTATTGAAGTACCGGAGCCGGCTGGTACGGAGCATGCACCTGAGTCCCCAACCTTCCCGATCTTAATTGACGGCGCGGAAGAAGAGCAAGCAGAGCAAGCAGACTCTCGAAAGAATGCAGTAGAACCCTCTGCCAAGGAGTTACCCATTGAGACAATTGTATCTGCTAGTGAAGAGGCCACATCCTGTGAAGAGCAGCCCAGAGAGACCCAAACCAGTCCGGACACACAAGTGAAGGACAGAGCTCAGGAGCGGAGTCTACCTGTAGAAGGAGAACTGGCAGAAGAAACTGAAAACAGTACAACTGACGAAGTGATCAACCTGGATGACAGCACTGAAGCTGCCCCGGAGCAAACTGCAAGTTCCTCTCAGGGTACAAAGGTGTTGATGCCAGCTGAAACTGCTCCGCCCGATGCCTGGGGCTTGCCCATGGCATGGGAGGCTGTCACCAGCCAACAGCAAGTTGGAACAAAACGGCCAGCGCCTGGCACCTGTTGACGAAGCGGAGGACCAAAGGAAGCTCTTCGAAGGCACAAGAACTGCAACGCACACTGATTACGAGGCTGAGAGTGGTCACCCGTGTGGCTGCCCTCTTGTGCCTCTGGCTGCAACCAATCAGGTCAGCCCTCCAATAGAGGAAGCAAAGAGGCGCAGCAGATGGGCATCTGGTCCGCCTGCGGTTTCTGCTGCCCCGCCACTGGGAGTGAATAAGACAAGGCGTTCTGCCGCTAGCTCAAGTAGCCCAACCAGTCGATTACGCACACAGCCGCCTTCTGAGGTAGGCCTCCTGAGCATTGCGGCTGCAAAGCCCGCTGCAATGGCGGCCGCAAATCCACAAATGCCAGCTGCGGACGTCAACCTAGAAGTACAAGCATCATCCAAGGAAGAAGCCCCTGCAGTTGAAATTTTTCTGGCAGACGCAGATGACCGGTCGGGACCAGTGGACGCTGACGTAGCTCATTTAGCAGAGCAGGGCCATGCATTCTCTGCTGCGTTACCAAACGCAAGCTGTGAAGTATAACACTCACACTAGCACCAACTCTGGCAACGCAACCACCATGTTGCCACCAGCGGTGCCCCCAGTTAGCCTTTATGCAAATCTGCCACAAGAATGGCCCTTGGCACGTCTTAGTGTTCAAGTACGCCACATCAGTGTGCTGCTGAGGGTTACCGGCAGAACCCTTGCGCTCATGCAAACGGTCGTAATGTCCTTTGGCCGCAATCTAAGCTTAGGCAAGCCGAACCTCCCTATTCACCACATTCATGTCTACTTCCCTGTTCAGTTTGTGCATAAGCTGGTTGCACGCATGAAAACGGACTTGCTCTTCACAGAAATCGCTCCAGAAGAAGGAAAGGAATACAAACATAACAGTGAGAGCGAGACCAACAGCCCATACATCGTAGTGGGCACATATGAGTGCCCGTGTCCCTCGAGCACCTTTGCATCCTTCCCACAGACGCCCAGCCTTGCAGGAGCCTATGAGCAAGGACTACTGGACGGCAATCTGGGCCAAATGGTTTCCTTTCAATCCACCTATAAAAGCACCCTACGGATTGAAGTACCAGTGTGGCCAGAAGTGGTGCAAGCAGTGCTGCCCCCCGCGCAGGCCAAGTGCCAGGCTGCACCCAGGCGAACTGCTCTCCAAACAGCTGATCCTTGGGGACAGAACTACGCAGCCCGACTGACTCCACAAACACAGGAAGGTGCGCCTATTGAACCCGCCATTGTGAATAGTGCAGAGGAGGAGGCAGGAGGAGGAGGAAGACACCTATGTGGCGCCAGAAGGACAAGGCGTTTTATCTTTCAGGCAAAGCCTCCTACACAGAGCCAAAGGTACCTACGGAGCCAGATGCACTGGCAATAAATATGAAGTTATCTCCAGATGGCTTCTCACTGGGCTTGCGGTAGTCCTGTCGAGACAGAATTGGCAACTTCTGGCCAAACGACGAACGCTGACTGCTACCCCCCAAAACCTGCTCAGTCGCTACTATCAAATAGGACACCCTCCTGGCCTCAAGGATAAAGTGGCGCTGCCGTATGCGCTTCCAAAACACAATGCCATCCCTGATGCGGAGTGGCAGCGAAGGGTCGGGTGGTACTGCCATTCACAATACCTAGCTGACATGGAAGCCCTTTGTGCTGAGCGTGCAGGGTCGAGGCTTGACATCTTCTATAGCAGGATGGACCTCACCAACCCCATTCAAGCCATACAAAACGACCAAACGGAAGATGAACAAGATCCAAACAAGAGCGCAAAAGACATGAACGCATCATGAACACATCAAACTAGATAAGCCGATAACCACACAGTACAACGCACGGCCAATCTCTTCCTCCTGCTTGAAACGATAGTGCAATTTGGCAAACAAGGGACTGTTGAAGGCTTCCTCCACTGTGTTGCCAAAATTATCCCACTGAGGTTCTGGAATACCAAAGTTCCAACCCAGCAATTTGGGATCTCTGCACATATCCAAGAAGCTTGAAAGTTCTAAAGAGCCAAGGCCATGGTCTGTCAGAATTTCAGCCCAGCGGCGTCCATTCTCCCAAGCACGGATGAAGAAAAACTGTTGGTATCCAGTTTGCGCCAACTCCATCCACTGAGAAATTCCGGGTTCAAAACTCGGTGCATACGTCTTGGGGTCTTCCTCTGTTCCATAAACACTTGGACGTAGCAACTTGTATCTTCTACAAAAATATTCTCTCTGGTGCCTTGTCAACCTGTCCCAATCCCTCACGAGGATCACGTCTTCTCCAGTGCTCTGGAGTACACGTGTCCCTACACGATCATGGAGTGATACCATGCCAATGTCATATATCATCCATGGATTGAGAACCAGGTTGTTGACATTCTGAATGAACCATGTCATCTCACGCTCAGCAACATGAGCAGAGTCATCTTCTTCATCTTGTTGAGGTTCTTCAGAAGTCCTGGCTGTTGGTCTCCTTGAAGTGATGTCTCTCCATAGGTGGTCAAAGCGAATCACTTCCTCATCAGCCTTCACCAGATTTTGCTGATCCTTGCTCAGAACTAACGGGTGTACCATAAACAACGATCTCGAGGTAGCACCATCTCCATTGACAATCAACGTTGGAGCACTATAGCCTAAGATGCTCCAAGGATCACGATCATCAATCTCTTTAGGTGGAATTAAAGACCATCCAGGTGGCATCTGATAATGGCCTTCAGGCATCACCTGACGTGACCTCAATCGTGAACGATTGTACTCACGTCTGGGATCATTGTCAGAGCTGAAAAATCTCACAATGGCATCGTAAGTCAGCTCATCTAACCAAAGAAGCATATGCCTCCTTGCTTGTTCCACCCCAGGCTCAAAGGCATTAATCCTCCTAAGAGTTTCACGTGCAAATGCCGGGTCCTGTGAGAGTCTTGTGAACAAGGATCTCAATCTATCTTGTTGCTCCTTCTCTCTGTTGATCTTCTCCATTATCTTTTCTGCTGGCAAAGAGTTAATCAACTCCTTAGCTGGCTCTGGAGCATCTTCTGGTCGTGGTTCATCCACAGAAATGTCCAAGTACGTGGGCTCTACATCACAATGTGCAAGCACCACTCCATTGTTGCTGAAATACAGAGGACGTCCAGCCTGAAGCCAAAGAATCACATTAAGCTTCACATACAAAGGCTGTCCATAATCTCTTGGAACCACTGTACCTGGGCCTAAAGGAATGTAAGGCAAAGTTTGTGGATTGCTGTACATGAAATGAACATAATCTCTTCCTTCACCTCTGTTCCTTCTATTCCAACTTTGTGGATCTCTCATCAAACCATACTTCTCAATGCTGGCCCAGTTCTCCCTTCTGGTAACATGAAAAACATGTCCCAAACATCTTGCCTCAACAGAAGTCAATCTATGATTCAACTTCTCTGGACTGATGTTATATGAGAGTCCTGTATGCCCTTGGTTCACTC
Organism: Durusdinium trenchii; assembly: GCA_963970005.1. Lineage (NCBI taxonomy): Eukaryota > Dinophyceae > Suessiales > Symbiodiniaceae > Durusdinium > Durusdinium trenchii. The sequence continues at coordinate 17,385 of CAXAMN010021663.1, forward strand.
CCAAACGCATGGAGAAGGGCATATCATATTGATTGCCTGTGTTGCGCCAAACGTTCTTGTCCAAGCGAATCACCAAATGAAATCTTTGCTTCTCATCGCTATGCAATATCGCAAAGAATGAAAAAGGATGAATACCGAAGGGTGATGGCATACGAGCAGTTCCCTCTATAATCAGAGGCATAAGCTCTATCATTGCCCTACTGTCCATCAACCTGTCGAGAGAGCGATCATGTCGTAGCATATAGTTGAGCCCCGTGCTAATCTGTCCAAATTCATTGTGCCTCCACTGGACTCTTGTTGCCACGAACTGTCTTCTCTTCTCATAGTCATCCTCTTCCTCTTGGGTGACATAGCCAAGAGCGCATCTGGCAATATCTGAGAACCATCGTACTCGAAAATCGAAACTATCACGGTTCCCAGGTGTCAAACACATTGCTAGAATGTCCGCTAAGATCAAATCATCATGCTCTGAGTTCCTTTGGAACTCAACCAGTGTGCGTGGGCGCCTCAAACGATTTGCCCAGTTCTCAGATTTCCCCCAAGGAACCTTGCACGACCAGTTTTGAGCATACTCAAAGAGATTTAGCGGACCTCTGCTGGACGCTCCCTGACCGGCCATCTCTATTGATACAAAGTACGCCGGTCAGAGGCCAGTGTCCTAAGTTGTAGAAATGACAGGTAGTCAACGATGCAAGGCAATAGTCTTCGAAAGAAAAGTGCTGATCTTGCCAAGCTAATTTGAGCCGCAGGCGCAAATTCATGAAAGAAATTCAAATTTCTCTCAAACAAAAGTACATGCATGAATTCTCTCCTCTCACTCTCAGTGCAAAGAATCTCCAAGATAAAACACATCATGTGAAAAGTCAACGTGTGTGCATACTGTAGGAAGCCATCCACGCAAATATGCCTTGTGTTCAATAAGAGATCTAAAAGGTGGATGTGCATCAACTTCCTTTAAACAACCGCTGCGTACTGCATCTATCAAGGCTTGTGGACTAGCAGACTTCTTAGTAAGACAGTCAGCGAGACACCACTGAGTGCGTATATGTGACAAGTCAGCAATTGCACCAGAGCATGCTTCCTTCCTAAGCATTTGGATCATATGAATAGTCTCCTGTTGCTCAGGAACATGAGTAGTACTAGCTGTAGTCACAAGATTGTTAGCATCAGTGCGCATGTGAATGTCAGTAGAGTAGCCTGTAATGTCCTTGATCAAGCCTCTAAGCATTTGGCAAGTGCCATAACACTTCATGAATGCATACAACTCTGCAACAGTTGTGGACAGGGTTGTTCTCTTGATCTTGGAAGATTCAAAGAAAATAAGTGAGCCTTTAGTGTTCTTCTGTTTTGCCTTCCTTTGCTCACCCATAAAAATAACCATCGCACGTTGAGAGGATTTGTCACTGTTGTTCCTGAATGCGGCATCTGGCATAGCAATTAACCGTGGACTACCTTCCAATGGCCAAAAACGTAACTCCATAGGGTCAGTCACGATTTGTTTGCACAGCTTGTTCAGGGCCTTGCAATCACCTATTGTAGGTCCTGCTGACGCTGATGCTGACCTGGAGAATTGGTAGCATGCTTGGAATTGTGTTCTGGATTGTAACCAGTTTATGCTGCCAAGAAGTGATCTGAAGGCTGTGTGCATGTCTTTGTCACACTTTTCCTCATCCTTCAAACCTTTTGGAATGATAATCTCAGTCAATTCCTGAACACAAAGGGATTGTTCTACTGAGATGTACTCCTTCTTCTTGGTCTTCTCTTGCATCTTCCAAGCAACACGTTGTCCAGTAAACATCAGGCCATTAGTGTCCTCATGTCCAATCTTAAACTGTGACTTCACAATATCCTTGAACTGTTTCAAAAAGATATCATTACCGGTCACAAAAAGATCATCAACATGTAAACAACACATACCAATGGGTGACCTATTCTTAGAATTACTGCCATGCACAGGGTCCATAAAACGCTCAAGCAACTCTTCCACAACTTCAGGTGTAAGCTGAGGCGTTTGTGTCACAGTATACGTATGTTCTGCAGGAAGAAAAAGACTGACAAGCGTTTCAGCTTCTTCCTCCAACGTCACTGCATTCTTCTCGTTTCTGATATCCTTGTTTGTCTCGAGAAGCCACCAAACACCCTTACGCTTAACTATTGAAGTCCGAAAAAAAAAACGCGAACGCGAGTACGTAGGTTCGGGAGTACGAAGAGCTTTAGCGCGATAAGCGACTTGAGCATGGCCATTTGCATATTGATGCCAACCTGCCTTGTGCTCTACAGAGTCAAGGAAATTCTGGAGTTCCTGATCTACCACAGGAGTCCATTTTCCATCCTCTGCCTTAAGCAGGCTACGCGTCACCGTCTTCTCCGACCTATTTCCGTAACACACCGAAAACAGACGTTCTTCACAGAGAAAAGACCTACGAACTTCCTCCGCTGTGTCGTGGAATTCGTTTGGCGGCGCACCTGCTACGTAGAAGGATACCGGTTCCGGTTCGGCTGGCATCTCCTCTGATGAGTAGTTCACAGCCTTAGGAACCCTCAAACATCCGGAGTAGCAAACGTACGTGCACCGATCGGCTCGAGTCGGAACTAATCCGAGTGAGTGCAAAAACTTGTCGAGTCGATTCCACCAGCGACGAGGCGCATCACTCAATCCGTACACTGAACGGGCGCACAATCCGACAAGATACGGAGGCAATCCGATGTCGGTCGGAAGTTGAACGTGAATAACGCGTCGCTCGAGGTCGTAAAGTTCCCCCTGAAGAAAGGCAGTTTTCAAGTCGATGTGCAACAGGTCCCAAAAAGAAGAGGCTGCATGCTGACATGCTACGCGAAAACCATACCTGGTCGCGGTTGGCGAGTCCGTGTGGAGGTCCCATTTCTGGGCATCTTGGAAGCCTCGACAGACCCATCTGGCCTTAAACTTCTTAAAGTTACCATCTTTGTCAATCTTGATGGTCAGGACCCATCGACCAGTAACATAGTTATCAATCTTATGCTTTCTTCGGTCTCGATACTTCATCGCAGTAAAGTCTAAAAAGCTGCGAAACTCCTCTAGTTTAGCTTGCTTGATCTCCTTCGCATACTTCCGGAGCACTTCCGGAGTAATCACACTCTCTGCCTTTGGCGTCTTCTTAGCCATTGTCTTCGCAAGATACTGGCAGAACTGTGAAAAACCTTTCGGATCATACGAGTTAAAACTCGGAGGAGCTTGGTTCGGACCTATGACACAAAAATCCATGTCATCAAAACTAACAAAAAGATTTTTCTCATCGTCCAGATCCTTGTCTGGATCCTTCTCAAAACCTTTCACATCTTCTTCATCAAAAATAGGTTCTGAATCTGTTTCATTCGTATCAATCGTCTCATTGTCATCGTCTTCGACTGTGCTCGTAGGCACAGGAATGTCGGCTGCTTGTGGCTGATTCGAACTTGATGCTGTCGGATTCTCCGAATGTCCAGGAGAAACTTCTTGGCACTGACTTCGGAGGTGCCGGAATAGGTTCGTCATGTCCCGGTAACTGAACCTTAGAACGTTTTACCTGAAACTTCACCTTCGCCTTTGGCAAAGCATCAGTTGAGCCCACAGAAAGCTTCCGCATGTGCTTACTGTGACGTTCACGATTCTCCGGAACATATGGTTCTGGCTCCGGCGTGTTCGAATCTGGCGACGGTACGAACGGATGAACGGGATCCGTATCACTCGGAAACCCTATCGGTGGTTGACCCGGATCATCTGGCGGACGGGATTCACTCGTAATCTCCGGCATTGCCTCTTCCGGATCGCTCGATGGATATCCGAGTTGCTCTAAAGGAACATCGGGATGTCCGAACTGATTCGGACCAGCTACGGAACCTGTCGGAGGTGGTCCCGGAGGTTGTCCACCCTGGTGATCATCAGGGTTACCACCCGGTCCATCACCAGGCGGATACATATCTTCATCATCTGGATCAAAATACTGCTGTTCCCCCGAGACGGGAATCGGCTCATAAGCCATATCATCATCCATCGGTGGTCCGTAGTCTGGAGGTTGATCCTTTGGATCCTCTAGAGCTACTTCATCAGGAGTCACAATGCGCTTCACGGCGCCTGTCGTCTCTGCTTCGTAAACTATCATACTCCAATGATCTACCAAAAACTGTTCATGATGAGGAGACAGTTGTGACACAAACATAAAGAAAACCTGATGGTATTTTCCTGGCTTCCACATAATCAACACTGCATCATCCTCAGAGTTGAAGAGAGGATGCACTCTACCAAAAGTACCACGATAGACCTTACATCTCTCAAAATACATCTGTGGCAAGGTTCTTCGTCTAATCTCCTTCAGGCCTGGAATCAATGACACAATTCGAGAATCAGAGGATGTTGTCACATCAAACTCTGATCTCTGAGGTAGTGCATCTACCTGCCTCAAGGTTCTGATCAGTTCAGTAGTAGTGAACCTTTGTGGTAGTATGTGTCGAAGTGGAACCGGAATTTCCGTCGTCTCTTCCGTTCTTACGGAATTCAGCAAAATTGACTGATGAGCTTCTCTCTCTAACAAAAGAGCTGTTCCACACAAACTTCCAGAGTCAAAGTTCTCCAGAAGATCTTCAATAAGGAAACTCTGACGCTTGTCGGAAGTCTCACTATAAGGAAGGAAACGATTCATCTCAACCAAAAATGAGAACGGAAACTTCTTCCAGTCAGGATCCTTAAAGTACTGGTTGCTCCTAGTGGCTTGCACTGTTTTAGCTTGAAATGAACAGTCACCAATACCTTTCCATCCTTGGCAGGATGCATAGGAATGGAAGACTGTCACGTAACTCATTCCCTTCGGACAATAACAAAAACAATTCATATTCACATCAAAGTTAAAAATCGGATCCTTCAACGAAGAAATGAACTTCTGCAAAAACAAACAAAACTTGTTTCCTTTGGGAACAGTCACAAACACATGTTTCTTCCTTCTCAACTGCCACTCAATCACATTACAACATAGCAACCAAATAGAAGCTCTGTTCTGTTCGGGAGAAGGGTTGTTGATCACTATACAGTGGGGCTGCAATCTCTCCAGTTGCTGCCAAATACCATCTTGACCCTTCATAGTGGAAAAGTTGTATCCTGCCTTGAAATCCATAGGAGATGCAACTTTAACACCATTCTTTGAAAGGAACCAAGATAATCCACTGTTTCCATGAAGTAACTCAACAACATCAGGATGATCATCATTACAGAAGAAAAAGGACTGTTCTCCAAATTCGGCATCAACATACAGTTCGTGATCTTCACGTAAGTTCTCCGGATTCTCATCGTCTAATGCCGGTATGGAAACATCATGCCACTCATCGTGATCACGTCTAACCTTCGACTGATTCACACGTACTACTGCCTTACCAGTGTTGGCTTGGACCATAGCTCCTTCTTGTCCAAGTACTGTGGCACGAACCCAACGTCCTTTATCCTTGAACTTTGATGAATCCTGAGTCCAAACAAAAACCTTCTCTCCTTGGAAATAAGGACCGTCACTTGGCATAGTCCTTCTCGCAAGATCTGCTCGAAGGTCCTGAGCTTGTCGTGCTTCTTGATGAGCTCTCAAGGCCACACGTTGTAGTTCCAAATTTGTACGATCTTGTGCGGCGGCATTAGCTGACAATTGCTCAGGGCTTGCGGTCTCAAGGTCAAAAAGATCTGGTGGACGTCTTCCAGTTGCTATCTCTATTGGTGAATATCCACTGATAGTCAACTGACAATTTCTTGCCCAAACTACCTTCTTGACCACTTCTCTGACCGTAACGCCACGAAAACGTGGGTCATCCAGATCTACCTTCATAACATGCCACATACGTTTGAACAAACGTACAGCTGTCTCTGCTCGGTTCGGCCAAGGAGTTCTTGGCCCACAAGGACATTGTTGTATACCATGGAACCTGTAGTATTCAACAAAAGCATCTGTGAAAAAGGCTTCGTCTCCTACGATGGCCTTTGGAACACAGTTGTTCTCATCAGACCATTGCCTCAATGCTTGGATGGTGGTTTGATCTATGAGGTCTTTCTGTGCCGTAGCCCAGAGAAGATTTGTGGCACCATCAAGAACAAGTAGAATGATATACTTGTTCTTGTGAAGTTCAACCTCACAATGATCAGCAAAAACAACATCACCAAAACATGAAGCTCTAATACCGGAGACTCTGGCTCGTGGCGGAGGTGCCACTGAAGAAACGTTTCCCGACAAAGGAGGGATAGCGCATTATTTTTACTACGTCAGCAGTACGTTGTACGAACCCAAAAGAAAACTTAATCTGTTTGATATACTTGATTGGTCATTTGTGGACACATGCATTTGATACCATCCGGTAACGAGTGAGCCGCCACGGTTCCACAATGATGTCCAGGACACAGAGCAAAGCCATATCTTTTATCTTACGTTGGCAGTATCTTTAAAGCGTGCAATTTTGGGACCAAGTTGTCAAGGGACCATCCGTTCGCGTAAAATCGTGAACCAACGACGGGCGCTCACTACTCCGCTTGCGCCATGTTTGAGTCAGAGGCTATGCTGATTTCCTGCTTGCGACAACCGCATACGCTGCCGCGTGCCATGTGCCACCCTTTGTGTCAAGGGGCCCTGGCCTCCAACTTGAGTAGCGTAGTTCGCATCGCCCTCCAACGTATTGGCCCACTGCCTTCGCAGAAATCACCCATGTCACCTGCAGCCTCTCGTCCTTGTAGTCGGTCCCGCAGCCATATTCGCATTCTTTGCGCTTGCAGTTTGACCCCGGTACAGGCTGAAGCCAGCCCTGCTCCCGCCTAAAGATTTGGTGCGCTTTGTTCTCTGGGGATTTTCGCAGTGCAACCCTAAAAACACTTTACATTTTTCAGCTACTTTCTTTGGGCACTTGTGCGCAAGATTTCCGCAGTGTAGCTTCAGATGTCAGAAATTGCAGTCAATTTGTTGAATCTGCTTTGGAAGAGTTTGACGGAGTGGATTTATGTTTTTTTTGTTTTTTTTGGTTTCTCTCGTTCAGTGATGTGTATTTGAGAAACGTCATATTGAGCAGTGTTTGATGTCATTTGGCAAAGTACACATACTACTGGGCAAGTGTCCTAAGTGCCATACACGTAGTGCAGGCTTGAATTCCGTTACTTGGCGGTTCAAGTGGCCGAGTCTCTGGGACAAGTGTCCCTGAAGACAGGGACGCTCTTGAGGGATTGTTTGAGTTAGGACCCAAGAGTCTGCAAGCGCGAGTGCGCTGAAATTGCGTTCGTCCCCTTCTATTGGATTTTTTTTTGTTGGTTGTAAGCGCGTGTTTTTACAGGCAGGCTCGAGTGAGCCCAAAGTTGAGCTCACGTGAGCTTGGAACTCAAATGTTTGAGTTAATAAGTGCAGTCGTGTGACAGGGTGGTGAAGTGGCCTTTGAACATGAGGTGAGAAGCGGAAGCAAGTCGGAGCCTGTGTTTACCTCTCACGAGTGTGAGTTAGGTTCAAAGAGGAAGAAGCAAGCAAGGAAAGCATATTTTATTGGTTTATGTTCTTCTTTTCGCCCGGCTGAGATCGAGCATTGACGTGTACACTTGCCTATAGTCGACCTTACCGTGTGGGACAGGTGTCGAGTCGATGTCTTGGTTTAAGAGCCTTACTACTACTTTTGTGAACACCACCTTCGATGTTTGGGAACATTTGTGACAACATTCGCGACTTGTCAGGATCCCACGACGTGACTGAGAAGAGCCGGAACCAGCCAGACCTGTGGCCAGTTTGGCGCAGACTGTACACGGCATTGGACGGTGAGACACTGCAAACTTTAAGTTCGACTATGATAATTACATAGATACTTTGCATTAGTCCCAGTTAGTCTCCCCTCATTAGTAAAGCAGTCTAAGTTCATCGAGAACGAGCATCAAGCCGAGACAAAAGAGGCTAAACTTTCAATGTGACGCTGTGAAGTCACGAAGCACAGAGGCAAGATGCTACTTGTTTTTCTTCTTTTGACTCACTCACTGTGAGCTGGCTCCAATTAGCGCGCGAGCATGGACATAGACTCAGTTCCGAAGACCTGAGAAGACCTTTGCCTCGCCACATTGACGTGGATCAGTGTGGGGCGGGCGATGACAGAGCCGCGAGTTTGAATTTTCCAGAGAATGAAACCGAATGGAATATGTTTGTGAATGCTCCCAACGAACTCGAAGGAGGACAGGACGATGTCGCAGGGCAGTGTGAAACTGCCGTGTCTGATGAGGAGTGCACAGGGTCAGACGTGACGCAAATTCAGGAGCTAGAAGGACCAATGAAAGAGAAACTCAATCAAACCGTGTTTGACAGTCAGTTCCATTCAGAGCCAGGGAGTGAGCTGAAGCTGCCTTGGGAGGCAGGAATATTTGCAGAGATTTTTGGGGGTCCCAATTCGCAGGACATCGTTCCCAAACCTTTGATATCGGCTTCTGCAGAGGACTTGGAGACCAGGTTCCGTCAGCGTGACCTGCAACAAACCATAGGTCAGCCAAAGAAAGGTTCCTTTTTGAGGGTGATCAAGTTTCACGAAGTCGAGGAGGAAGCTTTGGCAGAAGAAAGGCGATTGAACCGTCTCTATGAGAAGTGGACCATTTTGGTGTCGATCAGTTCGTCCTGTCTGCCAGAAAGTTTCGCCAACTTAGCCGAGGACACCAAGGAGGGCGTTGCTACACTCAAACTTTTCTTAGGATCGAAGAGCGTTGCCACGCTTGAGAAAAGAGTCGCGTCGTTGCTTAGATTCAGCAGTTGGGCGCGCAAAGAGAAGAAACAATCAGATATTTTTCCTGCATCCCCTCTGGACATTGAGAACTACTTTTCTTTCTTGACAACGTGTGAGGCAGCTCCTTCTGCCTACACAAGTTTTGAGGAAGCAGTGAACTTTTGCAAGCATCACCTTCACATGAGGCTTGTTACTGAAACCGAGGAAGGAATAGTGACTTTGAAAGGCAGAAGGTTGCTGGAAAGCTCCCTGGGCCAGAGAAAGGAGTTAAGGCAGGCACGCCCTTTGACAGTCACAGAGATCAAGCGCTTGGAGCAGATGCTGAGTGATGAGGGCGTCTCGCTGACTGAACGATACTTTGTCGGTGTTGTTCTGTTTTGCATCTACTCTAGGTCCAGGTGGAGCGATGTTCGCAAAGTGTACAACGCAGTATGCGATATCCCGCAGGTTGTGCGGGCAACCAGTCATGGCTTCTTGGAGTGCCGAACTCGGTCTCACAAGACGGCTCATCTGGTACGAAAGAAAGGGCTAGTTATGCCACTAGTGGCACCAGTCCTGGGACTTGAAACCCCTCCTTGGGGCGTGAAATTTCTGGACGTGGCCAAGGAAGCCGGATTAGCTTTCGTCGATCGGCCTGAGGGGCCCTTGATGCCCGCGCCCGACAAGAGTGGCGCCTGGACACAGAGAGCAGTCAGAAGCTCAGAGTGTTCAAAGTGGATTCAGGTGTTGCTGGACGAGGACCCGAAGGAGACGCGACGGCCAACGTCGCATTCTTTGAAGGCCACAACACTCAGCTGGTGTGCAAAGTTTGGCATCGAGCCACACAGTCGCCTGATACTCGGCCACCACAGCACAAACTCCAGATCTGCTGACATTTATGCCAGGGAGCTCTTGGCTTCCCCGTTGAGGGAGTACGAAAACATGCTTCAACATGTTCGGCAGGGAACTTTTTGCCCAGACAACACCAGATCCGGTATGGTGGCAGAGCAGGTGAACGAAGGCAAGATCAACAACGATGCCTCTGAGAGCATCGCGACAAAGCCTGAGGCTCCAATCGCGGTGGAGGAGGAGGATCACAGGGTTGAACCCACAGACTTTAGCCCAGCCAGGTTGCTGGATAACCAATCTAGCGAATCCAGCGAATCGAGTTCCGATGCCTCCATGTCTGACCAAGAGCTGGCCGATTTCCAGCCTGAGCACGGAGCTATCAACAGTGAGCCTGATGTCCAACTTTTTCAACACCATAGGACTAAAGTAGTGCACAAGAAAGCTTTAGGCACAATTCGCAACCGCTTTCATTGCGGTATAGTCCACACATCCGATTTTCATGAGATCCGTGAGAGTTTGTTTTTACAGAGTCGGAAATGTCTTCGCTGCGAAACAATTCGACCAATCAGAGATTATGGCGCTTTGGCGGCAGTGCTGAAGCGGCAGCGCACTCAGGCTTGACAAATGTCGGCGCCAAGTCTCTTTGATCTGTGTGACACTCGCGGAACTGCACAAGCAGGAAGAGCCACTGAAAGATTTCGGTTTTTCAGAGACTATTCCTGCGCTTGGCGTTGATTCTGTTTGACTTAGTAGTATACATGTTTTGCTAGCAGCTCGAGAAGTTTGGCAAAGCTCCAAAGGTGCCAGCCATGTCCACCTTCCTCGAATCAACCGAAGCCTTGAAGACACGATGTTTGGAGGTACATTTGACTGAGGCTGAAATTCAGGCTCTCATCGACAACAACCTCACCAGTCTAGCGCGGTTGGCCTTTGTCTTAGGCCCGCCAGGAACCACAGCGACTGATGACCAGATTCGTGGCCTCTTTGGGGACAGCGTGACTCCAAACATCGGAACCATCGCTTCAACCAAACGACTCATTTTTGAAGCGCAAACCATGGTCGTTGGGGAGCTCAAGAACAAGATCCAGAAGAAAGAAGAAATGCTCCCGACGACCATGGCAGTTGCCGAGCGCGACACCCGAATTACAGCTCAGAGAAAAAGGTTGGGCGGCCTCCTTTTCAAAGGGGCGGAAGAAAACGCCCATGCATCGTATGACCTTGTGTTGCAGATGCTTGAAAAGGATGCGCTCCTGTATCTCGGGCCAGAAAAGTTTCAGACCCGTCGCTTCGAACTTCAACAGAAAAAACCATCCAAAGAGCTGTCGTTGGACGACGGGTCTTTGACTTTGAAAGAAAAGAAGTCCGACATGATCTGCTCAACCAAGACAGAGCTTGAGATTGTCCAGGCTTTTCGCCGCCGTGCTCTGGCCTTTGACCTGGTGGGCGCATGTGAATACAATGTCATGAACCAGTACCAGTCCGAGCTGGTCCAACACCTCCAAGAGTCAGCCCCGCCGGGGTACAACGAAGTCACAGTACAACAGGTGCTGAGGGCCGATCGCGCAGCGTTTTTGCTGTTAGCCGAGCGCCTGACCACCCTGAAGCCGAAGCCTGACGGGACTAAGCCGCTTGAAGAAGCCTTGCCCACAGTTCTGTCGCATCCCAGTGTGAGCTTCCATTTGCTTCCACTGGCCAAGCAGCCCGATAGTCCTCCAAAGGACCCCAGGTGGCTGAAGCGTTCCCAGACCAGCCTTGCCACGCAAGAGAGCCCCAACAAGTTTTTGAAGGTGAAAGGCAAGGGCAAAGGAAAAGGGAAAGGAAAACGTGACAAAGGAAGGGGGCCCAACGTTCCCAAAGACCTCATCGGCAAGGCTTTGGAAACCAGCGATGGAGACAGAATTTGTTGGCCCTTCAACATGTCTTCCGGTTGTAAAGATGCCGCAGTTGGCAACGCTTGCTCCCGAGGCCTGCACGTCTGTGCTGAGCCCGGATGCGGCAAAGCGCGTAGTCTCTTGCAGCACAAGTGAGATTTTTTGACCGGCGTGCTTGCAAAGCTTCGAGGCAAACATGTGCAGCAATTTTTCTGCATTGAAGTTTTCGCAGGCACAGGGAGACTCACCGCAGTTCTTCGCCAGTTTGGGATGAATGAAAGCTTTGGAGTTGACTGCCAGACTCCAGCCCGCTTGACAAGTCCCTTAATTAGACTAGATTTGACCGATCCAATCCACGAGACCGCCTATCCTTGGGCCTTGTGTCGGTCGCTGGCCTTTGCGTTAAGTGACTGGCTGCAGCAACAAGGTTTGATTTTCCCGCCTCTGTGTTTCGCACAGCAAGAAGCCAGTTTGCAAACTTTGAGAGCAGCCACTGACACACAATCCCGCAAGCCCCTGCCACCTCTGGTGCCTGAGTTCGCAGCCATCCTGCGTCACCCTGCTGACGCCCCGCTCCCTCCACTTTCCAGGAAGCTTTCCACTCCCAGACCGGGGCATTTCGCGAGTGAAGAAATCAGGAAAGGGGAGGCAGAACAAGTCACAGAAACCAAAGAGCACATAACGATTGGTATTCATTGGGCGCCAGAGGAATTCGTAGCAGAAGCGATTAGAGTGGGCCACCCAGCTTTGCTAGCTTCGAATTTTCCGGTAGAGATGATTGAAGCCAACAATTTTTGTGCCTCGAGGACTGACTATGAAGTGGCCAAGCACCGCACAGAAGTTGTGAAAAGATGGTTGAGCTTAGCCAATGATTTCAGCCAAGCCGAAGCAACTAATAAAGACTCCCTGTCAACGCGTAGAAGACAAGTCTTGGAGAAGAAGAGGCTGCATCTTTTTGACCAGTTGATCCGTGAGGCAGGACACTCCGACACCACGCTTGCAGAATGCGTTCGCCATGGTTTCGACCTGACAGGAAAGCTGCCTAGGTCGAATTTCTTCGAAGAAAAATTCAGGCCAGCTTCGTTGCCCTGCGAGACTCTGAGAAAATCTGCCGACCTAGCTCGAGAAGCCATGGTCCTCAGTTGCAAGTCGTCTGGAGACCCAGATCTTGATGCTGCACTTCACGAAGTCACTAGAAAGGAGGTAGCCAAAGGGTTCCTAGAGGGACCTGTTGACTTGACCTGCGTGCCATCTGGAGCCACTTTGACGAAAAGATTCCCAGTGAAACAAAAGAACAAAGTGCGCCCGATTGATGACTATAGAGCTTCTCTTGTAAACTCTTCTGTGACACAGCCAGAGGGGGTGTCAGTGCACACTGTCGACCATGTGGCCGGACTGGTTGCCCATTGGTTCAGGTCACATCTGGAACACAATAAGGACTGCGCAGGGTGGCAAAAACGTGGGACCTCCGCGACGCGTACAAACAAGTCCCGCTCTCTGATGTTGCCTTCGAGCTAGATTCGTATATAGTTGTCTTCAACCCGAAGTCCCAGCTAGCTGAAATCTACAAGCAGCGTGTCCTGCCCTTCGGATCCGTCGCGTCCGTGACCGCGTTCTTGCGGTGCTCATCCGCCGTCTGGATGATAGGGGCGAAGTTGTTGAAACTTGTCTGGAGCGCTTACTTCGACGACTTCTTGTCCCTGACCACGCCTGCGCTCTCCAGACATACCGACATTTGCATCTCTGTGATGTTTCAATTACTGGGATGGGAGACGTCAGTCGAGAAACTTGTACCCTTCAACACTTGTTGCAAGGTACTGGGAGTGCAGTTGGATCTTGGACAAAGTGTCTTCGGAAAAGCTTTAGTGTCCAACACGAAAGACCGAAGTGCCGAGCTCACAGACGAGATCGATAGCATCTTGGCTTGTGGACGCCTGAAGCGTCACGACGGTGAAAGGCTCCGAGGGCGCCTGCAGTTCGCGAGTGGACAGCTGTTTGGGAGAAAATTCAGACTCCTCCTTTCAGTCTTGAATAGGCATGTCTCAAGGGGCTGGACACAGATCAGTGACGATCTAAGACAAGCCCTCGTGAGCATTCGTTCGCGGTTGGTCTCTGGGTTGTCAAGGGTCATCGACAGCCGTTACAGCGACTTTGTGCACATTTACGTAGACGCATCCTTCTGCCCAGGCGGATATAGTGGTGTTGGTGGTGTGCTGTATGACAGCTCAGGGGACGCGCAGAATTTCTTCAGCTTCAGGGTGCCGGATGAGTGGCTTGCCTCCATGAGCAGCGAGGGAGCCAAAGTGGTCATTCAAGAGCTTGAAGGCTTTGCTGCCTTGTTGGCCTTGAGAGAATGGTTGCCGTCGTACCCTAACAGACGATTTGTGTTGTTCACTGACTCGGAGTCCATCAAAGGGTCTTTACTTAAGTGCGCGTCGGAGAACGCCGTGTGTCACAGGACAGTGTCTTGGATCCTTGATTGTCAGGAGAATGCATCGTCTTCAGTATGGTACGAGCGAGTACCAAGTGAATCTAATCCAAGTGACAGGTTGTCGAGAGAAGAGGTCCTCTCGCTTGGGAGTGCTGTCCGAGTGGACTTCAATTTGCAGGAGTTGTGGGATGACGTTTTGCAGTCTTTGGTCAAGGGGTGAGTCGCAAGACTGAGTTGAACGCACAAACCCCGTGGTCAAAAGATGAGAGTGCCATCAGCTGCTTTGTGTCATGTGAAACGTGAGACGAAACGTTGACGAGTTTTGCTTCTTGTCTCCACGATTTCTTTTGGGCTGACAGCTGTATAAATAAGAAACGTTTCCCGACAAAGGAGGGATAGCGCATTATTTTTACTACGTCAGCAGTACGTTGTACGAACCCAAAAGAAAACTTAATCTGTTTGATATACTTGATTGGTCATTTGTGGACACATGCATTTGATACCATCCGGTAACGAGTGAGCCGCCACGGTTCCACAATGATGTCCAGGACACTGAGCAAAGCCATATCTTTTATCTTACGTTGGAAGTATCTTTAAAGCGTGCAATTTTGGGACCAAGTTGTCAAGGGACCATCCGTTCGCGTAAAATCGTCCCACCTCTCTACCCCCCCTAAACTCACGCAATCCATCCATAGATTGCAGCAACTTTTTCACCAGCTGCCAATTTTGCACAGCCTACGTTTGCTTCAACGCAATTTCAGTTTTACCATTGACGACTTTGACGCAATGCTGTTTGCCTCCGTCTTGGTCTTTGCAGTTGCTTCGAGACGAAAACCACGTGTCTCCGTGTATGTGCAGGTTCCGATTGCTCGCATTAAAGCGCATCATTTTCGAAGCCAACCATGGTGACCTCTTGGCACCATGCATTCTTTTTGAGCTGATAGCCATTAAATGACATCTCAGTCATTCTTATGTGCCCTTCTGGCCTACCCAAGGCCAGTCGCAAGACTGAGTTGAACGCACAAACCCCGTGGTCAAAAGATGAGAGTGCCATCAGCTGCTTTGTGTCATGTGAAACGTGAGACGAAACGTTGACGAGTTTTGCTTCTTGTCTCCACGATTTCTTTTGGGCTGACAGCTGTATAAATAAGTGTTACAAACACGGCAGTTCCTGACAACTGATTCATACTTCTCTAAAACAGAGTCAGGAAGCTTCAACATAGAAACACGTCTACGAAACTGAGTAGGACTCATATGGTAGTGCTTCACATGAAGCTTATAAAGCTCTACCTTGTCCTCCAGTCTCTGTAACATCTTCCTATATGCCGGTGTCATTGCAACAACTTCACTACCAGGTAATGGGATTGAAATCCGCCTAGGCTCAAGAGCGCCATCACCTGGTTCAAGTGGTTCATGTTTATCACTTGATGGTCCTTTTGATGCTTTAGGAATTTCTACAAGTTCACCTTCTGGCCTCTCAGGTGGTTCTGAAGGAGCATACTCCTCAAGATCATCACCCTTTAAATCATTCTGAGGCTCAGATGGTTTTGACTTGTGTCCTTTCCAAAATGGATCAAAACCCTTGGAAGTATACCGAAACCTTGGCGGCACGGGCTTTTCCGCGGCATTGGATGGTGCACCTTCCTTCTCTGACGAGAAGCCTGGTTCCCTGTCCTTTGCAATGGGAACCTTCTCTGAGGAGGAGCGCACCACTGCATCGGGATCACCAATGCCACGGTGCTCAATGCCAGCCTTCCTGATCTTTAGATCTGGAATTTTGGCATCTGGCTTAAATTTAAAAATTGTTCTACCACGCCATTCATAGCCAAGTTGTAGGTCCTTCCATTTTGCCTTGCGCCAATCATCTGTCTTCTTGATTTCTTCTCCTCCTGCTTTCTTCTTGATGATTGTCAGTCGCAAGTCTTCCAGCAAGTCAGTGTCTACAGGACAGGACTTAGTTGCTGGGAAAAGAATTTTCCTGTAATCCTTGTGGTGACGTATCAGTTCTCTCTTGTGAACATCTACTTCCCAGAAATCAACCACAGGATATGCATGCTCAGCTTCACCTTCATCACTATTGTGTTCAACAGAAATATGGCCATATTCATAGTGAGTGAGGTGAGAGTAAAAACTCTTCTCACGCTGAGTCTGCCAACGCACGTCAGACAGATACCATGCAATATCTTGGAAGTCCAACACAAGATGAGTACTGGCTGCAACCTTCAACTCCAAAAATTTGATACCAAGAGGCACCGATGTCAGATAAGCATGTTGAGGTGTCAGCCTGAGTTCAAAGCCTAAGTTCCTCATCTGTGGCAAGCTCATAAGCAAAGGGACTTCTCCTTCTTCCACTATGTCGAACTCTGTATGGTGGATCGTCCATGCACGATCATACATATAAATCACCAGTTTCTGAGAGCAAGTAGCCTTCTGGGAATTGGCAAAGTAAAACTTGCTCTTGGTAGACTCAAAAGAGTACCACAATCCACAATCTGGGTGATTGTCGACATAGTTGCAAAAATGGTCGACTGCTCGCCTTGATCCCATAGCTCTAGTGCATCCAATGTCCAGGATTGCAATAGTTGGCGGGAAGCGATTCTCAGTCAAAAATGAAATAGCCTGCATCTCCTTCACTTCTTCCTCAGCGCTCATAAGCGCAAAGCCATCAGCGCTCATAAGCGCAAAGCCATCAGGAGCCTTTGTGAGCATCTCCTTTGACAAAGAGTACCTCACAGGGGCACTCATGTCATCGAAGATCGTCTCACCATTGTTGACCATGCAGTCAGCTTCATCTTGGCATGAGGTCATCATGCCTGACAGCAAGTCCACCTCACTGTCATGGACTTCAGCTGCTGCTGTCGCACAATGTGCAAAGAAACCTTGTTGACCTCCTGATGCTTGTGAAGTTCTTGAAGGTGCAGGTAAAGAACGTGGCTGTTGTTGATTTGCATAGTTTGCATCTTGTTTGCCATCTCCTTTATCTTTTCCTTTTCCTTTCTTGCCTTTTCTCTTGCCTTTTCCTTTTCCCTTGTGGGAAAACCATGCTTCTTCAAGCTGTTGCCAAAAGTCATTGGCATCATCATATTCTCCTTGAAGATAGTCATTCATATCCTCGGCAAGAATGGCATCATATGCTACTTGGTTTGACTCCCAAGTATCCTCATAAGGATTCTCTTCAAAGTACTCTTCTGGATATGTTGTCTGTTGCTCATCAGCAAAATGGCCTTTACCTCGTCTCTTTCCTTTTCCTTTTCCACGAGGTCTGAAGAATCTGCGGCCTGATCTTCCTTTTCCTTTTCCTTTTCTTCTACCTTTTCCTTTGCCTTTTCTGGCTCTTCTTCCTTGGAATCTCCTTTGGAACCATGAGAAGTTTTGATCATCATATACCCAAAAGACATCGTCCAGGGCATCTAAAAATCCTTCAGTTCCATCTTCTTCATCTTCGGCCCAATAGCCAAATGTACCATCGAGTTCTCCTTCGTCTAGTACGAGAAATGATCTTCTACCTCCAGCACCTGTCGGCTGCATCAATGGATTGTCTACTGAAGTCTTTGTCGTGCAGAACATCTCGATGAACACTGTCCTCAACTCTGTTGTGGTGTATTGCTGCAGGTACCTGCCACGATGAGTCATCAACGAAGTCAAAGTGTTTCGCTGGTCCTGAGACAAATCTGCAAGGGACAGCATGAGTAGGGCAATGAGATTCTCTCCTAAAGGAAAATCATTCTGATGAAGAATTCTCATATTGCCATTGACATTCTGCATGATTTCCTGAATCCTTTCTGCCGTTGGTGCTACTCCAGTCAACGCTGCATCTGCCTGCATCTGAGCAAGGACTTGGGGATGTGCTTGAGTGACTGGTTCTAACATGTCCATCCAACTGCTCATAAGCCTTTGGAGTAAAATCTGGAATCTTGTCATCCATTTCATCATGTCGGCTGATCCTCGATTGAATCGCACGAATTGCATAAACCTGTATAGGAATACATTGGTTGATCCTTTCACGAAATATGGTCGTAGTACTCGTTTGAAGTAATCTACTCCTGCTCCTGGTGGCTCATTAGCCTTCAATGAATCTCTGTCTAATACACGTTTGTATACTGCTGCTTCTCCTTCTAATCTGTTTCTCAAAGCTGGTCCTCTCTTCTCATCTTCCAGCTCGGTGATATCACACCAATCGTCTATGGCATCCTCATAGGAAAACCATGAAGTCTTTCCATCATAAGATGGGGGCACCTTTGTAGTGACCTGTGTTGTCATTGCTATTGCTGCTGGTTCTCTTCTCACATGCCTATTCACGTAGGCTGCTGGCTCATAAGCCACATCCGCATCAGGCTCTTCCCAGTCGTCAATCCAATCCATGGCCGTTTGCCCACAAGCAATTCTATGCCTAGGAAAGGAGCTCACCTGGGTCTTCCAGGATCACTGCTCCGCTACCACTGAAAGAGTGACTAGGGCGTACACGGTAGAGGTGCAGACCGCTAGTGTCTTTTATGCGCAGAGTCTTATCCTCTTGCTCATTAGGTCCATTGACCCTCTCTTGAGCCTTGAAGCAGTCAAGCATGGACACACTATATCAGCTGTTGGAGTGGAACCCTGTACAGGTAGGCTCTACTTTTCACCCCCTCCCCCCCCCCCCCCCCCCGTGGGTTCAACTCCCCCCTCGGACGCCTCTGGGACACCTCTCGGGCATCTCTTATGGCATCCACTTTGGCTTAACTCCTCCGGGATACGGTGCAACAGATTCAACAAGCTCACATGTTCATGACATCGACATCGATAGAAGAAACCAAACAAATCATGCAAGCAGCTTTGTTTTGCCTCTGGGACACCTCTTGGGCACCTCTTATGGCATCACTGGTTCAACTCCTCCGTGGAGGTTTTGGGATACGGTGCAACAGATTCAACAAGCTCACAGGTTCGTGAATACATCGGATGCATCGAACAGTGTGGCAAAGTCCAGCCACGCTTCCTTAATTGTCGGGGACTTCAATTCGAAGGTTGGCTGTGTCATTGCTGTTTGTGTGTCTTACATGTTCACAACGTTTTACCTCATGAGCATTTGCCTCACTCTGCTTGATGTCCCACCAGTCCGGATGCACCCCTGCTAGCTTTCGTCACCTACCCTCGGCCTCAAGTGAATGTGGAGTGAGAGGGGCCAAGCCGTATTGTCTCTGTCGATCTGTCCAGAGTCCAGAAAGCACGAATCTGCCGAGCGCATTGGCAGTGAACCCCTTCAAAAGTGCCACCAACCAGGCAGCACTGGCGAAGTGCTCGAAACGGAAGCAGCCGGCCAAAGTGTTGGAACAGTCCCTTTCAACCCCAGCAACGGGAGCACAGCAAAGATTGCAGAATCAGTGGCTGTGTCCGTGTCCAGAATCACTGATGAGTGCGTGAGAGCACGCTGCTTTGATGCGGAGGGTTCATTTTGGGCCCTCTCGGGACTTTGTGCAGTTCTTAGGCGGTTGGTTCATTGTACTCCAACCGCTCCATCACATGCAAGGGGGAAAGAGGAAGAAAACTCATTTCCCATCGCACCAACATGCAGTATCGAACCGTTAAAACATGTCATTTCTTTCAGTTGGACACGTGCATGGTTGCGGGTTGCGTTCAGGTTCGGTTGTCGGACATTCTCTTGGCTCAAAGTGCAGGTTCATGAGTAGAGTGGGACCAGAGCAACTGCCCAGTGAGGGTGCTGCGCTTACCTGTGGTCCAGATGTGACGGGGATGGACCGTTCTGGAAACCTTTGTGTCTACTGGTTTGATATAAAGACGCACAATATTGTGAGTGTGAGCCTATCCTGATTCAAGGGTTTGATCAAAGGTGGCCTCAATCACCTTTACTTTTTTTTTTTTGTATTCTATATATATATATAATATAATGTAAACTCAAACTCTTGATTAATAAAGCATCCAACTGAAATGGAAAATCCTCTTCATATGGGGGGTTTATTGATCTAGAGTCTACATAATATATATATATATATACATATTCAACCACCGCTTTGGTCAAGCCATTTCAAAGTGACATGGTCGTTCCCTGCCGGCGAGGCTGGATGAGCGCGCCGACGGCCGTGTGGACCCAAGCACGAAGTGAATTCATCAGATGGATATCTCCAAACTTGCACCATGAACTGGCATGAAAGAGATCAGTTGGTCGATACCCAGCAAGACACACGGGTTTGTTTCATTGCATCTTGGTTTCATGTTGAGGTTTGTTTGTCACTTGAGGTGCCACAAGGAACAGGTGATGCTGAAGCATTGCCATTCACCCCGGGAGGTGCAGTAGACCTGCGTTGAAGACCTGCGTTGTCAACCAGATCGGGTTTGGATGCAACCAGTGACGAAGAGCCAATGTCAATCAGTGCGACGCTTGATTGGACGGATTCTTTGTTCTACTCCCTTGGGAACCTGCTTTCTCCAGCTTTCCTGCCAGTGCTCCAAGCAAGCACCAAGCCCTTGGCTGATCCAGCGGCCATTTTGAAGGCGGGAATTGTTGTTTGCACATGGCTCCAGGCTCGTGCAGATTTGTTAGTGCAAAATCAATGTCAGATGCTTTGATGCCTGTACAATCGACTCTTGCCGATTGTTTCTTCAGTTGGCCTGGAATCTCAAGGCAAGTGAGATAATAAGCTTGTTGTTGTACAATATTTTTCAATTCATGTCCAACCGGTTTCCGTCCACCAGCTGTTTGTAACCCTTTGTCCACCACGCAACTTCCTCTATCAACCTTGCACGAGGTTGGCTGTGCAATCGTGGTCGGTTGTGCCCAAGCTCTGGAGGTGTGGACTGTGTGGAGCTGTTACTTTTTGCAGGAATTGACTGCGCGCGCGCGTGTTGGTGAACATTTGTAGTAAACTTAGCAAGCAATCTTAGGAAGAAACAGCAACACATGTCCTTGGATTGTTCTTGTTTAGGCGATAGGTGAACCAGTCTCTTTGTCAGAACTTCCTTTGGTGTCGCCCATGAGTTGATTTTGATCTTTTGGATCAATTTGTTGGCAGGCTGCTAATGGAGAAGAAAGCCCTTGGGCATCTCAGCACAGTGAGATTTCTGGGGAATCTTCTTGTGGAGTAATGGTAACTGGGTTTGACTTTTTGACTGGTCTTACCTCTGGTTGAGGCTGCCTGGCCAAGAATCATATTTCAGTGTATCGAAACTCCACTTTCCCAGAGAAACATGTGGCTGCTCTCCTCTGTCTCTGTCGTCTTTGCTGCTTCGTTCACTCCTGGCTGTTCGGACGACCTTCGTTCACCGCCCCCCCGTTTGAGGCGGAGGAACAGTCCCGCAAAGGATCGAAGGCTGGGCGTGCAGACCCCGTACCGCCCGCGATGGTCGGATCCATGGTCGATGGTCGGATCGACCGCAGGGAAAAGGAAAGTCCAAAGGAAAAGATGGAAAAGGAAAAGATGGGCATGCTTGGAACTCAGATTGCCAAACTGGGATGACGCGCAACCAGGCTAGTGGCGCTAGTGGTTATGAATATGTTGTTCACTCGAATCTTCTTCAAGCCAATCTGCAATCAGGCATCGTAGGGATTTTCTTTTTGGAAAAACCGGGTAAGCCTGAACAATGGCCTATTCCAAGCCACAATGACCCTCAGTCGATGAGACATACAGTATCCGAAACCGAGAGTGTAGTCTCTTGTCTTGCTGGAACATTCGTTCTGTGCCAAAGTTCCAATTGACCGATTACATTTATGATTTTTTTAAAATGGTAGACCTGGTATATATAGAATTATTGTAAGGGCTCCGCCCCCTGCCGCCGACCCCGGGGATAAGGCACGAGATCGCCGACGGCGGCAGAGTTATAGGAATGGAAGTAGCAGCTAGTAGCATACAACAGTGCAGATGCACACGACATCGGTCACGGTGGCAAATTAAGAGGAATGGAGGTAGCAGCTAGTAGCGTACAACAGTGCAGACGCACACGACAGCAATCACGGTGGCAGATTTATAGGAATGGAGTTAGCAGCTATTAGCATACAACAGTGCAGACGCACGCACACAACAGCGCAGACGCACACGACATCGGCCACGGTGGCAAATTTATAGGAATGGAAGTAGCAGCAATGAGCATACAACAGTGCAAACGCACACGACATCGGTCACGGTGGCAAATTTAGAGGAACGGAGGTAGCAGCTATTAGCATACAACAGTGCAGAGGCACGCACAGAACAGTGCAGACGCACACGACATCGGTCACGGTGGCAAATGTATAGGAATGGAGGTAGCAGCAATGAGCATACAACAGTGCAGACGCACACGACATCGGTCACGGTGGCAAATTTAGAGGAATGGAGGTAGCAGCTATTAGCATACAACAGTGCAGACGCGTACGACAGCGGTCACGGTGGCAAATTTATAGGTAGCAGTGCAGACGCACACGACATCGGTCACGGTGGCAAATGTAGAGGAATGGAGGTAGCAGCTATTAGCAGTGCAGACGCACACTTATAAGAATGGAGGTAGCAGCTATTAGCAGTGCAGACGCACACGACAGCGGTCACGGTGGCAAATTTAGAGGAATGGAGGTAGCAGCTATTAGCATACAACAGTGCAGATGCACACGACAGCGGTCACGGTGGCAAATTTATAGGAATGGAGGTAGCAGCTATTAGCACACAACAGTGCAGACGCACGCACACAACAGTGCAGACGCACACGACATCCGCGTACGCCCCCAGAATGTCTAACGTTGCTTTCGGAACCCGTAAAATAAGTCTGTGAAGCAGCGTCGAGCACGCCCTGTCTTCCGCTTTCGACCCTTCAGC
>CAXAMN010021664.1:0-39986 GCA_963970005.1 Durusdinium trenchii
TAGTAGGTTTGAGGCCATCGCGCCATTGCTAGTAGGTTGGAGGCCATTTTGTTTTTGCTTCCGTGTTCGGCTGGTTTTGTTCCGGTCCGGACCACGCTGGCGTCGTACCGCACCTGTTGTCGTTGGCTCCGCCCACTGTCGTGACCCGTCCATGTGTTCGGGAATGGCCTTTCGGATGGAGCGAAGCGCAGGGCGGGGTTGCGCCCTCTCCGTACTGGAAGCATTAAGGTCAAGGTTCTTTGAAACCTTAGCCAGGATTTCAGACATCTTGGTTGTGTTCAACCGAGTTTTTGTTCTTATTACTCAGACTCAGACAATGAGGTCGTGCCCCCCTTTTCTTTCACCACAGTTCTTGCTAAAGCATTGCTGAACAAAATCCCTTCATCGACACTCTTCATGCAGGTGACCGCAGGTGTTTGTCCATGCTGAAAGATGGAATGTGGGCAACCCAAGCACCATACGGGTGTCACCGTATTTGTTCTATTGGTTATAGTCTAGTTATATTCTGAAGTATCTAATATCGAGCAATTTCGAGTGTGCTTGCACACATGTTATTTTCTGCATGATGTTTGACGATCAGCACAGCAACAAAAACCCGCCGTCGACGGTCGTTGCGACCGCTTCTCCAACTCACAGATCCTAGGAGGAGTTTGTTGCGATGAAGGCCCCTTCAGTGGACTCTCGACTCTATATTCAAATGCTGGCAGCATGGCTAGCTGCAAAACCATGGAGCCATCCCTCCATAGATGTGTGGGTTCCTTGGCTCATGAAACTTCATCAGTTGAGATCAGAATCGCGGCACGTCCCATGAATATATACATATCCCAGTACGTATAAAGTATAAATGATTTCATCAAGGTATTAATGATTGTCCGTGAAAATCAGAGTCCATTGATATCCACATATATCCACAAATCTCCCGTTTTTGCCTTGTTTTTTTGGTGTCGCAGTTGGTGGTCCGAGTGCTGCGGATGTGCTGCGCATGTGCTGCTGCTGCACTCCGCCGTCCAGGAGCTGGAGAAACGCCCTGGGAGAGTTCCACCTGGAACAGGCTGGGGACCAAGTGACGCAGCTGTGTTTGGAGCGGGTCAGCCATGCCTCAAGAGACCCAAGAGAGGCGTTTTTTGAACGGATTTTCCTAAGGATCGGAGGGCCGAATCTTTTCGGAGTTGGTCCCAAGATGTGGTGATGTGGGAAGTTGGAGTTTGCACAGCATAGTGAACCTTAGTAGGTTAACGGTTTTGTTTCGGAAATAGATGGAATTGGTGGGTTTAGGTTTTTTTCGGCGGGTGGAGACACTGAACTCGAACCAAAAGACATGGTCCAGGCGTGCAAGGCAGCAATGTATTTCAAAAGCTATATGCAGTCCAAGGAGTCAAAACTGTACATTCAAACATAGAATCATTTGGATGGATATGGATGGTGTCATCCATGGCCATATATCATACTCCAAAACGGGGCCGAGGCCCGACGAAGGCGGAACTTCGGTGGTTGAGAAGGGGTTGGTTCACCCAACGCAGTCGTACCCTGGATTTTTTGCGGAACTTGGATCAGAGGTTGCTGGAGATTGCTTTGGTCCTACGAACCCATTAACAAAAAGTGTCGGGTCAGGCATCTATCAAGTCCGACAAGCCTACCGCGGTCAAAGACTGCTACGTCTTTGGACATTGGAAGAAGACAAGGAAGCTGGTTGCATCCCATTCCGTGTTGCACCCAGCCCCTTGGCACCTCCCGCTCACTCCGTTCGTTCTGAAGCTAGACCTCCTTCTGCGTTCGACCTAAATAGGGCCTGAACAGATCAAAGGCCCCTGGAGCACACCAGCCGTCACCAACCTGTGAAAGCACCAATCATTTGGTGGTGAACTCCTCTTTTGATGGCTTTTCTGTGCAACCGTGGTGCCAGACGTCTCCTCAATGAGCGCTGGTTTGCCGGGTGCGGGCCTCGAGCAGTACGAGGCGCGGCGTCGACCCTTTTGGGTGGTCTTTGTCTCTTTCATTACCACCCCCTGTCTCTACCAAAACTGTTTACAATTTCGGCCTCTAAAACAGTGGTACTATATGTCCACTAGAGGCAGGGATTTTGACTTTGAGACAGACTCTATAGTTTTGGATCGCCCACCCCAAAGTCTCCGGAAAACCGGGCTGGTGGCATCGGCGAAAAAACCAACGCCACCCCTCAGGCTTTGGTGAACGTAAAAGTAGAACAAAGAGTTGTCCTACCTTTGGACACCCAGTGACCAAGAAGAATCATCACTGATAAGGGCCCCCTATACACAATTATCTAACGTATCTACAATCAGTCGTTTTCACCCTTGATGCCTGTTTGTGGGTTATCCAGGTCATCACATTGTTTGCTTGTCTTCGCGGATGGTTGACCAAGCACTTCATCCACCATGCCGTTGAACTCCCTCAGATCTTGCGGTTCAGATCCCGCACTTCGAAAGGATATTCAGGTGTAGACGGTGTAGTGCTAATTGCGTGAACATTTTTGCATAGCAAGAAATAAAGGAAATGGTTGGTATGGAAAGGAGGGGTGAAATATGTGAAGACGTGCAGGGGTTAGGTCAAGTGGGACAGCATGCCACACAGGAGAAATGCTTAAAATCCGAGAGCCAGGAAACTTTTGTAAGATTGTTGCGCATATCCTGGCACAACTGTCTTTTTTGACTGGATTTGGATGGATTTGGAGTGACTAGACTAAACCGAGCATCGGAGAGTTTTTGTATGCCACCGTCAGCATGGCTGTTTGGGAGATTTTCGGATACTTCCGTCATGGGCACGTATGGGGACTATGGGGACCGTGCCTGACAAGGGTGGGCGAAGAACTGTTCCACGTAGCAATGGAGCCATGAGACCGAAAGGGGGGTGCGAATACGAATGTTCTCGCCCCAAAATGCTCGATGTGTTCTAGAATTAGCTCAGATTAGGAATCAAAGCGGCAGAAGTAGGTCGGTTGTCGGTTTTTTAGATGTTATTTAGCATGCTGGTGTCATGTATCAAGGCTTGCTTGTTCGGACATGGACATTCTTTGACATTTTGCATGATGGATAGACCAAATCTGTCCCAACAGAAGCAGGTTGGCTAAATTGGGGACCTCAAGATGAACAGGTTCTCAGATCCCCAGCTGCGATCATTTCCCTTCCCTCGTCATACTTTCCCAACCCAGTTGAGCAACTGTCATTGTTTCAGTCCATTTTTTGCCCTCTGTCCACCTATCACCTGCCACCCTTGCTATGCGCTTTGTATCAGGAGAGGCTTCGAAACTTGAAGGCCGACGCGCTGGAGAAGGACCTTGTCAACCAGAGCGGTCGTTCTTCTTGGATGTTCGACCAGAACCCGACTCTACAAGTCACCTGTCAGACCTGAAAGGACCCAATCCTGGTAGGTATTACACGTGCATAGCAGCGCTCAGAAGGGATCGAGCAAAAAACGGTAGTACCTGTCGTTTTCGTGAAGCCAGGTGAGACCCGTGTCCATCAAATGCTTTTTCAGGTGCTTTTTCAGGGTGATCTTTCTGATTCCCATCTGGGCGACTCCCCTTTATTTTGGTCTTCACTTCCTTCAGCCTTCTGGAGGCCTGGCTCCAGAGTTGGATTTGAGTCTTCACATCTCTCGAGGATGCTCGACTCCTCGACGCCGAAAAGAAGTTGGATCACTTGGCCAAGGGCATGGGTGCAGAGGCAGGGTCATTCTTCTTCGCGTGGCGACGGAGTAGGCACGACCCTTTAGAGACATGGCTTGGAAGATGTTTGGATGAGATGATGATTTGGAAGATTTTGTTTTTCCCACTCCATGGATTAATACATGTTGGGGATGCTTTCAATCACCAGAATATCTCATATATATAATATATATATATATGCATTCATGAGAGGAACACAGGGTGGGAGTTCTCCTCCCACCCACTTGCAACTACCCAGCTTCCAGTCGGACCAGGGACGGGAGTCCAAATCGGTCGCTTAGAGCGACTGAAGGAGTGGATTCAAGCATTCCATAGATAATCATATACATAATGTGTGATTTATGTTTGGACTCGAAAACGATCGCAAAGAACAGCAAAGATGAACAAAAGCTGCACAGATTTGTGCCAAGATGTTCAAGTTGCTTAGTTGTATATTATATATATAATAGATTTAAGCATATTTATACAGTAACAGATAAGCACAAGCAAATACAAACACATGATCATGAATCTCTAAAGGCGCATGCCTTTATATATATATATATATGTAACAAACAAACAAAACACATAAAACAAAAATAAAATCAGCCGCGCTCCTGATGAATCTGATCAAGAAGATCACCCGGACACCGGGACATCAGCTTGCACCAATCCCCCCGCCCCGTCGGCGCCGCCCCGTCGTCCTTTGGGCGTTGCTCCAGGCCATTCTGGCGGAGAATCGCCAGCTGGCGCGCGAGGCCTCCGAGATGAAGCGACAGGCGCCCACCGAGCACGGGCGCAAAGAACGCGCCAAAGCAGCGAAGATTTTTTTCAAAAAAATGAACATATCTTATGCGTCATGCGTGCTTGCTCCTAGTAGTAAGGCCAGGATAGGAGCCCCTAGTACAGTAGCGTCCTTGTGTCCAGTATAAACGGCACCGTCGGGGGGGGTTGGGATTCACCGATGCGCTGGGTTTGCACCCGGTGGGCGAATCGGTCAAGAATGCACTGGGCACCAGGTGATGGTTCAATTCGCCATGTAGGATGTTGAAGTCGTGAACCCCCGGGGTTTTGGCGGACATGTATGGTGCTGGAGTCAGATCCTTTCTGCAGCAGAAAGTATCATATAGAGTCTAATAGACTACATTCTCAGTAGAGATGTTGAGCATTGCTAAACAGCTAACCAGACAACCAGCGGCGTTTCACCTTCGTATGTCCTTCATCCTCCTTCATCCTTGTCTTCGTAGGTGGCGGAGGCCAAGCGGGATTTGTCCGTCTACCTGTCCGAGGCGGTTCGGCTCGCTTCGCTTCTCCCGGTGGACAGGACGAGCCAAGATCGCCCGGGAGAACTCGTGGGTCATACCGTTTGTCGAACTCGTGGGTCATCCAAAGAAGCTTTGCGAAGCTGGTCGCGAAGCTGGGCGGTTCATGTTTGTGGCTTCTTTGGTATTGTTTCTGTGTTGTTCATGTCTGTCTCTTTCGAGTTTCCACAGTGTTTTGTAATTGGTATGTGCACAAAGAAGCGTCTTTGTTCCAAGCAGCCATGGGAAATCTCGAATGGGTTCCTTTGGGCAACATCAACGTGGTTGTCAGGTTGTCGTGCTTGGCGATGCATGGTGGTTTGATGATGTTTGATGGTTGTTTTGTGGGGGGCACCCTGGAAGGGCAGAAGTGATGGTTAGATATGGATCTTAGAAGGAACTGGACCAACTTTGCTCAGAGGTGTGCTTTGGTGGATACATAAGCCTTTCCACGCAAACACAAGCCTTTTAAGGAGCTCGATGGATATTTAGTTTGATGGACCAGGTCCTTTCAGCCTTTCCGGGTCCCGACAAAACCGCTGACGGGCTGGCTTTGAGGTTCGGCACCGCCCCAAGGATGTGATCAACAGAGTGGGTGCAGGGTGCATAGCACTTCAATTTGCAGGATCCATAGCACTTCTATGCACTTCTCTACTTCACTCAGGGCCCACGATGGTGTGCCTAGAACTTGAAGAGGCGGCAAGCATCGTCTATGAGAACGACCTCCTCCGTGGTCTGGCCAACGTGTGCCTTGGAAATGGGTTTGGGGTGTGCTTATTTTGTGGATCAAATCAGACTAACAAATCTTGATATGAAGGAAGGAAGAAAAAGGACACCAGCCCATCAGGGACACTCGCTATGCTTTTGGTTTGAGTTTGGAAGGTAGAAATCAGAAGGGTGCTTTGAAGGCACAACAACATTTGGGAAGGCACACCAACATTTGGGAACTTGAAAGCACTGCTGCCAATGACAGGTGCAAGAGAGTGACGGGTGGAGTCGCATGAGTGACGGGTTCGTCGGGAGTTTGAGTGACCGAGAGGTCAATGGAGTTTATGGCTGGGCTGATTTTCTTGTTCTTTCCCCCCTGCTTGAAGTGCATGTGATTGGGTAGCACACGTCGAAGAAGGCTACACTATATATAAATGATACTATGACATGTGTATATACATGAGCAACTGCCAAAACCTCCGATGAAGGCAGCATCACTACAGTGAAGACTAAGTAAGTCCAGTGAAAGACACTTTCAGGAACCTAGACGACTCAGCTGAGGAAGCCCGGGCAGCTGAAGCTTGGCTCGCACTGAGGGGACAGGACTCTTTTACGAGAGACCCGGACGAGCATCCCCATGTGAGCCGCGCTAAGAACCTCCCTGTTCATGTTTAGTAGAGGGCTTGTCATATGAATCCTTCGCGTAAGCAAAACTCTGATGTGCGTAAGGTTGCGTAAGCATTTTTTGTGAGATGAAACTTGCGTAAGCCGCGTAAGCAAGTCGAAATTTAACATACCATGTCACATGTATTCTTGAAATGTTTGGAAATTATAGGAGACCTTTGTTGATGAAGCCTTGCATTGGATCTTTTTCTTGGCAATTGGTATGGTCGAAGGTGATTGGCTCCACAGAAAGAGTCATTTATATACAGGACATAGGCATCAGGACAGAGATTTTGTGGGTCGACACATGCAAACATTACTCCTATAGCCATACAAACAACTCCCGTAGCCATAAAGTCTACCAGCAGTTGTCAGACACACTATGTCACCATGCAGTTATCGGTTTTGGTGTCGGTAATACGCGTAAGGCGCGCGTAAGCTTCGCGTAAGCTGCGCGTAAGCCCCCCCTCTCTTTTGTAGACGGTGGCCCACGATGCCTCCTAAAAAGCAGGCTTTTTCTGACTCGCAATGGCGCCAAAGGCAACGCATTGTCCAGACCATCTACGAAATCCTGGCTTCTCACTGCCCTACACCCGCGGACGTAACAAACCTGTTGTGTGCTGTGCTTTGCTTGGAAAACAGATGGCGCGAAAGCTGGCGCTGTGGCCGGGTGCAAGATTGTGTTCGCGTAAGTGTTGCGTAAGCCCCTTTGTGTGCAAAGTGTGCGCGTAAGCTGCCATTGTGGTGGCGTAAGCCAGGCGTAAGCTGCTGCGTAAGGAAAGTCTTACGACATAGGCAGATGCCACACGTTTTGAGCACAGCTCATGTGTTGCACGTGTAGACGACTCCCTAAAATCATAGAAGTGGATGGCATTACCTGTTTGGTATTCGGAGTTCATGGTCATCTGAACTCGGGGTCGTGCCATCCATGGACAGGGGGAGTATTTATTTTTCCGAAGCGGACGGACAAGTTGTCCATTTGGCTGGCGTGCAAACTGCATCCCGAAGGTGTACTGACTTAGACACATGCAGCATGGGGCAATGGTTTCGGGTGCGTGAGTACAATCTGACCACTCTGACTAAACTGCTTCTAGACTTTTTGGGGCTCCTCGTGGATGTCTTTTGTAGGAGATCGTTGAGTTGTGTGAGCTAGCTTCAGCTAGGAAACTGCCTTCCCAAGGAAACTGCAAGACTTCAAGTTAAAGGACAAGGTGACCTCCGCCAAGGCGACGGCGGTCGCACCTCGGCGAGAATTTCAGAGAGAGCTTTTTCGCATCTACGGTGGTGGAACCAGGGACGGGGTCTCCCGTGGACTTCCCTGGTGTGTGTATATATTTGTAGGGCTCCAGTCGTACCTTCTAAGAAGGTGGGACTGAGGTGGGTGCCAAGAGGGTCCAGTCATACCTTCTGAGGTACTTGGAGCCCTAGGGTATATATAGTCGACGATCATGTCAATTCTGTTTCATTTGGTGGTGAAAACGCTGTCCGGTTTGGGTTTGAATGCATAGGCAGATATCCATGTTGGGGAAATTGAGGGTTGCGAGAGATTCGTCAAGAAGATGTGTGCCAAGAACCCTGGTTTATGGCAATGCTTGGTGTGCAATGCTTTGGGGGGATGTGAGCTACAATAAGCAGGCTTGGCGCCAAGCTGGGATCACCTCAGAAGAAGGCTGAAGTGGCAAGCAGGTGTGCAATGGTTTGCAAGGTTTCCCGATACAAAGGTACACAATTGAACATTCTTAGTGAAAGCTCGCCATAGCTCACCATTTCCGGGTCCCAAACACCATTCATCTCAGCACCCTCATTAATAACCAGCGACTGAGGCCAAGCACCTGGAGAAGGAGGTGGCGGACTTGGAGGCGGAGCGTACCAAGCTCAAGCTCCGTGTGCGACAGCTCTCTGAATTGGCGGCCGAGTGCCCTGGTGGAAACTGAGGGCCGATGGCGGAGGGCGTTCGGGTGCCGCAGATAGGGAGGGGGAGCAGAACAAGATATTATCTAGTTATGATGTATTGTATTGATATTGCCATGATATTGTTTTTGTTTGATTGTTGCTTCGGAAGCAAGACAAGAAGAGATGTGAGATGAAGATGGTGTGCAACCCTTGCCAGAGTCGAATGTGTAAACAAATTTAGTCGTATAGTTTCTATCAATGTGTTATCTACTACTAAGGGTCCAAAACCAGCTTAGCTGGGATCCTCTCGGAATATTTTTTTTATTTCACCCACTTGTTGGTGTCCGCCTTGGCCAACACAACTTGCCATGTACAACATCCAACGGCCGGCAACGGGCGAGAACGGCAATCTTTGGTGGTAGGTTGATGGGTGATATAGCTGGGTGATTGGTCGTGCACTCTCTCGTGATTTTTGGTCTCTGTGGCCATGTGGTCAGCCACAAAACGCTTGCCACGTTTCAGGAAGGTGTCCTTGTTGCATGACTTGCAGCCTGAACAAATGCTACAACTGGAGGACTGGATTTTTGCTGGGATGTGCTGGGATGTTCGCATGCACAAGGAGACTAACTTTTGGTGTCGCCAGTGCAGGAACTGAGGGGTTCCTACGCCAGGAAACTTTATAGTAGCCATAGGGGTGACGCACTATCTGGTCAGCACGGTGATTATATACAGCTACGTGCTCTCAGCCAAGTCTTTTGTTTGGAAGTAGGATTTGTAGGTGAGTTCATCCCCTTCGTTGCACCAACAAGTGATACACACCAAGCCGTTACATACTGCATCCAAGTTGCCGCGATTCTTTGACGTACCTGTTGATCCGAAGGAGATCGCCGCGCGCATGCGCCAAGGGAAGTTGGAGCTGCCTTTGGATGCCGCTGAACGGACATTTGGGGGAAATTGGCACCTGAGGCCCTTGTTTGATCAGGGCAGATCCTTGCTGACATCTTCACTTGCTTTGAAAGTCAATTGGTTTTCAAGGAGTCCATCCTCTCTCCATCCGCTGTTTCTTTTCCCAGTCTGCTGTTCGATCAGCAGACCCCGCTGGATCCGAGGATCAAAGCCGCGTGTTGAAGGAAGAGCGCGATGAGCTGAAGAAACGCTTGAGCATGAAAGATCATGAAATTGCCCAGCACATTGACAGGCACGCAGTTTTACACGTGCCGAGGGAGGCTCTTGGTCGGCAGAAGAGATGGGGTAAGTGGTCAGGTGTTGTAATGTTGTTCATGGTAAGGTAGCAAGAAGAGTAGCAAGAAGGTATCACGCACCATTTCCCCCCCTACCATCCTTCTATTGATGCTGGAACATCGTTTCCTGCTTGCTCTTGGACTTCTTTGCAATGAATGGATGAAGACTTACTTGGATCTCCATTTTGGAACTGAAGCGTTCTGTGTTGGCTGCAGACCCCCGCCTTGGACTCCGCGGTGGTTGACGCGGGACCGCGTCTGGAGGAAAGTGGATGAAGTGCTGCAGAAACAAGGAAAGACCAAAGACTTGGAAGTGAAGTTGGAAGCAAAGGATGTGCGACGCTACTAGTAGCAAAGGGCATCGCTACGAACAGAGCAAGGACGCTACGAACGGGGCTCCTGGCCTTACTACTAGGAGCAAGAACCTACTAGGAAGGATTTGCGTGTGAATCACGGGTGTAGGTGCTTTGCGCTTGTGGTGTCGAGGATGAAGTACTGAGGAACTCCCAGAGGGATTCAATGTCGGCCCAGAATTGGCTCATTTTCGCTCTACTGGACTCTACAATGCTGGCAAGGCCTCAAAGCTTGCATAGAGTCTATCATAGAGGGAACGTGTGCTGTGTTAAGTTATATATTGATGTTTGGCTACTTTATGTTGACATATGTTGACTATGTCTTCGCCTTCGCCGTTGACTTGTACCAGCCAATGCGGAAGAATGAGGGGATAAAATTGTTTGACAGTGTTTCTCTCAAGAGCTTCCGCGGTACGAGAGAGATGTCCTTTTGGTTCCTGTGTTCGATACACCTCACAAAGAACCTAGCAACTTCCACCTAGTAGCGATGGCCTCCAACCAAATAGCAATGACGTCCAACCTACTAACGATGGCCTCCAACCTACTAGCAACGGCCTCCAACCTACTATCGATGGCTTTGATCCCATTTGGGGTGACCGTCTCGACGGAGACCACACGAGACTCGACGAGTGGGTGAGTGGCCTCGAGTGCCTGGGGAGACTGTCAACCCGGGGCGAAGCGGTGGCAACACGAGTGACGAAGCGGTGGTACGTTGGAGAAATTCTGACATGTCTCGATCTTGCACTTCTAAACTGCGTGACTGTTGCGGATGCAACCCAAGGCACATGCTACACAGATGTTGGGAACAGCTTGCTGCAATCTCCATTTGAGCAAAGCGCACAAAGACACAAAACAACATGAAACAATTGCAATGACCAGTCTAGGAGTATCCTTCCCACTTTCCAGATGTTAGTCTTTGAGAGGTTTTTCATGGTTTTTCCTCTCTTCGGACTGACTTCTGCTTACGCCTGCGCCTGCTTACGTTGCTACGCCAGGCCATCCAGAAGGACAACGAGATCCTTAAGTCCTCACTGGAGGTTGGGAGTGGTGATGGGACTGGAAGATACAACCCTTGGACCTAATTCCTAGGGATTTAGTCGTACCTTCTCAGGTACGGTGATTGGAGACACGGATATATGTAGGTTTGGAGGGTCCAAGCACCTTCCATATATATTGATCCAATGAGATCCAGTTGAACCACCCCTATCCTGATCGAGAGTCTGTTCTGCCAGCCCCGCTGGTCCTGTTTGGGGTGTGGTTACGTGTGTCGCAAAGCGCAGTCGCTCAGTGGTCGCACAGCGACCAGTTGTTCGGGACACAACGGTTGGCTTTCGAAGTATTTGAAGTAAAGCATCGAAGCAGAAGAAGCAGAAGGGATCAGCACGGGGGGACCTGGACTGCAACTCTGAAAAAGACTTCCAATCCCGGTATCACGAGCAAAAACGATGCCTCCGGATGCCTCAGGAATCTGTTGACTGCTTACTGTCCAAGCCAATCATGGACGAAGTTCTAAGTGTTTATGTTTATGGCATAGGACACGATATTTGGTTCTTAGCACTTGCATTTCTGATGGGCACTTCGGTCCTCGATGAAGGCAGCAGTTGACCAGTTGACCATAAACCCGTGGCCGTGGATCGGTGCGGCAGGGTGCTACGAGCTGTTCGTGTTGAATTCGGTATTGGCATTGGCAGTCTTTGACTTGGGTGTGGGTGAGGAAAGAATATCATAACGTAAATCTATAAGAGGAACGATATCTGTACCTGACACGTGTCATGGCCCACGGCGTCACGGGTTCGACGGGGTCATGGCCACTGTGCTCTCCGCCATGAGATGTCGGAGCGGCGAAGCTCACGGGAGCTGAGAGCGTCTGAAGTTGAAACACACAGAGACCAGATGATTTGGGGTTTGTCGGTTTGTCCGAACTGACCTGTAACAGGACCTGTATATAAACAACATGTAGTTACTACTTTTGAACATTTTGAACAAGGCCTGCAACTGAACCATCATCATCCACTGTTACAGGTATTAGTATAGACCCAAGATATGATCCACTTAAGCTAATTGTTCAAGACATTTGCCAGGAAGTGTGCCAAGAGTCCAGAGATCTACAAGCATGCCGGCAAAATCTGCTTTTCTGATGTAAAGGTGTGCGACCTCCATGGTCCAATAGGCACAAGCTCTCAAAGACATCCCTGAGGGAAGTGCTGGCTGCAGTTTTTGGGCCTTCTTCCTCGAGACTCAGATTTCTACCTGCTTCCAGGCTTATCGCTCAGCCTATGCCAACCTCGCCCAGGCCAAGGGCTTGTGAGATCGTTTTAGCAAATTTAATAGAGATCCTTTCACGCGTTTTGCAAGGGTTGGCACTCTTCCAACATGAGTTTGCGGGGTCATAGAGACGTTCCTGAAAACCCTGAACAGAACACTGAACAGAGCTCGTTGTTTTGGCGCTGCGAAAAAATAAGAACCATGTGCCATGTGCTACTGCTAGGGTACAACCACATGCCGCCTGCAGTATGATCTTTGACGCCCTCCGCGTCCTCCGTT
Source organism: Durusdinium trenchii (assembly GCA_963970005.1). Taxonomy (NCBI): domain Eukaryota; class Dinophyceae; order Suessiales; family Symbiodiniaceae; genus Durusdinium; species Durusdinium trenchii. Next base: position 12,365 of record CAXAMN010021664.1, read on the forward strand.
TCAGGGTGGCCCGGTGACTGATCCGGAGAGCTTCCTGTCGTGGCCCTGGAGAAGAAGGGAAAGCAGGGAGCGAAGCCGGTCGAGGCATCGTTGAACGTTTAGAGGGCTGCTGTAGTCGTTCTAAATCCATCTAAATCCAAGAAATAGATGCAATTTGGAGCACCGTTTTGGGATGTTTTGGGTTTGAACATGTTTGAACTGTTCCATTTTCTACCTCCAAATGTTCAATTCGCAGCATGATGCAGCAAGTAAAAATATGTTTGTCCCTTCTCTTGTCTGAGCAGTCTGTAGGCGGGGAAGCATTCGTCGGCACTCCAAAGACATCGAAGAAATGAGTCATAAAGTCTTGGTGTAACTCAAAGACTTGGTAACGTCAAGACTTGGCAACTTGGTAACTTGAGTAGATGGCACAATCACCAAGATGTCGGTGGTTTAGTAGTGGATCCCCATTTGTCGACCTCTTAGGCCGGGGTGCCAGTGGAACAGCCTCTGAAACCACGTGTTTCAGAACATGTTCCACAAGTTTTATCGCTGGAATTGGTGGGTTTTCTCTGTCCTCGTTCCGACGGGATCCTTCGTCCTTCACCGACCCGAACGCGGCCTCTCGACCGTGTCGATCCGTAGAGTCGATCCGACGAGTCGATCCGGGCGAAGGGGTGCGCCTGCCGATTCTGGGCGGCTTCCGGCTCGGCGGTCCAGACGTCTTCCTGGTTGGGCTTAGGCTTTAGGCTTAAGGGAGTTCTGTATTGTGTTCTATTATATAGTTTCTTTTGCGGCATAGGTCAGCACAAACTTCCTTCCAGGGTGACCTGGACCGAGTAGCAGATGGACGTGGAACATGAATATGCCTAGGATTCCACCTATAGACTTAGCTGAACAGCAAGACGTGGCTGAACCATGAGACCTTTAAAATGTTCTATTTCTCGGACCTTTTTGTCCGACATGATTGGGGTGTACCAGGTCGACCATCGATGTGTCCTCTTCCATTGATTAGAGCCTCTATAGTGGAATCGCCAGGGTCCCGCCTCCCAAATGAGGCGTTTGGAGGGCTTTTCCAATGGGTTTTCGCCTATCCACTGTTGCTTGCAAGGGATGTGAGTTCTGACAGACAGGGTGAAGACATGCAGTGGAGGTTGGGACACATGTTGGGATCCAAGACATCCAGGCCTTGCCCAAGCGCCTTTCGGCCTCAGGCGGCAGGGGCCACGTCCCCCGCCCCTGCCAGGCACGGGAACGTGCGGAACGGATGACGCGACGCGTCCGTTCTGATGTTGAAATCCCAAATCGGTATTGAAACACCCCACCCCGCCCCATTGGTTTCAAAATTTGTGGTGTTGGTACTACTTTCGATTCCAATCCGGATGAACTTGAAGGAATGCTAGCATAATTATGTTGGTCACTTTCTCACAGGAAGTCGAAGTCACTTCGAAGATCCTGGTGAATACGGGCAGCTCAAGTAAAGGATATATCGCAACTCTATTTGTACCATGTTATATACAGTTGGATCGATTATATTTCATAAAGTATCATAAACATTCATAAACTATATACCATAAACTAATATAACATATAGCTTAAACTATATATCGGTCTCTTGATCGATTGATCTATATATATATATATTGATCTATCTATCGATCTATCTATCTATTTATCTATCAACCTACCTATCTTCCTACCTATCTATCTATGTTCAAGGCCAACCCTCACTTTCTGGGTTGCATTCAAAGGTTTTCTGGATCTTGCAGAGATAGATGGAAAGGAATACGTTAATAGATGTTTCGGTGTTTCTGGTGAGCCTCCTTCCTTAGCCTTTCAGCCTTTACCAGCTGCATGCCACCTCGCCAGCTGGGCTGCATCAAACGCCAAAAATCTCCAGGTGCACCACCTGGCGTGCCACCTCCACCGCCAGCACCAGGCGTTGAATGTGATGGTTTTGTTGGGAAATCCCATTGATGTCCAGGAAGGGTCTTTTCGGAAGCACTGCCACAGAGCGCTGTTTTTGTCGCTGTGGTGATTTTTTTTCTTCTGTCGCCTGGAGGTCGATGTCCACCATAGCAACCAGACTTGACCCATCAAACCAAGAACCGTCCAGTCAATTGAAGCAATCAGACTTGAGGAGGTGGTGCTGGACTGTCATACTGCTGTTTGGTTCCTGTACCTGAAAGCCCAGTGAGACAGACATACCAGGGCCCCCCTAAGGGGTGGTTAATGGACATCCATTAACCTCTAAGGATATATATATATATATATTAATTGGACACCCCTCAGGGGGCCCTGGTACATGTTTAAAACATGTTAAGATGATAACAGCACATATGCACAGAACATCACAACTTACACTAATACCCATTCATAAGGGACGCAGGTCCTTTGACTCTTCTTGGGGCACCTGTTTGCCATTGTTGTTGTTGGTTGTTATGATTTAGGCTGTTTGTATTGTGACTGTTGCATTGTGTTTGTTGCACTTTTGTGTTTGATAATGTTATTTACTGTATACAGAATGCAACTGTGTGAAGATGGTGTCCAGGGAAAAGTGGTGGTCTTCCAACTGAATGCGAACTTGTTTGTCCCCATCACGAGCAAGGTTGAGATCTAAGGGTCGAAACCAAAGGGAAAAAACACAAGAAATGGTCCTGTTTGTTTCTGGATAGAATCCTTGGATGACGTGTTTCAAGTGATTCCCAAACATCACCGCATGCCACATTGGATTCGGAAGAACTCCAGTGAAGACCACCAGCTTAATCATTTCTAGAAGTGGTGTGGAGATATCATGAGATATCCTCAGTGTGGCAGATGTGACAGTTCGGGTGCAGAAACAAAAACGCAATCACTTTGATTTGGTCTTCATCTCCCTCTCTCTCTCTCTATGTGTATCTGTATATATCTATCCCTCTCTTTTTGGCTTGTGTTTTTGTCATTCAGACCAACTACATACCACTTGTTAAGATCAAACAGCCAGAGTAGAAGTTCCTGACAAGTCAGAAGTGAACAAATCTATACAGCCAGCGATTGAACTTAGAGAGACCCGCACTTTCCGTGACCTTTTGATGTACGTATACTGTAGTGATCCAGTTTGACCATCTGAACTGGTAGTACTTTGACCTTCATAACTATCGTAACTAATCATTCAATCAGAAGATAGAGACCAACATTGTTGTATAAAGACATGTAATGACAGGAGAAGGGGCATTGATTAGAGTTCACCCACTTCGAAACACCCACTTTCAACCCAAACAACTTGCGAGTCGCTCTTCGCTCTCTGCGAGTCGCTCTTCGCTCTAAGGCCAACGCTTCGGCCTGGCCGTGCCAGCGGCGCCTCGGTGACGACGGTTCCGAAGCATTCGGAACCGGGAAGGTTCTTCGACCGGTGGGTCTGGTGGTTGGTGGCTCCTGTTCGTCTCATGACCCATGAGGTCTAAGTAGGGACTGGTTGGACTGGACACATGGCACTACAGAGTAGATGGCACTGATCGGCCGCTCAAGTTGGGTGGGTGAGATCGGACATCTTGGGAAAACGTGCCATCTACTCTGCTCCAGTCAACCACAGTATGTTGATCTTTAAAGGTGACGACTTTGGGGGAGGAGAAGTGCCGGATAAGCTACCTCATGAGTCAAGCAACGGGACCATGCAGGCATGCCCCTGAGGAGCCAGGTCAGCCATAATTGCATGCATGTGGTTTTGAGGGTGTATCAGAAATCGCAGGGAGACTGTCCAATGAAGGGTCTTGCTTGCTCTACTCACTCTTTGTTTCGTCGGTCTGAAGAGAAGACGTAGACCAACACTACACCCCGAGAACGATGGTTCTTGCGTTTCTTGGATAGTTTGGTAACTTGTTTGAAGTTGCAACAACGAAGCTGGATTTGGGAAAACTAGACATCACAACAGACCATGAGATCACCTGACACAACAACCCACCAAAAAAGGGTGCCATCCCAGACGTTGTGCAACTCTCTGGCCTACAGTGGGGCCCGGTCCCTGCTGCGTCCACCAGTGCGTCCTCGACTCAACCGCCCGAGGAAAAGCGCATGGACATCGCATGTTGTGTCGTCGCTCCCAGGTGCTTCCGCGCATCCCAGGGATGCAGCCCTCCGTGTGGTCATCCCTCTTACAAGCTGGTTTGCAATTGCCTGGGCGCCCAGATACACGCCCTTCGAAAGGGGAGGGAGACGCCGAGTTCGGCCTCGTCTTCCGAGTTCGGCCTCGTTTGCCCACCGTGGGGCGGGGTGAAGGCCGAACATGGCTGTCGGATGATGTTGGACAGCTAACAAAAACATTGCGCAGGCTGTGGTTCAACTGGTTCTGCTTCTTTTTGTGCACTGAGAGTCTTTTTGTACATGAGAATGGTTTCTTCCTGTGTGAGAAGATCGGTCATCCATGATTATCCTATAGATCTAGAGTGTATAATATACATTCATTTCTGATTTCCTTCGCTCACATCTGGGAGAAATCGATCCAGCATCGTTCGCTTTGGCCTTTGGCTTTGCTCCTCCAGATCTGTGCTCCACAGCCTCACTTCGCCACGCGAACCACCGCCCCACAGGCCGGCCGAGCTTGCTGATGGCGCTCCGGAGACGGCCCGGAGACGTAGAGACGTCGTTGCCACGTTGGTGGTCTTGGGTGCACTATTCAATGGGTGCTTTTTTGGGGTTGCCACCATCACCAGGTGATCGAAATTCCATTACCAGGTGTCTTAGAATGTCTTAGACTAAGCACCATCGTTTGTCCTTCCTTTGTTTCGCGTGGAGCTAGTCTCCTTGGATCAAGTTCTGCCGTGTCTGCCAGTCCTGCCATAGTCTGTCAGTAGTCTTGCACGTCCGCAGCAGATGTGAAAACCAGTGGTCTCTTCTTTTGCATGATCGAAAACATGGTCGAAACCTATGTCTCGTATGTCTCACTGTTCCGCACGTCTTCACCAACAAACGCTGTCAGCGGGGGGAGGAGCTGGGCCAGATGAACCGGGTCTCGTTCTCCGAAGATGAACCGGGTCCTGCCGTGGAGATGACTGAGGTGTGTTCCCTCTACTGCCAAGTGGTGGAGGCTCTTGAGGACGTTCACAGCGTTGTTGGGGTGTGATCGCGATTCGTGATCAGGCCGAGAAGATAGAAGAAGCACAACCATTCAGAAACAAAACATGTTTTGTCTAAGCAACCTTTCGCAAATGGTTCAGCTGCTGCAGGGTGCCCTATGATGTCCTGACACACAAGGGACCTGCTGTGATGTTTTGATACTCGACTGCATACCGCCAGTGATTTACGGCGGTTGAGGTTTCTCCATGTTTCTCCAACATAATTACACGGACTCTGAAAAGCACTTAAGAGTCTCTGGAAAACCTTCTCCACCTCCTTGCATTCTCCAAAGTCTGCGTGCAGTGGAGATCTCCCTGCAGTCCGCGTCAATCCAAGGTCCGCAGGGGTTGTCAGCAACAGGAAGACACCGTAAACGGGTTTACCATCGGATTTATGCGGCAGATCGTCAGGATGTGAACATGCAAGGGAGCCAGCCACATGCTATCGCATGCTATGGCTAAGACACGGGTTGCCGAGTCCTCAGGTCCTTAGCCGCCTTAGCCATAGCAGGTCCATAACAGGTCCCACAAAAAAACCACAGGTCCACATCAGGTCCTTTGCGATCTTGGGCTTGGATTTTGTGGAACCGAATCCTCCTTCCCTTTTGCTTCAGGGTTGATGATGACTCAAGTGCGTGAATTGTGGAGTAGAAGGGTGAAGAGGCGTGAGTCTTGTTGAAGACTTCCAATGAGTGATGTTGAATCATTGACAGTTGGTTAACTCATCACCATCTCATCACCCTCTTCCTCCATGGGAAGCCGAACTGTCACCTCCCTCGACTCCAGGAGCTCTCCCGAGAGCGCACCGTGCGAGCGCATCTTGGGGAGGAAGTGGCCTCCTTTCAAGAGAAGTGTGGATCCCAAGGACCTACAGACCATTTGACGGAAGTGAAGACCTACAGACCATTGATGTTGTGAACGCAAAGATTGGGAAGACTCAAGGCCCAAGATGGACCGGACTCATTTTTGTGGTGATTCCAAGGGCCGTTGACGTCCCCCTCCAAAAACATCAAGATCTGATTTGGCCTGAAGTCCGGTTCTGGGTTCTGGGTGCTTTGGGTGCTTGACGCCGAGAGCTTCCGAAGCGGCGGACGGTCCCCGGTCCGGACGAGTTCACCTCGGTCCGCCCACGGCTGTGGCCGTCCGCCAGGGTGGGCCCGGGGGGGGGGGTGGACCGCTGCCCCGGACGGCACTTGGTCTCGAAGCGATCAAGCGGATGCTTCGTTGAAGCATGGGGCACTCTTCTTTTCCAAAGTCCGGCGTTGAAGCACCGCAGGGTGCTTTTGCAGAACTCAGACGGGACCTTTTCAAAAGCCGCACTTGCGTGCACGAGTCCCAATGTCCCTCCGGCCATTACGACTAGTAACAAGATTAACAAGAAGCTACTAGTAGCGGATCTGAGATTCCCATTAGTTGTGTTATGACGCCGCAAGCTGGCCAGTCATGCAGGTACGTGCTTCCTTTGTGGAATAGTTGAACAGGGTGGAAACAGCAATGGGGGTCCGAAGGAGCTTGGTCACTTTGCAACATCCTTCTGAAGCGGAGTATTTGTCTTTCCAAAGCAGCATCACACGTTCTGTTGGCATGCAAGTTGTTCTTTCAATGTTTGTTCTAACTCAGAAACCCTGAATAGCAACACGAAATAACACAAACACTGTGTGCATGTATGTTGGGAACAACATATTCCCAAGATCTCCCCAACATTCATTCCAACTTCTCTTCAGTCCATGTGGCCACCTCTTTTTCGAGACGAAACCACCTCGAGTAACGGGACGCCCTGGGACCCGGACGACGACTCGACGAACGTGCCAGGTATGACCGTCTCTTAGCTGAGCAAGAGGTCCTTTACAAGGCGCCCACTGGGATGCGCCGCGAGAACCAACGGCTCCGAGTACCACCGGACGACAAAGGCATTTTTCATCGGCAGAGGGCGTCGCCCAGTAGGTAGGTCTGCGCTGAGTCTCCCTTGAAAGGGTTGGATTCGGAAGCAATTCCTGGGGTTTTCGCACCTGTGATATGTTTGGTTTCCAGATGGTTTGTTAGGAGGTTTGCGGACTCGTACCAGAACCTCCCAGAGAGTTTGCAACCTGCTTCACCCGTCGGGGGGTCCATCGCTCGCATGGGGGGAGGGCCGTGGAGGGCCCAAGGGCAGCTTCCGGTAGAGAGAGCGAGTGGGATCATGGTGTCAAGTCTTTGTTTCAATTCCAAACATGTTGGAAAACCCCAATCCTGCTATGAAATGAGGACCAGCGCAGAAAAGCCTCCATTGATTTCTTCCTCCAGCGCTGCCAAATATGTGTCTGAGAGCAGTTGATTTGGCGGGTGCGGCGGGTACAAAAGGAAATTGCCCCGACGTTCGGTCCATCTAGGTCCCCTTCTCGATTCTCGTTAGGTCCCGGGTCTCCCCAATACAGGTATACAGGACTGGGAACTCCAAGGTTATTCCAAGCGAGTTTGATCCAGGGAAGCGATTTCGTGTGTGCATTCGGGCCACCCGTCGTCTTTTTTTTTTAAAGCGTAGCGAAGGGTTCATTGAGCATGACACAGTCCTCGCAACCTGAGATTGAGACGCATGAGGAGGAGGCCATACGGAATTCAGCAGTTGAATGCAGCGTTCAGCTTAGCCATGCTTAGCCTATCTCTCAGTCAAGCATGCTGCGTGAGCCAGGGCAGCATGAAGCGCACCACACCCTCACGCGACACCGTTCCGTCGTGAAGCCAAAAAGGAGCGGCACCCAGATAAAGTAAACTTTTGGGCTAGTAGTACCACTACATGAGGAGGCTTTTCAATTCAAGTGGGATGGCTTTATCAGTCAAGAGTCAACATTAGGTACGCATCGTATGGCAGCCCGTGTGACGGACCGAAAGCGCAACAAGCGATAGGCACGGCGCACGGGAGCCAGAAAGTGAGCCAGAAAATAACTGTTTGAGGAGTAGGTTGGCTTATCCTGGGAAGGTAGATGTGGATGTTGACTTAACAAGCGCTGAAGCAAAGACAAAGAAAGATACATAGCTACTAGATCAGATAGATGATTTAGATAGAAGGAGAGATACAGCTCGGTCTTTGCATTTGCCAGCAACCAGCATATAACTATATCAATCGTTTCTTTCGGCGCAGGTCAAACCAACTTTGAACTCTCAATCATGTTTTGTTGAGCATGGGGGTTTGATTTCTGGTGCCTCGCTGTAGTCTTACCGGGAGTGAGCCCTAAACAGGATCCTCGGATCCTCTGGCTTCACCAGGACTATTTCGCTCAAAAAGACCAGTGGCTTCGTGAGAGGAAGGAACTCGAGGAGCGAACTGCAAGAGGGCTCGAAGCGTTATGTTTCTATCAACCACTCGTTTTTAAATGTGGAGGATTGTGTTTTTTTGGTGCGCGTCGTGTATTGGATATACGTGTCGTATTGTGTGTGTTGTTTTTTTGTGTTGTATTTTTAGTTGCTGTTGTTGTTTATATGTTGTTGTTTATTTTAGTTCCCGGGTTCATGCAATACTCTCATGGAGGTCGGGAGTTATTGTATACTTAATTTGGGTTGATCGCTGGTAGTAACGATGGTAACCCCGACATAGATATTTCACCTATTGCCAATAACATGCAAAGAGTTGATTCGCGGTTTCATTGTCATTGCATGTAATTAATATGCATTTCAATAGATTATGGTTAATTATATGTTTAATCATTTATATGTTTTATCTTGGCATGTTGATGTTCAAATATCGAGATGTCAGATTGGCCCACTGGCCCAATGTTTGGAGAAACATGCCAAGAGTGCAAGTGTTCGGTTTCCAGATTGTATGTTCCAGGGTGGTTTTTTGACCCAGACATACTGTAATACTAGCAATACTCAGACCAAGGAAAGAACATGTGAGCGTTCAGGGTTCTGGCTCACAAGTTTACAAGGCCTCATCAACGAAAATGTGCAGATGGATTGATTGACCTGTGATTTTTTTCCGTTTACTTCTGCTGGAATCAATAGTTTGAAGACAGACAATTTCCTTTGCTACCCGGGACCACCAAAGCAATGGAGCTTGACCCTTTCACTATGTACAAGCGATCACAGAGGCAACCGTCAGGTCTCAAGATGAACCAGCAAGCCCTTGTTTTCCAATGCTGTTTGCCTACTCCTTCCTTTATGAATTCTTTCCTGAGCTATGGGGAAGCACCTTAACCTGCAGCTGGTACCTGCTGATGGAGAGAACAATTCTCTCAAAAAGGCAAATCCATCCCGTTTACACTCCAACTCACTAACCGGAAGCGCAAATGAACTCTGAGGGTTAGTCTACCTGCCCAAGGCATTTCCAAACCCATATCATTATGATATTCCCCTGTACACATAGTATGACATTTGCCTGATTTCCTCCACACTCAGGAGCGGTTGCAAGCGCAGGGGAACCTCTACATGGTCCCTGGGTGGAAAACCATGGGGATTGATGGTCCTCGGGTGATCTGGGCGTTGTGCAGAAGATATTCGTCCTGCTAATGATCATGTCTAGCTCTCCAGCGTCAAAAGGTCAGCGTTTGCAACGGCATTGGTCACTTTTGAATGGAAGAAAGTGATGTTTTCTATTAAGACATGCCAGAGAAAAAGAAGGAGCTGCAGCTGATGACGGAGGCCCAAGTGCTGGTTTCCGGGGAGCTAGTGGACTTTGCACAGGTCACTTTCTGTTGGTTCATGGGTTCAGTGAATCCTGATGCAATGTGTCAAGACAAATACTGTTTGCAAGTCTTCCTCGTTCATGGGTATCCCTTGACGTATTCCTCAGACCCACCAACAGTCTGAAAAGGAGACTCCCATAGACTAAGAGTTGTGCGCGGAACAACACCACATGGGTGCTTACACCCACATCTATTCGGTATTATTCCATTTGGCCCGGCAACATGGTCAACATCAGCTTCCACCAAGGACACATTGATGACAACCTTAGCATCTGTGCAACCTTCAACTAAAGCCTTTTTGCACCCGCAAAAACACCGACTGGCGGATGTCACAGAAGAAGCCGTTCTTTGAACTGTGACAGAAGAAGTTGTATATGGTCCTACAGAGTAGATGATTCTCATCATGTTTGCCTTTGGCTCCTCCAGAAGAACTCGGAATCTTCAAGGATCATCATCATCATCATCATCATCATCATCTCCTCTTGGTCCAACAGAATCCGATCCAGTTGTTTCTCTCATGTTTGAGGGCTGTCGGCAGATTGAGCCAAGGACAGCATGAAGAAGTGTGAGGTCCAGGAGGAGCAGCTGAAGATTTGGTGCTTCGGTGATGATTTTCTCGGTCGCATTGCGGGGTGATGGTTGAGCCCCGACACATCATGGACGCCCCAAACATACCCCATGTCAACATATATAAAAACCGGTTCTCGGTGTTGACTTCAGCGCAGACGACGTTGGAGCAGACGACGTCTGCAACTGGTCACCCAATACACTGGATCACTTTGATCACGGCCCTACTGCTTCACCCTGTAGACGGTGAAGCAGCAGTTGAGCGGCTGCGTCTTTTTTTTGCGCCAGAGTCTTACGACGCGGCGTGGTTCGCCACGCTTGCGTGGCGGATTGAAAGAACACCCGGGTCATTTAAAGTGACCCTGAAAAAGAAACTAGTGTGACAAATATGAAGTTTTAATGAGGTGGAAACAAGAGGCGCGTGCTCTGAGTTGTCCAAAGTTAGGAAGGACACAACGTTTCAATTGTTGAGTTTCATCCTAGATAGCCAGCCAGCATATGCCAGCATTAGGCATGTGGGATTCTAAGGTGTGTCTAGCACTAACCTATGCTGCGTATGCTCCATCAACCACCATCATTTGGAGAGACATTGTTCTGCATTGATGTTGCACCGCTATAAGCTCTATCCAATTTCAGCCACAAGTTTAGGTTGCCGTTGCGGTCGCGGCCAACACAAAGATGACAAGTATTTTTGTATATAAATGAAATTTGTCTATTCATACAATTAAAAGGTTCATTTATATTATACAGTTATCATTTGATAATTCATTAGCAAACATACCGTACCGCAATATAGACTATACTAAAACGATCCCATTATGATGAAAATTATACAATTAACTGCTGTAGGTTTAAGATATTCTGTCTTTCACAACAAACTTGTTGCTGGTTCTGACTGTTTGTTGGTTATGTGTGTTTTTCCTTTTTATCATGATTCAAGATTCAAAGATAAATAGATACACAATGATAAACATGAGACTAGAAGTAATGAAATATCAAAAACAGCCAACCAATTCAAGCATTAACAAGACATATATATATATATATATAAACACGGCTTAAAAGGACCTTTCATTTCGTGACACGGTGACCAAATCGGCCCAGGCAACGTTTGGAGGTGGGCGGTCCTGATGCTTGGCCGGTGGGATCGAGAGGTCCATGGAGTGGAGCCCATGTGTGTTGGGCTTAAGTCACCATGCTGAAGTGTTTGACATCATGTCTATGTCTATGTTCAGTTGTGGTTGTTCAGTTGTGGCTGTTCTGCATGTCTAGTGTTCATGTCTTTAACTTATTTTGTGCATCTTATCTTCAGTTTGCTGCGAAAACAGGGTGCTCCGTTCGGCGAAGAGAATGTCCAGGAGGAAGGTGTTCACCTCCGCTCTGCATGTGTGTGTTTACACCCGGGGTCCGCCCGGTATCTACCCACAAACCTACAGGGTTCAGTCCAAACAACCAGGAGCTGCTCTTGGTGGAAGCTAACAGCCTCACGAAGCGCCGAAGCGCCCTTTTAAGCCAATGAACTCGTGATTCGAGAAGCCAGTTCCCTTGGTGACGTGGTTCCTGTGGCTCCCCCGACGTGGAGAGAAGACCACGTATACGTGTCAGCACGAAAAGCACCTGTGAAGCCTAGTCTATTCTCAAACCCGAATGTCAGCTGCAATTGTGTGAAAGTAAGAACCCTGATCCATTCAATCTATTGCTGCGTGTGTATGCCGTGACCCATGGCTGTGTGACAATCCCCTGTCAATGACACTCACAACTAGAATTCATAAGACACAACAGCCACCTGAGCATATTCCTTGAACCTGGAGCAGCGCCTCTGCAGGGAGTAGAGTACCCACCCACATATATAAAATCATTGATGCTTCGACGATGTGGCGCTGCCCGGCACTTCTTTTACACAAGTGCTGCTGAAACACCACCACCACCTGGGGCTGAAGAACCACCACCCTCCCCTTTGTTTTCCACAAGGGACCCAGTCTTGCTCCCAAGGAAGGCGTCTTGCGTGAGGAGTTGATGCAGGCCATGACCCGTTGCGCGGCGCTGGAGCAGAACGAGAGTGCACCTCGGCGGCGCTGGAGGTACGGCGCGACGCAGCTGGCGGTACGGCGCTGGAGGCGAAAACGAAGATGGTGATGTTCACCCGAACGCAGCTGTGATGAACATGACCTGCCAGGTGTGTGGTCAAGTTATATGATCCATATACATCATCCATATATTATGATCCGTTTTGTGGGTGTGGTTTTGTGGGTGTGCGAGAGGTTGTGCCGTTTGAACATTGTACGACAAGCTAAAAAAGAAGAGTCTTCTTTACTGAGCATACAAGCTGTTTGCCACTGGGCATCAAAGGCCCAAAGAGAGGAGACCCTGTTGCCAGTTCTGGCACCCAAACAACAGCACAGCTCCAGGTCCACAGTTGAACCAAAAAAGGCGACGGTCCCTGGCTGGCCAACACAGAAGATACATGGCATCGTGCTTCGCTGAGGTCTTGTCCCGGAAGTATGAAGCTGAGAAGCAGAACCATGGCATCGTCAAGGCGCGAGGGACACACAGCGCGGACGCGCGGACGTTGCGCGGAACGCGGGTGTGGACACACAGCGAGCGAGAGGGTGTCGTGTCGGGGAGGGGAAAGATTGCGACTGGTGACTGGAGTGCTTATAGAATCTGGAGTGCTTGGAGTGCTGGGCCCCTGGACGTTAGAGTTTGTGGGATGCAAGCGGGAGCAAAGGAGTGGGAGCTTTTTTGTATAATAAAGAAGAACACATTCACATGCATGGAATGCAAGGTTAGAGTTGAAGAGCCCAACATACCTCCATGTTCTGATGTTTTCTTTGCCCAAGCATTTTTCCTTCGTTCGAGCGACTCGAGCGCCCTCGATGCTCAGGACGCCTTCGACACGATGCAGAAGGACTTTTTGGAGCGGGAAGGCCGAGCTCGCCAAGCTTGCAGAGCATCTTCGCGCCATTGTTCTGAGCCGACAACGCTGATGGCTCCTCAAACAATGTGAACAGCTCAAGGTTTGCATTTCTAACCGCCTTCCGGCAGTTCACTGTTTGACACACCAAGGACCTTCCCAGTTCCCCGCCCAAACCATCCCGGGTCAACCGCGCACGCGGCCGCCACGCAAGGCTTCCTGAAAGAACGCTTCTCGAAGGCCATCCTCTGGAAGCGGCGCTCGGCCAATGCCCTGCGCATCGCACGGCGGAAGATTCAGAGCATGGTGGTCACTCGTCGGAATTGCTTTTTTCTCGTGCGCTGCGGCGCTGCGTGGGTCTTTCTGGGCGCGGGGATCTAGCTTTGACTGCGCAAATGTCAATTCAATGAGGACATGTCAAGTCAATGATTAAATGTTTGAATCATGTATCATCAGACACTTCTGTGCATACCTACAAGCATTGTGGCAATTTTTCAGGATGTCGCATTGCGGTGGCCAGCAGTTTCACTGGTGTTCTTTCTGATCAACCTCGTTTTGGCGACACAGAGATGATTGTGCAAGTCTCAGGTTCATAGGTTCATGAGGACGTGGACATCATCCTGGTTTTTACTCGAGCTGACCCTTTTGTACATGCTACTAAGATTTGTTGTAGAGTTGATTCCACGGTGGCTCAAAGTTAGATGTCTACATCCCTTGAAGTAATCATTGAAGTATGGCCCGGATATAGATGACCATTTTCCTCTACGTACAGTACACATGGGTGGTTTTCCACTTCAATGAATTTCAGGGAGTGTAAGTCTAAGTTCTTACAGTTGTTCATCACCTTTAGTGACTGTGGGTCTTAGAGTTTGACCAAGGTGACAACACAGTTTATAGCCTCCATCATCGGAGCGTTGTTCTAGTCCCAGCAATGTCAGGATACTCTTACGTAAAGCAAAAATTGGCTGGAGCCTGCAGGACTCTTAGTGAATCAAAACATCCATCAAGATCTAACTACCATAAGAATTTGACATCCCAGCTCTTTGACTGACCAAGCAACCTTAACCAACAAGTTGATCAATCCTTACCAAAGATAGACCAAGGAGAGTAACATCACCAACTGATGTACTAACTGACCAACTGCAACCAATCCAAGTGACGAACATCAACCAATCTAACTGACCCAGCGGCCTTTTGTAGATTTACCAAGTCGGACTCTCACTAACCTAATTGCTTCCATGGCCATGCTTTCTCTCCAAGGCGGGCAGTGACTTCGAACGAGCCCAGCAACAGCTTCAGGTGTGGTTTTCACTGGTGGGATGCGATTCCGGGTCACCCACCAGGTGGCGGTTGCAGCGACCAGGTGTTCTCTACTATCGCGCCATGCTAGCGCGATGTGTGGAAAACGATACCTTTCGGCATAGCCGAGCACCACCATTTTGGCGTGGTACCGTGATGATGGTGATCGATGATCTATCTCATGAGGTGCAAACTTCGGCAGTGAGACATCACCGTCTTTCTGACAGGAAGCCAAGCCATTGGGATCATCCCTGCAAGCAACACAACATGCTTTCGAGCGATGCTTTCATGTGCTACATCCTGATGGCAGGTTCACCTGGACCTCCATAGATGACTAGATTCAAAAGCTCAAAGTGGTCGACGCTCAATTCTAGGACATCCAAACCAAACTCCCGGACACTTGGAGACTGAGAGCTGGGGCCTTTGAAAACTCCGCCCTGAGAAGAACAGCAGCCCGGAGAAAATTGGGCGGTCCCAGTTTGGCCCAATGCCTCACCAGCCAGGTCATGCTGGGTAAGAACATACACATCCTATAGTCCAATTATGTCCTATTATACTGCGCTTTGCTGTTTCCTATGAGCATCCTTTCTCACAATAGCGATGGCCTCCAACCTACTATATAGCGATGGCCTCCCCCTAGTAGCGATGGCCAAACCTCCTTTTGGTCGCGCTCCCCAAACCTCCTCTTGAACAACTCTTTCCGGAGATGTCCTGAGAGGTCCAGCGGTCCTCGCGTCCGACCACCCCGTCAGGTCTGTCGTCAACGGGAATTCGACCTCTCCAGACGTGTCACCGAGCTGACGATGCCGCTTCGGCTTGCGGACGGGTGGTGCGGTGCGGTGCCGTGCGGTCACGCCCGGGCGAAGAAGAACGTGAGTGGACGGGTCGCTCACATGGCGGGCCCTGCAAAGAACTGACTGGGTATTGACTGAAAAAGAAACAATGATAAGACTAGCCATTTTTACCCTTCCTTGAAATCATGATGGAAGTGGACAATGGCCCCTTCAAAGACCATCTTCCTCTTGATAGGAACATATATTGTATATTATATGTATATATATAGTCATAACCGACATAAGTATAGATTCATATGGATTATTCTACTAGCATATAGCCACTATATAGCCACAGTTTTTGAGGCGATGGTTTGGACTTTCGTTTTCGAGATTTGACGTGATTCAACGTGATGAACGAACTGGTCCGTTTCTCCAGTTTTCTTCCATGGTGGCAACGAACCAGTTCTCAAGCGGTTCTGTCGCGCTCTCAGGAAGGTCTCACAGCAAGAGGACAAGTTGCGAGACATGATGGACCTGCAAGATCGCTGTCACTTGGATGCTGAGGATTTGCTGGGTTGTTTGGTTGGAACCCGCCCCTTTTTTTGAAGCGTTCTATGATAGACGATAGATGATTCAACAAAAGGGGACTAGCAAATGGTGGGCTGCAGGTGGCAATTGTGGTGCCAGTGCATTTTCTGGAAGCTTGGATTGGCTGCTACCGTGAGGGTTGACGAATAGATCATCTTGAAGAGTTTCTCTTCATGTTTCTGATTGGTATCAGCGATTTTTTCACATCTCCACTCTTCTGCACCTGGTGGGGCGACTCGCTCCCACTCCCCACCTCGCTCCGCGCAGGCCGCAGCCTGGACCATTTGGTGCGCGAGACGGAGCAGGTATGCGCGGTGGTGCATGCGGTGGGAGGGATGGAACGAGGGCGGCGGCGACATGAGGGGTTGAACCGGTGAGACGCATGAGAGGAGGGGCCAGACGAGGTTCAACCAGAGTTGATGTGTTTTTTTCCGAGTTTTGGATGTCGTTCACCTTGGGAAAGAGAAGAGCTGAGACGACGGATGCAAGACGGGGTGATGACGTGGGCCGTCTTCAGATGTGAAAACGTGACTGGGTTTAGATTCTACTCCTTGTGGCAGGTAGAGATATGATTGTAGAGTGCTTAGCTTTTTGCTTGGCCTGTGTTGGTCGTGGCCTACCAGCATCGCGGTCATCATCGCTGCCATTGGATCGACATGTCAGAGTCTTCACTCGCCAGGTTTCGATGTGTCCAGTTGCCACGGTGGTTAAGACTTTGGCGACTGAACTCGTCGCACCACACCACGTCTTGCGTTCTCCATCACTCATCCGTGCCGATTCCGAGACCGGGCCAATCCGCATGGGTCTCCCTGGTGACTGCAGCCGGACTCCAGGAATTCACGGTGCTGCGCCGGCGCCTGCAGCAGAAGGAGCCTCGCTTCGCCGCGGAGTGTGGCCTTTTTGCGCGGCTCACGGCGGACGCTTGGGCAGTGGATGCAGACGGCCGCGAGCTGCGTGTGCGTGGAGTGTTCTCTCAGAGCTGGGCTGATGGAGTGGAGGGTTGAGCTGTTGAGCCAACAAAGGTTGCAGATCGTTGCAGGGTGTTTCTTCAAGGGTTTTGAGCCCCCGAAAAGATCTCAAGATCTCAATGGATAACGTGATTAGAAGGTTTCTCAATGGATTCGTGATCTCAATGAGTGTGTTACTTTTGAGCTGTGGCTTGGGAAGATCTTCATATATATATTTGAAATACCTGTAGCCTCGTGTAGCCTGTATAGTGCTCTGTGTGCTGGGTTTGACAGCTTGGGCAAAAAACATCCGTGGCCGCCTTGCACCGGTTTACCGGTCGATTGTTGATGGAGGCATGCACCCCAATGGCGCGGTCGTGGAGAGCAGGCTCTCTCTTGCACTGATCCAAATCTGTGTCCAGACTTCATGACTAGGATGGACGATTTTGGACATGTTTTTGGTGTGTGTGTTTGTTTTTCCATCATGTTCCCCCCAATGTTCACCACCAAAAAGGCATGGCCAGAACAACCCGTCCCAACACGTACACCGTCCACTGTCCACCAACACCGGCGATGTGCTCACCTCTGCGTCCGACAAGATCAGCGACAGAAGGCACCCGGTGCCGTTGGACTAAGGAGCTTCAACGAACTTTGGGTTTTGCAGGCAGCTTCGAGGCGGCCGGCGGCCGAAAGATTTTGTTGAAAGCGGGTGAGAAACACCGCTGGGAGGCCGTAGTCATTCTATCAATCTGAAATCTGAATAGTTTTTGGGATACATATTCACCTCGACCCCGAGACCCATTGGCGTTTGTGGTTATTGCCCATGCCCCTCGTGTAGGAGTTTTTAACCATCTACAATGGGCTGAAGCCCTATTTTGCCAGATCGCGGAGTTTGGCGCTTCAGGCGGCCTCACGAGCACTCAGCTATAGCGAGGCCCGTGTGCTGGGCGAGGACAAGACGGAGCAGGTGCAGGTGCCGGCCTAGTGGGAGTATGGTGCCTTGTAGGGGGAGCATGGGGAAGGTGAACAAGGTGGAGTTCACAGGACTGGATTTTGTCAAACCAACTGAACCAAGTCAAGTAGTTGAAGTGAAGACGCCTACATTGACCCTGAAACCACCCCAATGTAGGTAAATAGGTCATACATGGATGGTTTGGGTATCTGAGATATGGGGATCTTTTTTTGGGGGGTAGCTTTAGATGGAGCTGCAGCCGTGATGACTAGCTGTTTGTAGCACAATTTGGCCAGGCTGAATGACTTGGAGCATAGGTGCAAAAACTTAGACATTCGACGCCACTGCCCAATGGTCGCCTTTGACTCTTTTTAAGTCAAGTGACATATCAGCTAGTAGACTAACACTTGCACACCTGACACCATCAGACACCAGTGTTTGATCTTGTATGGCCGGGCCTACTTGCTACGTACACAGTTCTTCACAAAATCATGTAACATCTTCGCACTTTCCGTCGCACTTGAGCAAGTCGCACGAAGCTTCGCACAAGGTCCTGAATGTCGAACTCTCCTTAGATGAGAAATTACGTCGGGGCACCTGGCGGTGGGGCTCAGAATCAACCGGGGGGCCCAGCTCGTCGACCACCGAAGCGATTGAGGAATTGGACTGGAAAAAGTGGACCCCATCCTGGTTTTACTTCAAATCGAACTGGTCCAATCCCCTTCCGAGGGAAAGATGTTGTGGCAATTTCAAGGTTCCTGATACAAGCAAATCCAAGCCAAAAAAAGGGATCCTTGTTTTGCTTGGTCCGGTCCTCAGTTTTGAAGGCAATCGGACCGAGATGTGCTTTTCCACCAAACCACAACAATCCTCCACTGCCCAAGGCCTTCCAGTCCTGGATTTCGGTCCCTGAAGTCCTTGCAACGTGTTGTGTTGTGTGGAGTCCGGTAGGGCGGGCAGAGGACCAAACTCTGTCAACCGGAGGTCTCATAGCCTTAAAGTTTTTGCTTGTTTTTTTTGTTTCCAGCGCACGCAAAGTACAACATGTTGGACCACCCTTCAGAGAAGAGACCAAATTCAAAGATGCAAACACCAGACTCACCATACCTGGTATAGTTTTTAGAGGTTTAGTTGCTTTGCTTCAGGATATAGGATCGAACATAGGCTTATGATCAGTGATGGTATTTAGCCTACAGAATGGTGGGGGTTAACCCTCCTACAGAATGCACATTTAGTAGTAAAGGGGTTTGGTCGCACGACCCCTGTGGTTGGGATGCCAGCATTTTGTAGGCAGCAAGAGGGTTGGGTGTACTTATTTAGTAGGGAAAAGAGAATGCACGATTTGTGGGTTGGGTGTACTTATTTGGTAGGGGAGGTCCTTCATTTTGTAGGGAATCATAATGGATGGATATGGGTGGTCAAAAACTATATAGTAAATAATTATAGTATCTCTTTCCCCTACAACATATTCTATGAACTAGGTTAGGCAACCCTTAGGACCATTTCCTTTGAAAACACATACTATTCAAACAATCTTAAACTTAGATCTTTTCAAACATGGTTTTAAACGGCTTAAAAACATCAATGGAAGACAGGAACTGAAGGAATATGACCAGGAAAATCACTAAGAATTAAACATTAACTAGCTTTTTCTACACTTTTTCTCCTCTCCCCCTGTCTCTGTGTCTCGACCCTTTACGGGGGGAGGCCCCTGTGTCCCGAAGGCGGTCCCATCTCTTGGGTCCCCGTGGGGGGACTCGGTCCTGGTGACCACCGACCTGTTGTTCGGACCCCCCGCGACTTCCCACGGTCAGAACCGGTCCTCGCGGAGCTCCCGGTCTCCCAAGGGCCGAGACAGGGGGAGAGGAGAAAAAGTGTAGAAAAAGCTAGTTAATGTTTAATCCTTAGTGATTTTCCTGGTCATATTCCTTCAGTTCCTGTCTTCCATTGATGTTTCAAGAGTTTTGAGGCCATTTCTTGAAATTTAGATTTTTTTTGGAAAAATGATGAAAATTCCATAATGTCTAGACAGTTTCCTGGTCAAATTCACTACCAAATGAGTAGGCCTTTCCAGACCGCGCCCCATTTTGTAGCAATCAGTGACCTTGGCCCCCCTCCATTTTGTATAATTGGCCTATCCCCTCCCTACAAAATGAGTCCATTTTTTTTTGGAGTCATTTTGTAGGGATGGGACGTTGGTCGCTGACATTTTGTAGTGATTTTTACTACCAAATAGGGACCCCGACCCCTCACCCCAATCCTATACTCCATGGCTTATGTGACCACCCCAAATGTGAAAACTGCTGAAGCAATCCTACGCCCACCTATCTTTGTACATACTGAACTCTGTGAATTCTGGCGGACTGGCGACTGGCGGACTTCTTCTCCCATATAAAGGGGCCCCCCCCCCAATGACCCGTGACAGGCCGCAGCGGCCCGGAGCGGGCAGGTGAGTCGATGGAATCCCCGGTCAGGACGGATGTATCGGTTGGATCCTCTTCGCTTCATCGGTTGGATCCCAGATCCGCACGAAACGCGACCATCTTCCTTTTGCCGACCGATGCTCACCCTCCCCACCCCCACAGTTCGACCTTTCGGAACGACCTTAGGCAAGTTGGACAGCAACAATGACGGCTTCATCGGCCTTCCGGACTTGCGACGCTTCTTGGAAGGTTGGGAGACCCCAGCCGGACTTGCGCCGGGGGGGGGAGCCCGAACTGCCGGACTGCCGGACTGGCTGGGAGTGGAATGCTTGGGTGAAGCCGGTTCTGTTCGGTTCGGTCCTTATGGGCCAAATGGTCATGCATGGTGATGGTCAGTGGTCATCCTTTTTGTTTCATGACCAATCACAGCAGATGCAAGAAGCAAGGATACTTTTTGAGTTTGTTGGCGACAGTGACAATGGCATACAGCTTCATTGATGAAGGCTCATGTGGAGAGAGCTGTCATCGTTTGGACCATCGGCTCATCTTCAACACTCTCGAAAGGTTGCCCGCTGGCAACGCTGAGAGCTGCATTCAGCACCTCAAAGTCTAATCCAACCACTCGGTTCACATCCAACATCTCAGCAACGGAGCTATGTGGATTTTTCAGGTCCAGAGCATTACTATAGTAGCTTCTTGTGGCTGTAGTAGTGATGGCCTCCAACCTACTAGCTTCTTGTTACCACTAGTAAGAATGCATGGTTTTTCCATCTCAGAAATGGAGTTAGTCGTGGATTTTTCAGGGCCAGGTCACGGCGCAGCACCCCAGGCCTGGCGAGGTTTGACCCCACAGGTCATTCAGCGAACAGGTCATTCAGCGAAGCCTGGGATAGAGGAGCGAAGCCGGTTGGTTTCATGTGGTTTCGCCCAATTGTCGTTCGTGAACCCCCCCAGGAACCTTGGAGCTCCCAGCTCAAAGACTACGGACGAACGCATGTACACTCTGACGAGTGCGTCACACGCAAGTGGAACATAGGTGCCTGGAAGACCATTTTGCTCTATGAGCAGGGTTTTCCCCTTCCATGTCAATGAGCGGGAGAGTCAACCACACCTTGTCACGTCTCACACTCCCTTGCCTGAGGTCTATCGATCAAGATCAAGGACTGGCTGTGGACATTGACGTGTGGTCATGTTTGTTGAAAGATTTGAACGGTACCCAAATGACCCTGCAACCATTTGATAGAGATAGAATCACTCTTCCAAAGCTGCTTAAGCTGCAGAGTACCCAGGTATAGAACAGTTAAACTTTCCTTCAGACCTTTCTGGCTTAGTTGATAGTTCCAAGAGGGAGAGACCCTGGTTGAATGGGTTTTGGTCATTGATCCTTCTGCCAGGTAGTCTTTGTGACCCCATTGTGGCGTCATTTTTACAGCTGGGGGTAGCTTATCCTCAGATGCATCACAGGGGCAGTGGATCAGTCCCCCAATCAACTCATGCTACCAAAATGAGTTCGGTCTCAGCACCTCCAAAGCCTTGATTCACAGAGTTCTGCGTGTCAATGTTCCGTTGGTGTTCGGGAATCACATGACTGATGTTAGTTTAAGAGAGGATGCTCATTTGAGCAACCGCCCCAATAGTGCAATTGTAAGCAAAGAGCGGTCGTGAATTTCAATTGGGCTAAAAGCTGCAAAAGCGAAGGCCCTCCTCAACAAAGCCACAACCATATTTCAATTTTTTCTGCAGTTTTTGGATATGTTCAGTTATATGTTGACACTGTGGCAAAAACATGCAACAACACGACAATTACAACCACCTCAATGAAAGCGATATGTCCTCTACTACGCTTTCATCATGTGCTGTATACGCCAGACCTTTTGTACGTTTGGGCAGGCAGGTTGGCTCGTTCTTTGGGGTGCAGGCGTTCTGTGCTTCGGAGGACGAGGAGATGCAGCTCCTGGCAGACGCACTTCATCCCTCTACGCCCTTGTTGCCCTCCGTGCCACCACCGGCACCCCCCAGGCAGGTGGTGCGACACGCAGGGAGTGCAGGGGATGTTTGGTTTGTGTTTTTTTTCACCATCAAACTCCTTTAGCCCTCTATAGACTATAGACGTCGTGTGAAGGTGGAGTAGATGCAGTGACTGAGCCAAAGCGAGAAAAAAACACAACGGGTGCTGAAAGCAGCCATAGGAGCCGAAGAAGGACTACTACTAGGGTTGGGTTAAACGGCGAGAACACCTCGGTGTCGGTATACAATTCTTCCGGGCACAGGTCATCCCGGGATTTGGACATTGAAGGGTGAGCCTGTGTCTTCCGGGCAAGGCGCCTTGCATCGCGGATCGCTTTGGGAACGAGAGTACTTTCACCTCCACACGGCAAGCCAAGCTTTCTTTCGTTTGGCACTGCGGGTCGACCTGTTGGAAGGACCGACTGTAACAGCGTATCAAACAGTCATGTTCCCTCCGTCCCCAAGTCTGCACGAAGACACCATGACTTTTGCCAACCTCTCAAAGAGCACGAGCATCGGTCTTCGGATGTGGCTAAGCTGACAGTGAGCATCGGCTCAGTCGACCAATCATGTTGGTCGACAGGAAACCCCAAACATTCAGTCTGTGCTCACTGCCCACCATGGTGTCCCGTCCTCGGTCGCCGCCGGGGAAGAGCCGCAGAGACGCACAGCGTGTTTACTGGTTCGGGAGAAAACCGACCCGGGGAAGGCAGGCCGACCTGGAGAGCTGCAGAATGCTGCAGGCATTGGTTTAATCTTCTTGGTCAGTGCTGTAGGTATATGATAAGGATTAAACCAATGCTTATTGGTCTATGATATGTATATTGGCATTGGTTTAATCTTCTCCATGATATGATTTTCCATAGACATGGAGTGTTTTCTGGCTTCGAAGGTTAGAGGCTTTTCTCAATCCAGGTCATGTCCACCTGCTCATGCCCCTTTGAGCCTCGGATCCTGCCGCGTTGGTCGTTGGTCGTCAGGGCAGCCGAGTCCGCCGCCCCCCAGCCCTCCAGCGCCAGAAGAGAAGGCGAGCACCTGGGGGTTGGGAAGCTTCGTTTCACAGTCCCACCTTCGACAGTATGGGGATCCCTTCGACAGTATGGGGAGTGCCAGAAAATGGGACGAGAGGGCAGAGACGTGGAGATCGCTTATGTAAGCCGTTTGAGCCACATTGAGCCACTGTGACCAAAAAGATATCCCCCCAAGAATCAAGGACCCTCAAAGGTGAAGGTTTTGAGGGTCCAAACCCCTGCTATGCAGGGTCCAAACCCTCCATAGGAGGGTCCAATGATTCTTAAGGCCCAAAACATGCATGGACTTGTGGCAGGGTTGGCTGGACGATCCAACTAAACATTTGAGCACAAAAGCCCTTGGAAGTCCTCCCTTCAGGAGTATTTAGAGTGGCCATTAGGGGCATGCAAGTATTCAAAGGCGGGTGCGAACTAGAATAAGGAGCCCCTCGCCCCAATGTTTTTTTTTCCTGAGTGAGGGTTTCCTTTGGCGAGAACACCGTGAATGAAGAGTTCCGGTTTTCTGGATGTTCAGATCGGACAAGTGGAAGAACGCAGATCCTTTGTTTTATTTCTAATTCTAATGTCTTGTTATGTCTTGTTACTAGTAGTAAGGCCACGAGCCCCGATCGTAGCGTCCTTGCTACATTCCCACTATTTGAAGCCCTTCCACCTGTTGGATTTTGGACCCCTGGGCAACTCCGACCAAGGCCTCGGCCTCCGTCTCCATCCTTGGCATCGTGGGACGCTTCAGGCGACGCGGATGCGGTTTGGACAGGGGGGAGGGATATATATATATATATATGAGGGCCGTCCGTTATTGCCAGTGAAGGAATTTCGATCAAATGTTAAAACACACATGTCGCGAAAGGGAAACTGCAGTCCGCGAAAGGCCGGCGATAGGACAGCGAAAGACATGTGCCAACCTAGACTTACATACAATGTGCATAATACATGACACATCCTTTTTCCCGAACAGAAACATGGATTTTCGCGAAAGGGCTGCGAAAGGCCGGCGGTAGGCCCGCGAAAGGGCGCATTGCCTGGAAGGGCATCTGCCCATCCATGGCCTTGAAATAAGCCTTGAAACATTTGTTTCAAGTATGAATTGACAAAGGGTAATTAGCCTGCTTCTCAGCGCACTAACAGGTATTTAGATATCCCAAACACTGTGAACTCAGTGAAGCTCATCACAATGCGCGAAAGGAAAACCTGTGGTTTTTCTGCAAACGCGAAAGGGTCGCGAAAGGCCGGCGATACAAGCTCAAAAAGAATAGCTTTGTTGGACAACTCCCATATATATATATATATCTATAGGATGTTTGTGATATAACGTTATAGGAGGTTATATATGGGTGTTCCTATCCGTTCACGTAAAAGGGTCGGCCCTGGTCAGACCTGACCGTCCGGAGATGCGAACGAGTGACCGTGACCCTGACAGATATACCACCCGTACGTGCAGCGAAAAGGGGCAGGAAAAACAGCCACGAAACTGCCACAGGTGAGGTTTTTTTTTTTCTGCAGTTTTCTGAAAAATGCAGGTCATGAGTCGTGGAATAAGTGGTTCTTTGGAGCGATTTGGAGGCGGCGCACCTCCAAGTTGGTTGAGGGGCACCACTTAGTACCACTCTCAATTCGGGTCAACGCTGGCCAAGTGTCGCTTCCACATTCCCGGTTTTTCCATGAGGATCATGAGGAACCAAGGTGTCGTATGCCAAGGGGCCTGAAGCCATCACTGAACTAGCAACCTGTATGGTGATATGTTCATGGCAGTCTACCATTCTACCATTTATGCATTGGATTCCTCAGGGATCTTTATGGTCTCCTATACCTAGACCCTCCCGAGGCAATAATTTTTGCCGTAGGCTGTTGAGGCAATAATTTTTGCCGTAACTCATTTTTTCTGCCGTTGCTCAATCCCTGGAAAGCGAAAACGCCGTCAGAGAAGTGAAAACGCCGTCACAAAAGAAGAATCGCCGTTTTGCTTGATCTACCAAAGAGGATATTGTTTTGGTCCGTCCATACCCTGAAATGAAATTGCCTTCTCCTTTTAGTAGAGCTCATCGTTGTCAAGCCTCATGGTAGCACTTCTCAAGATGTTGCAGCCCTTGTCTAAGGTCTTGATTGACATCACGGCAGGATTTGTTCACATTTTGATCATGCAATGGCTGAAAGGCTCGCTTGTGACATGTTGTGACAAGTCTTGCTGCCACCTTGAGTCCCCCCCCCCCAGGGTAAGGGAACGACGCCGTAAGTAGGGGGAAAACGCCGTAAGTACGGGGAAAAACGCCGTAATAAAACGCCGCAAGTACGGGTAAGAACGCCGTAACTTTAAACGCAAAATCTTCTGCAACGCCGTGCAAGAGGTCAAGTTATCCGCGAAAACCGACGAACACCCAGCATGTGACACTTCCATCAGCTGCCCTTTCCACTTCACATGACTATGCGAGTTTGCTGATATAATAAGACGCCTTTTACGTTCAGTTGCCTTTCAAGCAAGACCCTACAATGTTTTCATACTCGCCTGCACTAAAACTAAAACGAAATGACTCTTTGAGGCGCATGGATGTGTGGACCAAAATTGCCGTCAACTGACCGAAGCTGCCGCAGTTCATCAAGAAACGCCGTCCCCATGAGATCAATATGGAAGAACGCCGCAGAACGGAAAAAGGCGACGTTTCATGAAAACGGCAATTATTATTGCCGTAACGAAGTTCCAGGTATTACATCAGGAGGATGAACTTTTGCCTATAAGTTCTGTGTTGCCCGTTCTTCTTCCTTTTTGATGAACTTGCTTGTCACCCCGCATCACTTAACCCTGTAGGGTTCTTGCTTGTTTACAACTTCACATGCACTTACAGCTTCAATGAACCAACAGTCCAAGAGAGGTGCCGTGCAGCCAGACCCAAGACAGCGACAGGTCTGGCGGTCTGGCTGCGCGTCTTCCAGCGCGTAAACCGCGGGTTCTTCGGTTCTTCGCTCTGGTCAGCTGCCGCGCCACGAGGCTCTTTGGTTTGCGCGCGTTGGACCCGGAGGAGCTCTTTTGGTGCGCCTGGCAAGCGCACCTCTTGCGACGGCCGGATCAGCCTCTTGGCCGCGATGGGGAGAAGGGTTTCACTGGCGACGCGAAGGATGGAGAGACACATGAGGGAAAGAGTTCGTGTGGAATGTGTGCAATATGATGACATTAACCACTGAAACTACATGAATGTATAGTATAGGTAGAACGGTATAAATATGAGACACATGGAAATCATTGAATGTTTGGGCAAATTTGGGGCATGATATTTCATTTCATGTTGACATGTTGTGGCTCATTGAGAGATTGTCTCAAGAGTATCAGTGCAAAAAGACCAGCAGTCCTGTGTCGTTGGGGCCAACAAGTTCAATCCACATGCACAATAAGGAGTTCACTGTTTTTTGCGACCAAACGTTTGGTGTCCACCGTGCGAACAAGAGGTCACAATGTTGTGATTTCTCACGAAAAACGATAAGAACTGTGCCCTGCCTGCCACTGCTCAAGAGGAAATGGATCCACTCATTTGAATCTGTATCTTTGGGAGCTTGCTACTTTGTATGTAGACGTTGGCTTGGCTTAGCTGACACGCTGAAAGAAATCCAAACTGGTGTCATTGAACTGAATGGTTGTATGGTGCATTTGATGTATGCCGATGACCTTCTTATCGCCAATCGCTTTGAACACGAGTTGCAGCAGCAGTGTACGCAACTTGAGCAGGCATCTGAAACGGATGGCTTGAGAATCTCTTATCAGAAAACTATCCTTGCTGTTTTTAGACGTGGTGAGCGAGGTAACAACACATGGAAGACCTGTGGGAAAAGGGGGCAAATAGAGGATGGAATAGAGGAGTCATCCTCAAGTATTTAGGTTTCTTTGCTGACGCTTCGGGGTTTGACTCACATTGGCAACATCTTGCCAAAAGAGTCGGGGCAGCAGCTGGCAGTTTGTTGCAGACGTTTCAGAGTACCCATTGATGACCATATCTATGAGGTGTTGCACTTTTTGGTGCTGAAATCTGGGGCTGGAATCCTGGAAGCGGGCTAGAGCTGTTGAAAAAGCTGAAGAAAAAGCACCGTGTCCTTAAGAGAAAGCGCATGCTCGAACTTGGCGCCTGATGCCATGCTTTGGCTGCGGTTTTTTACCTCTTTGAGTCTGCTAAGCTTGCCTTTAAAAACGGTGATTCGCTGGAGCTTGCTGCGCAGCATTGGAAGAAAGCCTACCGACAGAACAACAGCGGATGGTTCGCAGACATGATTGCTCTGAAATCAGCGATGTTGGGATTTTGCAGGACATATGTGGGGCACACAGTGTTTTGGCTTGGGATGCAGCTAGGGCATCCTTTTGGAAAAAAACCTTTCCTTGACAGATGCTCTATGAAGGCTTGCCATGATTT